>JACJUM010003174.1:19892936-20057513 GCA_020976665.1 Heortia vitessoides | reverse complement strand
GCGCAAGCGCGTTTTCAATCGCTGAACAGATTTCACGACGGGTATGCTTCTGCCCACCCATTTGAGCTAATCTGTTTCGTATGGATATACCGCCATCTGTCGGTACCGGTACCTCAGTCGCCTCTTACTACTCCTGGTACAAAGAGGTATTATTCTACTCGGCCGATACCGCACGGCTTTTAAAAGCATAGTTTTCAGAATCATTTAGTTCAGCAAATATTTATCAGGCCCACCCGTGTTAACACATGCTAAACATTTCTGGCGATTTGTAGACAGTCATCAAGTGCTAACTCGTTCAAGTTCGTTCAACAATACACACGTGAGAGGATATTGATTTTTTCTATCGTGGATATTGGATGTGTATTAACAGAATGTAGTGGAGAGCTGTTAGTAGTAAAGTTGATAATCCGCACTCAACTGTCCGGTGATAACAATGTTTATTAAAACGTTATGAACTGTTTATGAACGGTGTCTACATATTATTAAAGCCGCCATTGATTACAATGACAGCTGTCAAGCTCGCTCAATCAATATTAAAAACACTTTAATCAAATGAACGTGTTTTTAATTTTTTTAAATAGTATTCTTATCTCCATTTCAGATGCTAAAAGCATGATTTAAATATTTTTTAATATAATGTTTCCAGTGCACCACTGTACGATGCGCGAACCAGTAAATTCGAGTTTAGTTGTTGAACTTTCATACAAACTATGCACCTCCCTTTTACGGGATGATTTTCTAAAAAATATTATACACATGTTTCACGACTTTAAATGAAGAACCACATTATGACGCTAAATACCATAATGCCAATATAATTTAATCGTGCGAAGCTACTACATTGACACCTGTCATTCTAATCAAGCTTTATTTAAAGGAATATAAGTCTACTTATAATTTCTAGAATTGGAAGTGGTATACCAGACCACTGAGGTATGGGAACTGACAGATGGCGGTATCTCCACCTGAAACAGCGTAGCGCAATGACGGGCCCGATTCGGCACATTCGGTAATGTGTCCTTTTGCTCAAAAAAGTGAACATTAAAATTTGTATTTAGTCGGGTTGTTAAAAATATCTATCTATATAAATTGGAACCTATGGCGCATATAGTGGTGATGCTGTCTTATGCGCCAGGGGTCGTACGTTCGAGCCCCGCCGTGGACAAATATTTATATAATGGTATTTGTGTTTGTGATACCTCTGTGGTCTGATACCCGTAAAACAAGTGATTTAAGTGACTTATTTTGGAGTCAGGTCAATATATGTGATGTTGTGTAAATAAAATAATAAATATAAATATATATATTTTTTGTCTGATATTTGTAACATCTTGGAGTCATGACAACGTGTGAAATGTTTTTTCGGAGAACCTGGTGACGAACGCCGGATTACAACCTAATTGTAGTTGCATGTCTCGCATAAACGGTGCGGGACTAACGGAAATTACCCGAGGGCGCCTCTGAAACCGGACCTTGGCTCGAGCGGCCGTTGTTAGGGATAGTAAAGTTACTTGCAAAAGTGGAGGACAGTGTGAACTCTTCTGCATTAATGAGGTCGTTTATCGCTCAAAGGGCAGGGACTGCATACAGTCGCACCGTATCTGTGGAAAAGTCTGTACGCTCATGAGCTGGTAGAGCTCGTAGAGCTCATACAAAGGTCGTATTGGTACTTTCACCTATATCCACCGACAAATAGCAGTGTCCGCTTTTCTATGTTTCAGTTTGAAGCGTGATAGAGGCATTGAATTTACTGGTCAGGACAATCTCAGTGCGCTAGTGATATCTCTGTGATATTACGAGAATCTATATTTTGCGTTGACTCTTATATGCCTGTTTATTGATACTCAATCATATAAAAAATACCTGCTATTTCCATATTATATTAGATATCCACTATATATACGACACGACGCTTGTGCTCGTGCCTATAAAAAATAATTAAAACTGCGCAACGAACAAAGGCGAAGGGCAAATGACTGGACAAAGGTACTTTTCGAGGTGAACACTTGTTATTCTAGCCGATTTGTTTGTACGAATACAAATATAGTGTAGCAAAAAGGAATGTGGGCTTAATGAATGTAATTAATTATTTTAATTAGATTGTTACAGAAGCAAATGGTTAGTTGCGATGGTTTACTCTATATCAAAAAATAAGCAACCGATTTATCACAAGGATATCACTAGCGCGTTGCCAGCGTTGTCACCTGAAGATGTTATGTCACATTATCCAGTAATTTCACTGACTGTCTTGCCTTAAATAGGAACACAGCAATGCGAACACTGCTGTTTGACGGAGGGTGTAGGTGACTTGAAGATATTATGTAACATTACCCAGTAATTTCACTAAATCTGCCTGCAAACTGGAATACAGCAAATCAAACAAAAAAAAATCCAGCAGTGTTTTAGCGTTTACCTAGTTGACGGGCAAGATGACTTAGATGGTAGTGGTCCTATATTGTGCACCAAGGGTCGTGGGTTCGATCTCTACTGGACAAACATTTATATGATGAATATTTGTGTTTGTTCTATGAATGGGTGATAAGTATATATTTAAATTTATGTTTGTGATTGTTGCCCGATGTCCGTAATATAAATGCTAAAGCGACAAATCACGGATTCATATCCATTTAAAAGTTGTTGTGTGAATTTCATCATCATCATCATCATATCAGCCATAAGACGTCCACTGCTAAACAAAGGCCTCCCCAAGTAATCTCCAATAGGACCGGTTGTATGCGGCCTGTGTCCAGCGCGGTCCTGCGGTTTTAGTCAGATCGTATGTCCATCTTGAGGGTGAACGCCCTACGCTGCGCTTGGCAGTACGTGGTTTCCATCGGCAATCGGTTCTGCGTACCAAATGCACTGCCCACTGCCACTTCAACTTATTATTAATAACCTTCTGTGAATTTATTATAAATTATTTAATCTTGTGACCTGACTATGCGACGTTACTCGGTAACTTCATTGCCTCTTTAAGAAATATTTACCAGTTTTCACTAGTACTCTTATAAACAATTAATCTAAATAAGTAAATTTTCCGTACCGTACCGTAAACTCTTTGTTACGCGATCATCAAATGCGGCCTTACAAATAAATATATAAACATCTCCGGACTAAGAACCCGGACCTAAGACAACTTGGGAAATCTGTGGTAATGCGACACCAGGGTCGTTGATCAAAACAAACGATCTTGACTCACCAATTGCTGAGAATTAAATTAAGGTTACTTGTGTCTCTTGAAGGAACAACAAAAACGCTCATGACAATGTACTACTTTGACAGTCATCTATCATCGTCATACAAGTACACTGCTGGACATAGATTTCCCTAAGAAAGAGGGAATTTTGCCCATAATTGCCGCGCTAGGCAAGTGTATTGGCAATCGCAAAGCGCAGCTTTCGCGACTGGGATGCTGCTGCAAATTCAATCTGCACCATCTGTCGGTTCTGTGAACTTTGTCGCCTCTTACGACACCTGTACAGGGGGAGGTACTTATCTACTCAGCCATTTCACGACTTACCGGGACATAAAGAGCAATAATTCGTTTCTTCAAAGCATAAGTACTATATTTTTTCTACGCTCATGTATATAAGTTTAAATCTAAGAACATTCGTATGAAAATGAATGGTCAAGTGTATGCTTGAAACGCCTTCACGGCTTAACCAAAAAACAGAATTTGATGAAATTTGGCATTACAATAGCTTGAGCCTTAAAAAATAATATAAGCTAATTTTGATCCAGTTAATATTCCCGTGAGACGTGATTTAACTTAAATCCGCACAGAGTTGCTGATGGAACGCAATTACCTCACGAACTCGTGCAAAAGTTTCTATATCTTTAGCACTGATTTGACAGCGCGCGCGCATAATCGCGTCCAGGTGTGGGACCATTTTGATAGAGTAGGAGGCAATCCGGCTATTTTAAAAGGTGTGCCGTAGGTACCAACGCAACATTGTTGTTTTGATTACGATCTAATTAAAACCATGCTGTATTTTTCAATCAACCTTGTTAATAACACGTCAATCTTATCGAAAATAACAATGAGTGCGATAAAGTATACAAAACGTAACGTTTTCAGTTACGTTTCTGTTATGGTTAGGACTTAAGAGATTAGCGACTAATCTCTAATATCATAAGTGTATTTGTTTGTTGAACTTGAATCCGGTGTCTGAATATTATTAATTACCATGCATTTAACAACACCCACATAGTTTATTTTCCCGTGAGAATGTGGAGAATAAATACCATCATACCAGCCATTGGAAGTCCACTGATGGACAAAGGCATCTCCAAAGAAGAGGGAGTTCTGCCCATAATTGCCGCGCTAGGCAAGCGTGTTGGCAATCGCAGAGCGCAGCTTCCTGTCCTGTACATTTGAGCTACTGAATAGTACCTCCCCCTATACCAGGTGTTGTATGGGACGATTAAGGTACCAGAACTGTCAGTTGGCAGTATATCCATCCGAGACAGTGCAGCTCAAAAGGATAAGGCGGGGATGGGCAGCGGTATCCTCGTCACTAGAGGTGCGCTAAACGATTGCCAACAAGCTTGCCCAGCGCAGCAATTACGGGCAAAGTTTCCCTTTCTTGGGGAGGCCTACGTCCAGCAGTAGACTTGTAATGGCTGATATAGATATAGGAAATAGGTTACCTGGAAGATATAATTTGTAAGTTGTATTTTTCTTTATGTAATTTTCTGTGTACAATAAAGATTATATTATTATTATGTTTTTTTTAATGATTATGTTTTTTTTTCCTGCAGGTTGCCCTGGATGACTATGTACTAAAAATACAAGGGTATACACAAAGTGCATTTTTGTATATTTAAAGAATCTAGCTGATAAGTGTTTAATAGTTGTAAAAATTTTCTTACTTCACGATATGTATTTAAGATTGCTGCTTTCTGGAGTGATATACAGTATATTGTTATAGATTGATTGTTTTTCGACTATAACCAGTTATTTTGTTATAAGAACTGTTGCAGAAATCACTATTGGTACTACGCATACACGGTTAATTTTCCAAACTATCTTGATTTATTATTTACTAGCTGTGCCCGCGACTTCGTCCGCGTGCAGTAGTTTCTTTGCGCACCATACCTTTTTACTTTAACTTATGTAAACCTTGAATGTTATATTTATTTATATATCAATATCAAATCAAATATCAAATCAATAACCTAAATAATAAGATTTAAACTTCTAGCTCTAACAATAGCGATCCTACTTACATACAACTATATAATACTATACAACTTTTCATCCCCCCCTTTCGACCTCTTCCAACTTTTATGTCGAATGAAAAAGTAGAATATGTCCTATCTAAAGCTTTAGTTAGACTATCTGTGTACCAAATTTCATTTAAATCGGTTCGGTGTTTGCGTACCAGATAGACAGTTACTTTCGGATTTATAATATTAGTAAGTATTAAAGATCTTTATTCTCATACGAAATTACATTTAATTAAATATAATAGTTCGAATAAAAATATGCAATTAGCCGTTACACAACTCTTAATACATGTTTTTTTAATTTAAAAAGTTAATAAAACTTGTTTTTAAATATATTTATGTTTTCACACTTTTTTATGGTGTTAGGTAGTTTATTGAACCCTCCCAGTGCTCCCTCAAACAGTACATAGTGTCTTCTTTCCATGTGAGATCTAGGTGCTGATAGTTGCACTTTATTTCTAGTTCGACGATTGTGGGGGTTGCCTTTTATAAACAGTCTTATATTACTTTTGACAGAGTTTGTTACAAATTGTGTTACTAATATGGATGCATTGAATTCGTACTATTGAGATAGATTAAATATTTTAGTTTTTCCATATATGTGAATAGTTGGAATCTAGAAATATTGTGTGTATTTATATCATACTAACTGTGCCCGTGACTTCGTCCGCGTGGAATAGTTTTTTTGGTACCATACCTCTTTACCTTAACTTATATAAACTTTGAATGTCATGTTTATTTATATTAAATCAATGGTTTAAAAATAAGTTCAAGTTTCTAGCTCTAAAAATACGGATACTTCCATACAACTTTTCATCCCCCTTTTCAACCTCTTGCAACCCTTATTCGAATAAAAAAATAGTCTATGCCCTTTCTCAGGGTCCAAAGATTGTCTGTGCCAAATTTCATCAAAATCGGTTGAGAGGTTTAAGCGGGAAAGCGTAACAGACAGACAGAGTTATTTAGCATTTATAATATTAGTAGGGATATGTTCTTGTGTTGTTTTCAATGGTGTACAATAGAGAGTATATTACTATTATTATATCAGCAACGACGCTGACGTCAGTGGAAGATCGTGTTAACGCAAGTCTGTCACGGAGGCACACCTTCGGCGCAAGTGAACTGCGCGTGACGTCGTTCACTCACGCCGCCACATCGTGGTGGCCGCGTGTCTCGCACGCACCGCTCTGCGTACGCGATCATAGTGCATAGACACATGATCTATTCGTGTACCAGGAATTTTCGGATCTGTCTCCTTTGTTATTTGTATTGGCTTCTCATCATCATGAGTCTTGCGTCATACGTGAAAGTGAGTGTCTGTTTGTCACCGTTTCATATAGAATGTTCCGGAATATGAATACGGAATAATTAAATATGTTCCCTAAAAAAAGACTTATGATAATTTAAATGCGAGCTGAATTTAGTACTTCAACTTTAAATTCACAACAGTATTAATTATACAGCAAATTGTAAATTAACTGATACGTGCAAAGGAATTTAAGAGAGGGCCATGCTTAGTCTCTTTGCGCGATCGAATCAGAAATGAGGAGATACGTATATAGATCAAAAATACTGATATAGCCCGGCGGATTAGCAAGTTGAAGTGGCAGTGGGCAGGGCACTTAGCACGCAGAACCGATGAACGATGGAGTCGTAAGGTTTTGGAATGGAGACAACGTACCAGCTAGCGCAGCGAAGGACATCCACCCACAAGGTGGACAGACGATCTAATTAGAGCCGATCGCGCTGGACGCAGTCCGCATACGATCGATCCTGTTAGAAATCACTTGAAGAGGCCTACGTCCAGCAGTAGACGTCTTGTGGCTGATATAATAATGATGAAGGAATTTAGTGATGACTAGCTGTGCCCGCGTCTTCTACCGCGTTCTTAAATTATTTATCGGTATATTAACTTCAACCTCTCAAAATAAATTTCCACCAGATTTTGCCACATTTTTTAATGGTTCTCCGTTCCTATGAGTCGTAGCGTGATGACATATAGCTTAAGTTACTCCGTATTATATCAGTTATCTGCCAGTAAAAGTCCTATTAAAATAGTTTCAACCATTTTAAAGCTACAAAAACAAAAAAAGTACTTTGTTATATGTACCGTGTAAGCATCTATATGAATTTTTAACAAGCTGTTATTTTGTATTACAAACAGACACATTTTCTTATACAAATAAATTACAATAACTCTGTCATCAAACTATGTCCAAAAAAATATTTTATATAATATATACTAAATTTCAATCAAAATCCCGTCACAGGTTAATCTTTGGAAGAGCAAAAAAGAAATTGACAGAACAACACTTTGGCATTCATAATAGTACAATAGAGAATTCCGAAATGATGTTTGTGTTATCGACAAACAACACAGAATAAAGTACGCAATACCTACCATTTATTGCTTATGCAAGGAAAATGTGTTTCCCAAGGCTTCCACCGAAGCATTGACTCGAACAGAAAACAATATTAAACACAATTATCGAAAACAACAAGTGATATTTATTTAGTCTGATACTCCATTTAAAAATACATTTAATACATTTGTTTGGCTATTTTTTACTAGACCAGACAGCATACAGTCCGCGTGATAGCAAGCTCTACTGCAGCCTATAGACGCTCGTAATATCACAAGAATATCACTAGTGCGTTGCCAACTTTGTGACTTGAAAATATTATGTCACATTACACATTAATTTCACTGCCTTCCACTCTTTAAACCGGAATATATCAACGCGAACACTGCTATTTGGCAGATAAAGGCAGGTATGGTACCTTTAGATTAGAATACTACCTACAATTGGTGTCTTAAGAGCGATTGAGGTACCAGAACTGACGAATGCTTAATGCAGAAAATTCAGAAAGCTACGTTACGCGATTGCCACCTTACGTGCCCAGTGCGGCAGTTATGGCTAAACTCCCTATTTTTTGGTAGGTTATATACAATAGTGAACGTTTTCCGAATGCTATGATGATAAAACACCATTGTGAGTCCGAGAAAGGATGAATCAAGGAGTTCTAATAACAATAATAAATTATTAAATTAACACAGTAAATGATTAAATTCACACACTATAATATTAAATGCACATAAAAAAAATTACATTCACACTAGATCTTATACATTGATATGACTCCGTGGTAAGTCACTTAAAGCGTTTGTGTAACGGACGTCAGACAGCAAAATTATTACAATTACAATTCTTAACTACATATTTTAACACTTAGATACAGGACAAACACGAATATCATCATATAAATATTTGTCCTGGTTCGAGATCGAACCTACGACCCTTGGCACACAAGAAGGCAAATAATGCTGATAAGGTAACATTTACACAGACACACAGCTGCATTAATAATTATTGTTGACTTAAAGTAATAAATCGATCTCTTATTACAAAGTGAAAGCAATTTAACATAAATAAATAAATGTTTACCCAACATTTGTTACACCGGAAACCCGAGCCGGTACTACGCCCCTTATTATTTGTTTATATGTGAACTTGTCTTGTTGGCTGCTGAATGAAGGCTTTAATAGCCAAAATATTGGGGGGTGGTCCTGTATAACCCGCTCGAGAGAAGTATAAATTAAAATAATAATAGTACATTTTTTATATTGTGCCGTGAGGTGCCGGGAGGGTAGAATAAAACCTCCTCTGTACCAGGTGTCGTAAGAGACTAAGATACCAAAACCGACAGACGGCGGTATATCCATACGAAACATTGTGACAGCGGGAAGTGATTTTGTTTTTACTATGTAGTGATATATAATGTGCGAGTTATTTACTTGTGTAAGCACATAGACAAGCTATGTATCTGGTTGACGTTATCACACAGTCATCCGTAATTGACCGTCTAATGACATGCATTAGTTAATTGTGTCATTGTTGTGGTCGAATTTTCCTGGAATTCTCAGTCGTTCGTTTTATTACAAGTATACGTAGCCAATGGATACTTACGTTTATATCTTATTCTTACAAAGAAATGCAATTTTTTCATTATTGATTCCTCAATATAAATTTTTCCTAACATTTATAAGGTGAAACTCATACAACGGTCGTCTGCATTGAAACATCACTCTCACTAATTTCTACCGATAAATATCATGTTTCGCAAGATAACTGTAACTTTAAACAAAAAATTAAAAGAAAAATGCCTCGTTTTATGGTTAAAAACGTTGTTTTAATGTATCGAATAACATTTCATATATATAGACAATATAGACAATTCTGATTTATATATTTCAGTAAACACACTGAAATATATAAATCAGAATTGTCAGACAACAAACAATTTTCATCAGCTGACAGAACCGTCTACACGTCGTGTGTCGGACAAACGTTAGGTAGTAGACCTGTTACACAATATCCTCTGCATTGGTAGGTACCTCACTCTCACCTATTTCCACCGCCAACTAACTGTGTTCATTAACAGTGAAAAAATAAGTGTGAGACAGTGAAATTAATGGGTAATGACATAATATCTTCAAGTCACAAGGTTGGCAACGCGCTAGTAGATATCCTTGTGATATTACGAGCGTCTGTCTGCTAGTTTGTTTTTCAGGTCTAATAATAAAGCATCAGAAAAAATTGTAATCTCTAGTAATTATTCTATCCTAGTGAAATATTCCTGAAAGTCATTGAATTAATCTTTCTAGTTTGCTTTTTTTATAATGTTAAATTTGATTTGCATATTGTTGAACCGTTTTTTTTTTTATTTTTGTAATTATTGTCTGGAAGCTTGGTATATATTTAATTTATAAAAATAGTGAAAGCTGTAACAGTTTATACTAGTATGGCTGCCATCGTTTTAGCCTATCAGTGTAATCTATTGTGTTGTTTTTTTTTGCATAATTAGGTTAAGAGTTTTTGTAATTTTTGGAGTAGGTTAATAAAATATTTTCATTAATATTTTCGCTCTCTTTTTCTAAGTTTTAGGCTGGTAACTTTGCATTGAATTTACGGGTTAGCCCGTAAATTCTAAGTGGAGCGAACTCCACTTTTCCCATGTGGAGCAAAATTATATGGAGGGGGGGGGGGAGGGATTCAGTGTCGTCAATTTGCATGAACTTTCTGACTATTTGACTTTTCTGCAGGTGTTTAAAATAGCGGCTTTTTGTAGGCTAATGTAAGTGGATTCATTTCTAGATATAATTATTATTATTATTATTTTAGACTGAAAAAGAGGTGCTAAAGGACTCCTGTGCTTCAAACTACAATGGAAAGGGGCTGTATAAACCTTCTCTTACCTCCAGAATCTTGTTATTACATTATTATTATTATTATTATTCAGCCTGCACCTGGCGTTGTACTGTGTTTCTTCAAATGGCCTATTTTACTGTAATATAAAAACAATAATATTATACAAAACTAAATGTTTTTACACATTGAATTCAACACCAATTAAATGTATTTAGGACGAGTAAATTGGCGAAAGAAAATGGCGCGAGGCCGTAAGGCTGCATGAGGCGTTTCAGCGGTGAAACCGCGGTTTTGAGGCCCGCTTCTTCCTCTCGCACGGTTATACTAGCCTGGTACATTACATTTCAGTGTAAATGGATTCAAATTTGTTTGATAGTTTTAATCATTATTTATTTAATGTTTTTTTTAGTATAATAAATCATATAATTTAATCTTGGAATATCCGTAAATAATATTTTATTTTGGTATCAACATTACCTACTGAACACCATAACCTACTGAACACCATAACCTACTAAACACTATTTGAATGTTTAATATATCCTTTATTTGTTTTATACAGGGGAAAAATTCCAGTTTAATATTAATTTTTAGTTCTCATTATTCTCAGTGTTCCGTAGTTATCATTATTGCAATTTTTGCAATTGACATGTCTTATTTAGCTATTGCTCTGCAGTTTCCGACATGATACATTTATCTTTCTAGCAAAATAAATGCACTATAAAATTATGAAAAATGGGCAGAAATAACTCTCATTTTTTGAAACTAGCCTTAGTCCATGATAATAAAAAATTAAGCGACGGTAAGTTAAAAACACATCTTACGATGCCTATAAAGAAGCTCAAGGTCGCTCAGCGAGCGGTAGAAAGAGCTATATCCAAAGTTTCCCTACGTGATCGTATCAGAAATGGGGAGATCCTTAGGAGAACGAAAGTCGTCGACATATCTTACCGAATTGCCAAGCTGAAGTGGCAGTAGGCAGGATACATAGTACGACGAACTGATGGCAGGTGGGGGAAAAAGGTTCTTGAATGATGTGGCGTAAATTTAGTGGGACCTATGTCCAGCAGTGGACGTCTTTGGGCTCATATGATGAAGAAGACAAATAAGTACACGATCCGCGTGCCATCGCAGTCTACATACGCATATATTATCATAACCCTGTAAATTGATGATAATATGTCACATTATCCAGGATTTTCTCTGCCTCACTCATCCTTCAAACAGAAACACAGCAATGAACATGGCTGTTTGGCGATATATAGTTGAGAGTGAGGTACCAAAGCAGACGACCTTTGCATATGGTCTACCTCAATTAAACTAGTGTAGTTTGTTGACATCTTATAACCAGTTTAGTGACTTATAACTAGACTAAACCAGTGAGTAGTTTTTATATAAATTTCTACTAGTTAAATATTAACATCACAGTAGCTGGAGAGCATCCACCGCTGGACGTAGGCCTCCCCAAGGAAGGGAGAATGTTGCCCATAATTGCGACGCTGTCTAGCGTGGTGACAATTGCAAAGCGTAGCTCCGCGACCAGCCCCGTGCATTTTAGCTACACTGTTTGGGATGAATACATCGTCATGATCATTCCAGCCATTGGGAGACCACAGCTAGACATAGGCCTCTCTAAGAAAATGGGAATTTTACCCTTGATTGCTGCGATTTTGCCAACACTTGCCTAGCGTGTTGGCAAACGCAGAGCGCAGCTCTCGCGACAGAGATGCTGCTGCCCATCCTGCCCTATGCATTTGAGATACACTGTTTCGGTTGTATATACCGCCAAATGTCAGCTTTGGTACCTCAGTCACATCTTACTCGACAAGGGGGAGGTACTGTTTTACTCTGCCGGTGCCTCACCGCAAAGTAAAATAAATACAAAACTTTCAGTCAAACAAACAGTCTGCCATAGCCATTCTAGTTTTTCATGAACGACGCATCCATTTTGTTTTATTACCAAATTTCAATGCACAGGTTTGTTAATACCCCCGTGTGCGTCAACGGTGCGTTATCTGTCATTTGGGCATGACGTCACGCGCACGACGAGCGCCCGTGGTCGGCGTATGGTTCGACCGTGGCCAGGCGTGGTCGCGGTGACGTCACCACGTGGGATATCATTCGCGGTGGCTTTTGCGAAATCATCATCGCATTCCTTTATCGCTCACATCAGGAAACTCACAAAATTCGTTAATTAATTTTTCGTAACTAAATTTTTTAATTTTTTATTTGTTGTATCCTGAAGTATGTAGACACACCCCCAAAAATATGATTCGGTCACCATCACCTCAGATGTGTCTGTATGTTATTGAGCACGGTTCTTTTTAATATTTTTCATTTCGTATATTCTACATTAGGCAGTTTGATTTTACATTTCCTTAAAATAATTGAAATGTGAAATTTGTATTTCAGGGGAGTTGCGAACTCATAAAGGAATAAGCTAGATCATGTTTAGAAAAAAGTTATCTCAACATTGCATAATATTTTAAGTTGTATCCGTGAATTCTGTCTATAATTGAGCCTGATTTCATAATTACTGTAAAGATTTATTTATACAGTTTTTGCGATGAACTCTATTTGAATAATTGACTCTAAATTTATCTAACATGTGAAATATAATCATAACTTTCTATTTTTCATGTGAAAACCTATTATTGAATTATGAAATATACCTTTTTTATCTTACTTATAAGAATAAGTAGGTACTAGTATCAGTCAATGGCTTGCAGATGAACTCTACAAATCCTGTAGAGACATGAATAGTAAAAACTAATTCTGCTATTGTTTTGTATGAAGTGAAGTCTTCGAACTAAGTCGTGTATGGTTAATATTGAAACTATAATAGTTTTTAGTAATATTAAATTCTACTTTTGGTAGATATGTAGAAAAACATAACCTGTCTAAAAGTAATTACAACTAATTAATGCAGTTTTAGACAATGATCTATTTGATCATTAAAATTTACAAGGAAAATGCTTCACTTCCTGTCAATAAAATTGGTGCCCTTTGAACGGATTAGCTGATGTAATCCATCGGTTGTGTTTCAGCACAATAATTTTGGAAGTAGCGACTGCAGTTGAGGTCAGTTGAAGTGAGACGTGACCTTTGTTTCGGGAGAATTCCGTCAGACTATCAAGTGACTCGATTAACGTTTAATTGTTTCTGATAGGCAGTTTTCTTTAGTCTGCTTTTGAATTAATATTTTTTGCGTTCATGAACTGTATTTGTTGCGTTTTTATAATGTTCAGTGCTTGTTCTGAAGAGATATACGACCGAATAATTTCTGTATTATTTTAGTATTAATTCTCGAAAAAAGATTGATTTTAAGCGTTTGTTTGTTTTTTCTTTTTCAGAGTCGTAATGTTATCGCTTCGTTTTTTCTTAAGAAATGAAAAATTAGTTTGATATGGCTGGCGATAAGGTAGGCCGAGTGTTATCAGGAGCGACGCCGCCGGTGCGCGGTGCCCCAGTCGCGGCCGGCCTTCTCCGGCAGACGCTTGGCGCTCCTCCCGGCATCGCTCACTTTTACTATACAACGAGGACGTGTTCCTCCTGACCCACCCGAGGATCCCTCATAGGGAGTGTTGTGACCAGTGCTGTGTCAGTGGTTTGGTGTACAGTGAAAACACAACATTGTATAAAAAAAAACAATTTTAATTTCTTCTTTGATGCTTAACGAGTAACATCCACTTAACGCTAATACTACTTAAGTAGCTAGATAGGACAGTCTTAGAGATGAGTAGAGCTACAACCAGCTAATGATCTTGAGATCTCAATCACAGTCGAGAGAGCGCGAGCTCAGTGCGCGAGCGCGACGGGCGCCGGCGCGGTGGGGGTGGGCAGCAGGCGCAGGACGGGCGCCGGCGGGGCCCTCTCTTTGGCGTGCCTCTTCACGTGCTTGGCGAGGTGGTCGGATCGCATGAATCGGCGGTTACACACGCGGCAGCCGAACTTCTTCTCTCCGGTGTGGGTCCGCTTGTGGCGAGACAGCTCGTCGGAGCGGGAGAAGCGCCGCTCGCACCCAGGCCAGCCGCACTTAAACGGGCGCTCCCCAGTGTGCGTGCGCGCGTGCGCCTTCAGGTGCGAGGATTTGAAGTAGTTCTTGCCGCAGCCGGGGTACGAACACTCGTATAGTCTACGACGGGCCGCGGGTGCTGGCGCGACCAGCCACAGCGCGGCGGCGGGCAACAGCGCACTGGGCACCAGAACAGCGGGCGCCGGCCGCGGGGCCAGCGGCACCCACCCGGGAGTGCTCGCGGTGGGTAGCGCCTGCTGGGGCACTCGCTGCTCGCACCGCGACTGGGGTTTGGGTTGGCACTCGGGGTGGGGTGATGGCACACGCGCTTCTTCAACTTTCATAGGGCTCGCGGGTGGCGCAGGTTCGGGCGAGGCCACCGCCGCACTCTGGTACTGGCTGGCGATGTACTTCGCCTGGGAGTAGGTTTGGCCACGGTTCATTTTGAACTTGAGCGTTTTCAGGATGTTGATGTCGCTGTTGGGCAGCGGCAGCGGCTCGGGGCTGCAGGTGCCGTCCTTGTGCGCCCGCATGATGACAGAGGGTCGGCCGCAGGGCTCGGGTGGCGGCGTAGTGAGCAGCAGCCTCGCCAGCTCGCAGCGCGCCCGTTTGTTGCATTCTTCTTCCCCCTCAGAGTCCGAGGGCTGTGGGGTCACCAGGCCGGTTGGCGGCGAAGTCTCCCTTGCACGCTTCACTGCAGCCTTCTTCAAAGGTAACTCGACCTGCGGGACAAAGACAGATGCACATAAGTGAACGGTCGGTGGCTCGGGCGAGCACGCGCGCGAAGCGTGATCGCGCCGCACGCTCTTACCTTACTTTCGATTGCACAAACTGCACTATAAAAATTTAGTTCTGCATTTTTTATACAACAATACATCTTTTAAATAGATTTTTTTAAATTATTACAGCAGCACAATTTTCTGAAAAGTTTGCGAAAATTTGACAACACTCACTTTGTTTTCCATCAACGGAGGAGTCGACGGCGGTGAGAGAGGACCGCAAACTTCGAGTAGAGTAGACATTGTGACTAAAATATTAACATTCAACGGTGTCAAACTTGGTTGTTTAATTCACAAAACTTATTGTTTTGGTTGCGCGTCTCCGCTCCTTAAGTCCGTGTAGTTCAGTCAGCGGACAGCGGACGAATAAACCGCTTCGCGAGCTGCCGAGGTACGAGGCATGGGTGGGTGAAGGGTGCGGGGGGGTGTCCGCCAATGGGAGCGGGCGGCGCGGCCGCGGCGGCCAATGGCGCGGCGCTGATCACGCAGCCAGCGCGTGCCGGCGCGTGGTGTTCACGTGCTCACGGAGTGACGGCGAGGTCGGCGCGTGACGTCACCGGCGCGCCCCCGCGTGACGTCGCGAGGGGCGCGGGCACGGCAAGGTCGCCGCTCGCTTGCATAGTTTACAATCGACGACATTTCGAATGCGGCTTCACTATTTTGACAGTTGTGTCGATGACCTCAAAGCGTTGCGATGTTGCTGCCCTCGATGCGGTTCGACGATCGGGAGTTGTTGACTGCGGCGTCGCTGTATCTCGCAATAACATCGGGATAAAGCACTAAGCTATCTCTGATTACCACTATTCAGGTACTCTCATTGTTGAACGGTAGCCTTGTCCTGATTAGATTACAGAGAGTGATTACGTGTCCGTTGTTCTTACTCATTGCTTCTTTGTCCGGTTATAGTCAGCTGATAAAAATAGTCGGGAAAACTCTCGCTAGTGTTGTAAGATGTGAATGCACGGAATGTATTTAAAATGTACGTAAACACTCATTTAATTATATATACCTAAACTTAAATATCTAACGTATTAAGATTTCTTTTTTGGTATTTAGTGTATACATCGATATATTATCTCCAATTGTAACTTATAATTGCTCTTAAACGAATTCCGAATTATCAGAGTCAAACCAACCATTTGCAGTTCACAACAATTTGTGCAATGACTCACACCAACTCAACGCACCCACACAAACGCGCGCGCATGAGTAACCGATGCGTAGACGCCGCGAAAGTGAGACGTTCACGAGCAGGCTGCGTGATCGCGCTTGGTCAGACTTATAAGCGGCAGCGGGTAAATACTGTGGCAATTGAACCATTTATATTATTTGGTAAAGATATTTTAAAATACAAATAAATATAGAAGAAATGGCTATTTTTCTATGTGGTATTTTATCATTTATTTTATCAGCGATACGTCACTTTTCAAAATAGTTGCTATATCATTTTGGTATGCCAATAAAATATGATATATAGGTACTAGCGAACAAATTAAGTGGATCGCGAATTGGAAGATGGATGCAAGAAATTTAATTGCTTTCAGGAATTGATATCAATATTAATTTGAACTTCAGTTACATGTAATGTTCTAACGTTCTAACAAGAAACGCCCAAAATAATATTATAAAAAGAAAACTTTGATCTTTATTTATTTAGTATTTAATCAAAATACCATACTGATTTAAAAATATACATATACAGAAAGCTACATTCTTATTACGCCAAAATTGTGTTTTACGCTTTTGCTGATCAGATTTGAGGAATTTTAGCTCGAACCCTAGGAAAGAACATAGTCTACTTTTTATCCTAGTAGGTCCCTGCGGGGTATGACATAAAGCGAAGTCCTTGCATCGAAGTGGCGGGTGAAAAGCTACAAAAGAAAGTTTGACAATACAATAAATAATGCTATAGTTTAATATGGAAATCTAGTGAAGTAAGATCATATAACAGATGCACAGAATAGAGTGGCAGAACAAAAGACCAGTATTTCACAATTTATAAATTATTACTATTGATCATTATTTTTGTGAGAAAAACCAATATTGCCTTATTTTATGAATATTGTTTGACTATTTAATCACCTTCACACAACATCGACCGTCTCCGAGATAAGTCGCCTGAAGCACTTGAGTTTAGAGGGTTTGGAGTTCAGTTTACACACATTGGACAACAGAGAACAAAATCGCAGTAATATTACTTAATACATATTTAGCACCTAAACACAGCAAATACATACTCGTTACATAAATATTTTTCCTGGGTGGAGCTCGAACCCCCAAGCGCAATAAGATAACTACCATCCGCGCTATCGTCCGTCCGTCAAATGAAACGTCACAACTACTCGCTCGATTTGAAATCGCCTCCTGCCATGACTTAGACCGCGACTCTATGTGTGCGTCCATTGAACCTTTTGCGCGAGTGTGCGTGCTGTTTGGGAAGCGCAATGACGTAGCGATTACTCACCGGTCGAAGGATTTGTTTGACGATCGATCGACACAGGTGTTTATTGCGGTAACTAAATAAGTTGGTTATATGCATGAATCAACTACAAAAGTTAGATGGATGACCTGCATTTAATATGTGGGTTAGTATTAATGGGAGTTCAATTTACGTTGGTCGCTTTATCGCTACATTAGATTTTATACTTTTAGGTCAAAATTAAATACTACACATACTTTTATTTGTTGATTAATTTATAATAGAAAACATAATAAGACATTGTAAAATAACACAGAAAGAGGAAGCGAACATTATTAGGTAAATCTATATATGTATACGCTTTTGCTGATAAGATTTGCCCTCCCGATAAAATAACCGCGAAAATCGCAGCCCTTCCTCGCCCTTTTACTGGCACTAAACAATCACTTACACTTCACATGCACTCGTTCAACAGAGCAGTACACCGCGTTCGCCGGCGAACGCGTGCAGTCCCTGCCCCCACGAGCGATAACCAACAGCCCTGGAGCTGTCGGGCTCAATCTGTCCCAAAGACGGCGGCCGAGCCTAGGCCGAGCGTCTAAAGGTGCCCTCGGGCGTGCTGTCGGTCCCGCTCCGATCTCGCGAGCTTTGCGGGCGCG
Organism: Heortia vitessoides; assembly: GCA_020976665.1. Lineage (NCBI taxonomy): Eukaryota > Metazoa > Arthropoda > Insecta > Lepidoptera > Crambidae > Heortia > Heortia vitessoides. The sequence continues at coordinate 20,039,202 of JACJUM010003174.1, read as the reverse complement.
ACCGCGCTAAACGCGCGGTCGCGGCTGCGGGGCACGCGGGGTGAATACGGGCATCGTACCTCTCATCTATGAGAGGCCCTGCCCTCTTTTTCGGTGGCGCTGGAATTGACGTCTGAGTAGTCCAGCAATAGGTTCGTCCGAAAAAAAAAATACAGTTAGATGGATGACCTGCATTTAGTGTGGATTAGTATTAATGGGAGTTCAATTTACGTTGGTCGCTTTATCGCTACGTTAGATTTTATACTTTTAGGTCAAAATTAAATAATACTACACATACTTTTATTTGTTGTATTTACACAGAAAGAGGAAGCGAACATAATTAGGTAAATCTATATATATATATACGCTTTTGCTGATAAGATTTGAGGAACTTTAGCCTAGGAAAGAACATAGTCTATACTTTTTATCCTAGTAGGTCCCTGCGGGGTATGACAGAAAGCGAATTCCTTGCACTAAAAAAAACTATTATATGTATAGCTTTTTTTGTGGATGGTGTTTACCTTCATTATTTATCTATACTGCAACTAAACGACTGGACCGACTTTAATGTATTTTTGTCAATGCATTCAAGGTGGGCCTGGATGATTTTAAATCACAATAGCCCGGCTACAATCGGTATTCAGGTATTTGTGTTATTCTCCTTTTATTCGTACTTTGTTCAATAACCTGATCGCTTAAATTACCTGGCTTAAATGGCCTACAATAGGTATATAAAAGAACGTAGTCCTTACAAAAATATTGTTTTTAATTTTTTGTCTACCTGTCTGTTCGAGGTAGACTGTGAAACGGCTGGACAGATTTTAACGGGACTTTTACTGGCAGATAGCTGCTGATAAGAATAGAATTCTCTATGATAATCATTGTGATACATAATAAACTTCTCTTTTAACGGCTTTTAATCTAAATTTATTTAACTTTTGAAGTTATTTGTTACCTTGCGGTAAATATTTATTTATTATATATATATACCGTTCTTATGAATGCTCTTTCTTGAGGACGGTTGGTCCTCAAGAAAAAGCATTCATAAGAACCCCCTGCTAATTCACCCCCTGCCCAGTGTTGCTCTTATGAACATCTTGGGGAGGCCTATGGCCAACAGTAGACTTTTTATGGCTGATATAATGTTGACAATTTTTTAATACGGCCTGTATCCCTACTAATATTATAAATGCGAAAGTAACTCTGTCTGTCTGTCTGTCTGTCTGTCTGTCTGTCTGTCTGTCTGTCTGTTACGCTTTCTCGGTTAAACCTCTCAACCGATTTTGATGAAATCTGGCATAGACAATCTTTAGACCTTGAGAAAGGACATAGGCTATTTTTGAACTCGAAATAAGGGTTGTAAGGAGTTGCAAGGGGGGATGAAAAGTTGTTTGCATGGATCGCTATTTTTAGAGCTAGAAACTTAAAACTTATTTTTCAGGCCATTGATTCGATATAAATAAACGTGACATTCAAAGTTTATATAATTTGAAGTAAATAGGTATGGTACCCAAAAAACTATTCCACGCGGACGAAGTCGCGGGCACAGCTAGTTATAAATATGAATTGAATTTCCTGATGACCGAAAGGGTTATAAGAGTCATCTAACACATATAATTAGGACTACCTTAAACTAACTTACACCAGACAGACTTAATACTAAGTTTACTGAAGACCCATTACGCGGCTCACCAGAAAAGAAACCAGCTGGAAGAACTGGTGGTGATAAAGGTTACCTCCCAGTGGTTGGCGATAACGAAATCCTTACCGGCGCCGGCGCTAACTAACCATTGTCTTAAAGTATAATTTGTCCATAATTGTCGCGATGGGCAAGCGTGGTGGTAATCGCAGAGCGCAGGTTTCGCGACGGGGATTCTGCTGCCCATTCCCGCCCTGTTGCATTTTAGCTGCCCTTCTTCGAGTGGATATACCGAGGCCGTCGGTTCCGGTACCTCAGTCGCCTCTTACGACTCTGTTACTGAGGGGTACTTTTCCATTCTGTCGATATATCACAGCTTTGCCATTGGAAATGTAAACATATTTATCTATTAATTAGGAACAGTATGAAGTATCAATGTCAAGACTGTCGATACTAAATATAAATGTTAATTAGCAAAGGTACTGTTTACTCTACAGTTGTGACAAGCGATAATAAACCTTAATACAGGTACAAATTTGATTGAACTTGTCTGTTAGGCTCACGCATAACATCGTAAAACTTAAATAGAAGCCAATCGGGGGCTCTTGCAGAGGCCCGGTGCATATGTACGTGTTATTTTTGGCTGTAAGGAGTTGGTGCGTAAATTAATAACAGAGAACTACCGTGGAATAACAACAGAGTGTATGGTTTGATTTTAGTTATTAACCTCGCGCCTCGCGGTTTTGATTGTGTAGTTCGCGTCTTTTTTCAAATACGGAGATGAAAGATAGTTTATATTATTTTTTGTTAGTGTAACTTTTGGTTAATGAAAGAAATTTTGAAATTAGTTGAGCAGTTTTGGAGATTATTCGTTACAAATGTACAAATATATATAAACACATACATGTTTTATGTATATTACGATTCATTTTCCGGAACCCAGAACTGGTAAATTACAACAACATCTACATCGACTTGACTCCGTGGTAAGTTGCTTAATGCACTATTGTTACTGACATCAGACAAGAGGTATTCCAAATCATGCTTTGCCCTTATGGGCAACTTGGTAATTATTTACCAAGTTTCTAAGGGCCAAAAAACCTCCTTTCTTGGAGAGGCTTATGTCCAGCGGTGGACTTCCAGTGGCTGGTATCATGATATATCCTATCAATTATATTTACGATTTTGTAACATCAAAGCACACAAATGAACGTAAATCCGCCATTGAATCCCATGATGCTCTCCAAAGCGCCCCCTATCAACTTCCATTCAATGCTTTTTCGTGTATAAATTAGCAAGCATTTTATTAAATTAAAATAAAGCGATGATATTTCATTACATAAATAAAAATATAAGTAGGTAGGGCCAATATAACCGCTTTTGAATCTAAAAAAATATAATCTAAATCGTTCCTCGTTGGGCGAGGAGTGGTCGTCATTGGAAACGACGTTCACAGCTCTTATATGACATGCAACATTTGTTTAATTATACTGCAATTATCTTTAGTGATGTAACCGATAAAAACTTTCGTGTCGGACTGTAGTTAAATGTCATCAGCATAAATTGCACACGCAATAATATCATAATATTTTTTTACATCATTTTTTGTGTGTACAGATTTAGTTGAACAGTAAACGTGACTATTTACAACCTAGAAGGGGCTTTGCTTTTGGCTGATAATAAAAAAAACCGGCTGTTATGGTTTTAATTTTTGGTTATATTTTTTTTGTCGTACACATAATATGTATGGTGGTCGTAGGGTACCCACAAAAACCGAGGTAAAAGAAAAAAGCAAGAAATGAAAAACAAAAAAGAAACAGCATAGCTTCAATGCAATAATAATAATGCAATGGATTTTTTTCTCTGAGTCTAGCAGTTCTATATCTTCTATGATTATGATAATGATGACGAACTGGATGCATAACCAGTAATTTCTCTGCGGTTTTCACCATTAAAACTGGGCTACAGCAATTAAAGCGCTGCTAAGCGGCAGTAAAATATATAGATAAAAGTGAGGTATGGATGCTATGACCTTTGGCAGGGTCTACTTCGAGTGAAATACCTAGATTATTTCTAGTGTTCTATGGCTTAGGCTATTTTCATCTATCAACAAAAAAATATAACATTATGTTACTTGAATAAATAATAACGTGAGGAATTGAAAAAAAATGTCGTTATTCCATAAAAACCTAAGATTAATTTTATATTTCAAAATTAAAATCCGAGTTTTATTATCTGTAAGTCACGTGACCGAAAACACCGTCCACCATGTTTTTTTCCAGAATGACGTCACAAGCACTAAAATATCTAAATGTAAACAACTGACTGTGTTCCTTAATTTTTTACTTTTTTTGTGTATAATTCCTTTTATTTTAGAGATTTTGTATTTTATTACGCTACTTTTGCATAATTAAACATGGACGTCGGATTTGTAAAAGCCGAAAGTACTAATTTACCGAAGATAGATGCGGTAATGATTACAAACTTCTTTGCGTGTAATACAGATTTCTTTTCTGCCGAATGCAGAAATATAAAAACAGCTATGTAAGTAAATCTTTCTATTACTTTATCACAACAATATCATTTGTGTGATTCATAGGTGTAATTCAATGAAATTTTCTTATTTTGAGGTTAACAACATCGTTCGGAATAGTAATAAATAACTTTTCTGGAGTCTTCAATGTCGAATTCTTACAATTTAACGCAACACACCAACGATACGGGTTATAGAAACTCATCTTTTTATATAAATAAAAACAACTCAACAAAGCCGACAAACTCAATATCGTGTCAATGACAAATGTCAATTTGAGGTTACAATATTTTAGTACTATTGACGTCACCAAAATGGCGGATGGTGTTTTGGCGCGTATATTTTACGACAAATTTTTAATATTTTTTTTTCGGCATAAATCGGTCATATTTTGCTGAAATAAAAATTATAATGAATTATCAGATATATACGAACATTTAAAAAAAAAATGAAGAAATTGGAGAATAGCCTGATTTCTATATTCATGGTTAACCTGGAAACGGTGACGTCATCGGAATGCCGAGACTGAAGAATGCCGCTCGGAGCCGGACATACTGCAATTGTAAAGGAGGAAAATATACGAGAGATGAAATTGGATAGGTGATTTATACATTTGGCTATACTGATGAAGATATTACGTTCTGTAGGTGTGAGTAATTTTGAAAGAATTACAAAATAAACTCTCTTGACCTCAATAATTATAAAGTAGTCGTGTAATAAATATTTTATATATACCTACTCCAAAATAGTTCACGCGTTTATCGAGTTAATGTTTGATGGGACTAAAAAATTGTTAGTAAAATATTAATTACAAAGTAGCATTATTTTATGCCATATATAAAAATAAAAATATTAAAATATATTTAAAATAGCCTTAGCAATCAAAAATAAGGTATAATTTGTTAATCTCTAATTTTGTATAAAATTAGAACATGTAGCGCCATCTAGCGGTACATTTATATAACGCGTGCTCTTGGTCTATTTTAACGCATGCTTGGAAAAGTATAGGGTTTGCTGTTTAAGCGTAACGAATCCAACGCTATAAAAGAACTTGTTTATATTTTGTTATCATAGATGGCACTACTACAGTGTTTAAGTTACAGTAAAAAGTTGAAAAACAATCTTATTTCGAATACAAGGTACGATGAATGATATGTATTGATTGGAAATTTAATTTTATTATAAGTTCTATAAAACTTTTTGGTATTATTCTAGATAAACCAGTTGTAGAACTTTTCATAAAGAAATGAAACATACTTGGAATAAATTATATACGTTTAGATACTCATGATATATTTTATGTTAGAAACTATACAACGATTGTTCTTGTATATGTATGTCAGGGTTTCAAATCCGAACGATCCGCCCCGTCTTCGCGTGGGAGAAATATATTACCATACTTATATAGGGTAATGTGGCTTGATTAATAATATTATATATCTATGAGGATATATGTCAGACAGGATAAATATAAACATTCGAACAAAACATACGGTTCACTTTTTGAATCTCTGATATTTTCATGTCCATTTCGATAAAATCGTGTAAAGAATAATTTTGATCTACCTACATCAAGTATGCAAAGTTTGTAATGTATTTGAATGAATAAGGAATACTAATTAATACATACATACATAGATACTGCGTCCTCTCGGGGTAGGCAGAGACTATGGACCTTCACTTGTCACGATCTTGGTATATTGACAACTTTCTCGCTTCCCTTACTCGCATTGGTCGTTTATTATTGGTACTTCTGACCTGGCCCTTTTTTAATACCTCTGCTAACTGGTTAAGACATGTTCGCCTCGGTCGTACTATAAATATTATATTATAATGTTGTATCAAATAGCTTCGTAAATAAACCATTGAACTGAATATACTATGTCACATTTACCCAGTAATTTGCACTGCCTCTCTCACCCTTCATACCGGAGCACAACAATGCGAACACTGCTGTTTATCAGTACAAATAAGTGAGTGTGAGGTACTAATGCAGGCGACCATTGCATGAACTCTCCCTTATGTAAATACTGTATTTTTTGTACTATTGTAATAATAATAATAAATTACAACAACATCTCATACATTGACCTGACTCCATATAAGTCGCTTAAAGCACTTGTGTTTCGGATGCCAGATATCAGAGGAATCACAAATATGCTACTTAAATCTCACCCAGATACAGAATAAATGCAAATATCATCATATAAATATTTGTTTTGCGTGGTAATTGAACACACGAACCCTGACCCTGATAGGATCACTATCATCTGCACCAACGGGCCCGTCAGTATATATTATACATACAAGCCTACTTCTTGAATCTGTTGCTGAAAACTGCGTCAAAACTGAGAACCTTAGATCTTTTATTAAACGAACACCCAGCTACTACTGTAAAGAAGATAAGCAAGGAGATAAAGTTGTCAGTGTAAAAATTCAAGTTTTTTTTAAAATTATTTCCAAAAACTACTCTTCAGGATGATTACAAACCTCTTGACAATGGCTAGCTTGGAAGAAAAAAAGGTGTATAAAATAAAATTAAGTCTATTTTACGTCAAAAATGTTGATCTTAAATAAAAATTGCGGTGTTCCACTAAACTAGAGACATTTTTAACTAACTTTATTGCGAGATATACCGCCATCTGTCTGGTACCTAAGTCTTTCGCGATGGGGATACTACTTGTACAGCCCCTGCCCCATGCATCTGAGCTGCAATGTTTTGGATGGATATACCGCCATATGTCGTTTCTGGTACCTTAGTCGCCTCTTACGATTCTTGGTACAGGAAGAGGTACTATTCTACTCTGTCGGTACCTCATGGCTAAAGTCACATAACATCTTATATATTGATTTGACTCCGAGATAAGTAAGAGGAATCACAAACATAATACATGCACACACAGAATAAATACAAATATCAACATATAAATGTTTGTCCTGGATGGGATTGAACCCGCGACTTTTGGCGCACAAGATACGATCACTACCGTGAATAATTAAGTTAGTTAAATAATTAACTTAATCTATTTATAACATTAATATATTAGGTTTTTAGGTGTAAGTAGAATTGTGCTGTTTGTTAAAAACTATTTTCTTAGAAACTAATATAATATTAGTGTATGTAATAGTAATAGTTATATTAATGTTATGTATTTATAAAGAAATATTTTTTTTATAAACAAATTCTCACAACTTCTCATTCATTGACCAGATTCCGTATTAAATCGTTTAAGCTCTAGTATTACGGACATCAGACAACAGAGGGATCACAAATATACTATTTAAATATACACTCATTTGCGTAAAAAACGGACGGTTTTGATTTTAATTTGTCTTAAAAAAATACGGTACCAAGATGATTTCAATCATTTCTACATGTTACTGGCCGGTTTTAAAAACGCTGTGGTGTTTAAAATAGTACGTTCTAAATTTAAATTTTCGTTTGATGCTCGTTTTTTCAGAAACCTACTTATTATCCTGCAATTTTGGTGCGAAGTTTCAAAAGATAATATCGGCTCTTTTTTTTCTTCTCTTCTCTCTTCTTTTCATTAACTTTTAGTCAATTTTTATAAATTTTTTTCATATTCTTAATTGTCAAAGCTTTATCTAGCTGTCTCAATAATGTTAGAGAAAGTGGTAAAAGCGACCAAAATTATTGCGCAACTCGAAGAGGGCTGCAGCCAATACTTCGTGGGTCAGAGGCTAAGTGTGAGTCGCTCAACGGTTCAAAGGACCTGGCAGTGCTATCAAGACACCGGTTCCGTCGAGAGAAGGACTTCATTGGAAACGGCTCACTGACTGAACATCAATACATAAAGGAAGTTCTAATTCCTCATGCACAACTCGCATTGGCCGCTTTAGGCGAAGACTCAATTTTTATAGACGACAACGCTCGCGCCCACCGGTCTGGCAATATGGAAGCTTTTGTGCGAGAGGCCGGCATTATTCGTTTGGATTGGCCAGCTCGAAGTCCCAACCTTGATCCTATTAAGCATGTCTGGGACGTTCTGAAACGATGCGTGAGATTAGTACAACCAGCTCCGCAGACCATTAGAGAGCTGAAGAATGTGATTACCGCAGAGTGGAAACGTTTTCCGCAAGCAAGTATCCGGGATATCCTCGCTAGCATACCCAGACGTATTCAAGCTGTGATGTCAGCTAGAGGGGGTCACATTCAATACTAAACATTTATCTGCTTTTACTTTATTAAAGAAAAGCAAACAAAAATCTTTGTTAACTTTTACTCCCCAAGCATATGCACTACTAGCGAGCATACACTACTAGTGAACTTTAGCATTAAAACCCATAAATTTTATCAAAATTTTATGATAAATATCGACGTAAACGATTATTAGCTTATTAATTTACAAAATTATGAAAGTAAAACTTCGTATAATTATCAAACAAACCAATAGTAACATTTGAAATGGTTCATTGCTTAGGTGCCCGTTTTTTTGCAAATGAGTGTATATATCTAACACCCAGAGTTAGGATAAACATAAATATTATCATATAATTATTTGTTCAGGATCGAACTTTGGCGCCGGACTTGTGCGCCACTTGATCACTACTACCTGCGCCTTCGTATGTATGTAGTGTAAATAACAAGTCAAACATTCAGAAGCTATACGGCATAGATTATCATCATCATCACACCAGCCATTGGAAGTCCACTGCTGGACATAGGCCTCTCCAAGAGAAGAGGATTTTTGCCCATAATTGCTGCGCTGAGCAAGCGTGTTGGCAATCACAGTTCGCACGTGCATTTGAGCAGCACTATTTCAGATGGATATACCGCCATCTAAGTACTAAGGTACGAAAACCGATAGATGGCGGTATAACCATCCGCAGCAGTGTAGCTCAAATGCACATGCGAACTGTGATTGCCAACACGCTTGCCCAGCGCGGCAATTATGGGCATAATTCGATCTTTCCTGGGAAGGCCTATGTTCAGCGATGTTCTAATAGCTGATATATCGATACCGATTACCACTTGACCAAGATATCAGAACCGACAGATGGCAGTTTATCTATCCGAAACAGAGTAGCTTAAACGCATAGGGATGGGCATATCCATCGCGAATGCTTTTTCTGCGATTGCCAACAATCCTAATGCGATTTTGGTTAAAATGGGCACAATTCCACCTTTTTGAAGGAGTTTTATTTACGTCTAACAGTAGACTTCAAATGGCTGTATTGATGATAATGTTGAATAAAAATGTAACTTATTATTACTTATACTAGCTTGTTAACAAGCAATATAAGCTATTTTTTTCTATGCTTTAACGCAATAGGGGAATTACGTGAGAGAAACCGTAGAGCGCAGCTAGTGTTCTTTATTCAACACCGTCAATATTGTACGGATTATATTTAAAGAGAACGATGTGTTTGAGGTTTAAAAATATTGTTGATCGTGTGACGTCATTTCTAGCGGTACCGGCGGAAAGAAATCAGGTCGCTCATTAAAGAGCGAGCTTATCGCTGCACACTTTCCGAGGCACCCGGTAATGTTGTAGCATATTCGGGGATTGTCCGATTTTACGGGCACTATGGCTAGTGTCCTAATCGTTGACCTTGACTTTGTGGACGTGGATTCGACTCCTAGAGCAAACACTTATGTGTTAAATATTAATTTGTGTTTATGTGTTATATCGCACTTATAGATAAAATTGCAATGACTCAAACAAAAATTGTAAGTATACCTATTGAAATCAACGTAAATGAATATATTAGATTTATTAGTTAGATATTGAGTCGGAAAGAAAACTTTTCTGAACGTGTTGTCGGTAATTTTTTTATTTATGTATACCAAAAATGTTAATTCCATGCAGCCTGCTTGAAAGTTTTAATTTAAACTTTCCTCAAGGAGTTCGATATTTCGTTAGAACAGATCGACAAATAATCATACAGTTCGCACGATAGTAAGCATTACCGCAGCTTATAGACGCTCGTAACATCACAAGGATATCACTAGCGCGTTGCCAGCGTTGTGACTTGAAGATATCATGTCACATTATCCAGTAATCTCACTGTCTTTCTCACATTTCAAACCAGAACACAGCAATGCGAACACAGCTTAGGTTTATTAGGTACAATTGCAGACTTGGTTTGAGGCCTACCTGAGGTTTAAAGAAGATACAGTTTTGATCTAGGAGTGATCCCTATGCATGATAGGAGATCGCATAAAATAAATATGATAACAAGCACGATAACAAGGGTCGTAGGTTCGATTCCTCACCCAGAGAAAATATTTATATGGTAATATTTGTGTTTGTTTAATGACTGGGTATTAAATATATGTATTTAAGTAGTATATTTGTGATTCCTCTATTGTCTTGCGTCCGTAACTCAAGTGCTTTAAGCAACTTATTATGAAGTCAGGTCAATGTATAAGATGTTGTAGGATTTATTATAATATATTTCGCTTTAGCTTCACGTCGTGAATGCTGCTACCCAATTGACCCTGATGCATTTGAGCTTCACTGTTTTGATGCCTGTACAACATGAGGTAGAACTAATATAAAGGTTGTCTGCATTGGTACATCACTCTTACCTATTTCTACCGCTAAATAGCAGTGTTCGCATTGCTGTATTGCAGTTTGAAGAATATGAGAGGCAGTGAAATTACTGAGTAATTTGACACAATATCTACAAATCATAAGGTTGGCAACGCGCTAGTGATATCCGCTGTGATATTAAGGGCATATCTAGGCTGCGGTGACACTAAATATCACGCGGGCCGAGTGCTTATCGAACTGCGCTAATAAAAAAAAACATCTATAAGTTTTGGTACCTCAGTCGCCTCCTACCTGAATGTTAAAAGTAGTCCTTCTAAGCTAACTTTTAATAGATTAAGTCAATGATAAAACTATATGAGATTTAATTGCTTCAACCACCAGCTTTAAGACAATGGTTTGTTAGCGTTGTTAATGGTTCCATTAACACAAACCATTGGGACTTAATGGAATCTCTACCACCAATAGTTTTAATTACAGATTTATTTCTAGTAGCTCGTGTAATGGATCTGCAATGAATTTAGTTTTGAGATCAATCTGGTGTCGGCAGACTAGTTTAAGATGTTTTAATTAATTGTTAAAACTATGTTAGGTGATTCTTACGAATCCTTGGGTTATCAGGGTCGTCTGTATTCAAAATATAGATTTATTTCCTTTTTGGAAATATTAATATTTTTAATTTTAGTTACTAATATAACTTTTAATGGCTCGCTTGAATTTATTCATTTATTTAAATTATTTAATTTATTTAAGTTTTAATTGAAAACCTTTATATAGATGAAGCCCTCGTATTGGAGCATATACGGCAGTGAATAAAACTTATCGTCATCATGATTAGTATAGCAGCCATAGTCCACTCCTGTACCCAGACCTTCCCAAGAAAGTGGGATTTCGCGGTGGCGGTAGTGCTGCTGCCCATTCTGCCCAGTAACTAACTGTTCAAGCCTACTATCGGAATCGGAAACCTCGGTCATATTCTGAGATACTATTTTTTGACAGATTCTTCAGATTTTGACAGTTCATGACGGAAGTAATTGTAATGGGTCTACTGGAATAAATAATATTTTGAGTTTGAGTTGCCAGTACATATTAACACATAAAAGACTTAATAACATCTTATTACAAATTCATCATGGTCTTATAAATCATTTAAATTCTACCTCTTCTGGTACTGGACCTCGGCGCTTAGCGCCCTTGTCGCAGTATCAAACGCCGCCGATTAATATCGGTGGGTCACAGGGTTGCGGTGAAAAACAGTTTTCACTTCGACCCGCTTTTTCTTAACATTCCCTACGAATGTTTATTTTGGTTTTGGTAGGTGTCTTGAGTTTTTGCGGCGGGAAACATTTCGCTTCCACCTGCTTTTTCCTAACATTTCTTGCGAATGTTTGTTTGGGTGTCTTGAAATACGAGATGCGTAATACATTTACATTTTTGTATTGATGTATTGTTTTGTTTACATCGGCTTCTTTTTTTCTGTATAGATGGGATTTGTTTTTGTTTTGTTTACATCGGTTTCTTTTGCGCGTTTATTGCGCCATTGGTTTGCCTCAGCTGCACTACACCGTCGAGGATGATAGGTACGGCGTTTTCACCGGACCTAATGGCCCCGAGTACATCCTGTAGGACGCAGATGACTCGCTCAGTGTCCAGTAGCCGGCTCTGAGTTGAGCGCGGCATTGGCTTCGGCTTCGGTTCCTGTTGCGGCGTTGGGGCGGCAACTGTTTCTTGAGTGGGATCTTGATTCGCAAGGGCTTTTTTCTTGCTCTTGCGTTTTCGACGGGGGATTTTCACCCCGTCGTTGGACTCGGCCATTAGGTGTGGCGTTGTTGGTTGTGCTGATACGCTGTTAGTGCGTACCAAAGGCCGCCCGGCCAGTGCTGTTGTGCCGGCCCTTTTTATCTTGGCTTCCTGCTGGAAGACCGGGCAGCCCACCGAGTTTGCCGGGTGCGGTCCCCCACAGTTCGCGCATGTAGGGAGTTCCTCGCGAGGGCGGGGGCAATCAGTGGCGGCGTGTGCTTCCCCGCATCTCACACACGCTTGTTTTCTGTTGCAGCCATGTGAGGAGTGCCTAAATTGTTGGCACCTGTGGCATTGGGCAGGTCTTTTCTTTCCTCGCCGGGCCTCGATCTTCACCCCGGGCATGCACAGAAGCTCGGTGATTCCGTAGATCGCGGGGATGAGGTCTGGTGTGTGCTGCATTTGGGCGAAGTGAATGCAGCCCGGCCTGCCTTGTCGTGCGCGTATCTGACGCACAAACTCGGGTATGAAGCCCAGGGATCGGAGTTCCTCTTCAATCTCACTTGGTTCAGTCTCCAGTGGAAGGTCTCTTATACAAAACTTGGCGCTCTTCTCAGCGGGCAGGGAGTAGCTGAACCAGAAGAGGTTCTCTTCCTTCTCTAGGTTCGAGAGGTACCTCTGCACCACCCGGTACTCTGCCTCCGTGGTTGGTGTAAACCGCACTCCCTTGCCATACGGTCTGGCATTTGGAGCATGTCCCAGAGCCTGCTTCAACGCCTTGAAGTGGTGAGTCCAGTCGGGCATTTTTTCCACTACAAGGGGCGGGTATCGGGGCCGCTTTGTTCCGGCGTCGGTCTTGGGTTGGGAGTCGGTGCTGGCGCTGGTGCTTGCGGCAACATAGGCATCCGCCTTGGCTTTCGCTCCGACGGCATTGGGTTGAGGTTGGGTCGGTCTGGTCGGTTTCTTCACCACCACGTCGCTGATTATTTGGACCTTGTGCTTAGCCGCACTAGTTACGGCCCACCTGTCAGTCGTGGTCGCGGTGGAGGTTTTTGTTTGGAGCATCGCGGATGCCGCTGTTGCATATGAGCGGGTGGCGATGTTCCTAGGGCGGCTGCTGGTGTTGGTCGGGGCGCTGCTGGTCTGGGCACCGGTATGGGAGCGGGTGCGCGCGGAATGTTCTCTGCACGGGAGAGGGCGGATGTGGTTGCTTGAGGCTGGAAGTGGGGTCGGGTTGCGATGTACCCCGCCACATCTTCAAAGTGCGGGTACACAGCCGCACGCAGCTTATCCAGGGCTAGCACTTGGATGTCACTGTCTTCCCTCTCTTCTGATGTGTTGAGACCCTCTCTTCGCTTCCGAGGGTCGCGATGGGGTTTCGATTTGGGCTTGACTCCGAACTCCCTCAGGAACTCGGCCGCCGCGAGCAGCTGGGGGGGGGGGGGGGGGGGGCTGCCGGGGTGGGGCACGTAGCAGGGGGGTGTGTAGCTTCCCAATGTCCTTGGTCTTGGTAGGCTTCTTGGGTGTCGGTGACAGTGGTGGCGAGGGTGGGCGTTCCGTCTCCACTCTGCCGCTGGCTCTTCGGGAGCGGCGCGCCGCTTCAGAGGGTGACGTCACTGGCACCATTTTCTTGGGCCTGTCCTCTTCGGGGTCGCCGGTCAAGGGGCGCTTCACCTCGCGTAGGGGGGGGGGACGTAAAGCGGGATGTTGGCGGCGATTTCAAACAGGGTCTCGTCGATCTCCAGCTTCTCGTTTGAGATGCCCAGTTCATATTCGCGTAGGCGGCAGTAAGTGGCCATCCATCGGAGTAGCCCGTCCGACAGGGAGCGGGAAGCCTGCAGTCTCTGGACCAGGATCATGTCCAGGTACCAGGTGCTTGCTGGTGATAGTGGTCTCTTAAGAGAGATGGTGGGGGCTTTCCTGTTAAGTGAACCCTCTTGGCGGGTTTGAGTCAAATACGGCGAAGGGGGAGCGGAAGGCGCCGGCGGGGGGTCGCCCTGGCAATAAAAATCAGCCCCGCCATGAGGCAGATCAATTATTGCCGGACTCCGACGAGGACGGCTGACTTGTTGTCTTGCTCACTTCTTCGGTGTCCATGACTATTTTTGTCCGTGGGTACCTGGACAAAAAAATAGTCATGGAATGTTCCGGGCTTCAGACGCGGCGACTCGCTGCACACTCCTTGCGTAGATACCCCGATTTGGTTTCTGCGCCGTTCAAAATTTTCCGGCTGCAATTCCACCGCCTTTTCAACAAAAGGGGTGGAATTCGCTGCTTGATGTGTGTTGGGTTTGCGTGGCTTCTTCTGTTTAGGGAGTCGGGCGCGTTGGCGAGTCGGACTGTCCTCATTTAAATTTTATTACGAATGCATTCATAACTGGCGAAGTAAACCTGATATCGCAATAGATATGCTAGTGGGACAAATAAAGTCATACCCAATTATAATCATATACAAAAGACGTGATATTAATTAGAAAAAAAGGTCACCTGTCTCAGGTGGGATCGGAACCTGCAACATTTCTATTCAAGGAGACTGCACTATTGTAGTAGTACTACTAAGGTTCTCTTAGCAGTCATGTGGAATTTGTCTTAGTATTCTTTTTGTGCTAAGAAATTAGCACAAATTATCTTTTGCACGTTGGAAGTAATAAATATAGAAGAAATACAATACAATAAAATACATTAAAAAAATGCTGGATTGTATTTAAGATGATAAATATTACAAAAAAAATGAGACAGTTGATTTTTTTCTAATTAAATTTAATCTTAATTATAATTAAATAAAAAGACAAACTATTTATAAAAATGAATTACTGTGCGTTTGTCTCGTTAAAACTTGAGTATAGCTGGACTTAAATACTAAGTAAACGAAAATACTAAAAACGACAATTCAATTATCCAAAATAAATTGTACGTATCTGTAAAATATTTGAAATCTTTTTAGATATAATAGTTTTTAGATAAAAGGTTTGACCATATTTTAAACAAATATATCGTTTAAATAATTACCAGGTTTTCTCGACTCTAATAAAATTAGAAAATACAGAGTATTACAGACACGTTTCACGTCAAGAGAGTTTGGAATATGACCTTTTTTTATTCTTCAGGTCGAGAAAGTGTTACTGCAGCCTTTAGATCCTTGTGATATCACATGGATATCACTACCGCATTTTAAATTTTCAACCTTGAGACTTGAAGACTTTATGTCACATTACGTAAACTCATTGCCTCTCCCATCTTTCAAACCGGAACGCAGCAATGCGATCACAGCTATTTGGCGGTAGAAATAGGTGAGAGTGAGGTACCAATGCAGACGACCTTTGTATGAGGTCTAGGTATGGTATGGAATGGCATATACCAATAGTAATTTGAACATCGAATCAGTGTTCTGTCGCCTTAACACACTCAATCGGGCCCGATGATAGAAATGTAACGGGCCCGATGGCGCAGATGGTAGAGATCCTTTTTTATGCTCCAAGGGTCCAGGGCTCGATACCCACCTAGTATAACAATTTATATAATGATATTTGTATTTGCTCTGTGTCTGGGTGTTGAAAATATGTATTTAAGTATTATATTTGTGATTCCTCTGTTGTCTGATGTCGGTAACATAAGTGCTTTAAGCAACTTACTACGGTGTGATGTCAATTTATGAGTTGTTGTGTAAATAATATTAAATAAAAATATATGGAATAAAAAAAAAATATAAAATATAATCTATTAAATCACGTAAGCAGAGGCAGTGTGGCAGCCTTTGTGCACTCACCGACGAGTGCGGTGCTTCTTACAATGACAAATGTATGCATTTAACTTTGAAAAAGAAAAGCTTGAACTAATGAACGAACTGCACGGTTGATGCTGATTTTGCTTGGTTGTCTATACAAATGATTATACAAACCTGTGTTCTTATATTTTAAATGAATACACTCACACTTGACTCCGATATGAGTTGCTAAACACACTTGTGTTACAGATATCGACGGTCATAAACTCAATTGTCGTAAGGGACAATGCGCGGGTGTACAGAAAAAATATAAAATTAAATAAAAACAATTAACTCGTTGCAACTTTATTAATTGAAGAGCTATTTTTAATTATATCAGAAATAAATATGCTTAAATATTTATTTTAACCAACCAAATAATCATAAATAATTGTTTTTCATTTTAAAATCTCAGGCTTTATCTTTTATAATAATCATTAAGTAATATTCTATAAATTGAGATATAAACTATCCTAATATCAAGAAAAAAAATATTATTATCGGTTTAGAAGTTTAAAAGTTTGTTACGGATAAACAACGATAAACAACATTTTTTGATAAAAATAATATTAGTAACGAAGTACCTATATACAATATTTAAATGAGTAGATAATTTTTCTTCCAAAGATTTTTCAGGGGATAATACTTACTAATTATACGCCATGAGGTACCAGCAGAGTATAATAGCACCTCGCTATATACCAGGTGTTGTAAGAGGTGACTAAGGTACCAGAACCGACAGATGGCGGTATTTTTTTATTTATTTATTTAACTTTATTACACAAAATGTTACAAAATGTACAAATGGCGGACTTAATGCCGGATGGCATTATCTCCCAGTCAACCATTACACAAAACTGAAAAAAAATATATATATAGTGGTGCAGGCAATATATATACAAAATAAATAAACGCGGTATATCCAAACGACACAGATTAGCTCAAATCAAGCACCCTGTGCAGGGTGGGGATGAGCAGCAGCATCCATGTCGCGAAAGCTACGCTCTGCGGTTGCCAACACGCTTGCCCAGCGCGGCAATTTGAGCAACATACACTCTTTCTTGGGGAGACCTATATCTAACAGTGGACATTTAATAGCTGGTATGAGGATGCCTACAAGCTCTAGAACACACAGCCTTTTATTAAACTTGAGAATTTAATACCGCTTGTGAGCCTGGCATCATCAACAATTCTTCAATTCAAGCTGACACTTATTATTATTTTATTTTTAATATTACGAAATCAGAAAAAATCTTACTTACTCTACATCTACTCTACTTCTTTCTTCTCCCTACTCTACTTTTATCTTACGCTCTCTTAAGGTAAACATGATGTATATCATCACGAAGATATCGCAAGCGTATCGTCAACCTTGTGAACTGGAGATACCGGGTTATATTCACTTTGATCAGCTCCTACCCTGACATGGTAACTTTATTCTCTCAAATATTTTCTTATCACTCCATTTACGGTCATTCAGCATTTATCCCGCTAATATTATGAGCAGGAATGCTCGCATGTTTTTATTATATTATAAAGTGAGCAGACAAGCATACGGTCCGCTTGATGCTGAACGTGACTGCAGCCTATAATCACTCGTGTATTAAAGATATCATTAGTGTGTCGCCAACCGTAGGAACTGAAACTATGTTAGGTTTACTCAGTCATATCACTGCCTCTCTCATCCTTCAAACCGGAAGAGCAATGCAGCAATGACTACCTTTGTAAGAGGTCTATTTCATGTAAATGTATGTATATAATAATATATGTAATAACAAAAAGACACCCATGTCTTTTTGTTATTCTTCCAATCCAGAATGGGTGAGAAGATCTCAATGAAATTTGGTATAGATATTATCGATATTCTGGCATAGCACATAGGCTACTTACTATTTAGAAAATATGTTACCGTAGGATAGATCTGGCATTTTTTTGTCTATGGAAACGGCCAGATTATTTTTTACAGTTAGTTGTTAGAGAGTTATACAGTTCTTCCCGGAGCAACAGGAGTTCTTCAGGTATAAGAAATTTTGGTAGTCAGTTATGGACGGTATTTAATTCTGTGAGATAAATTTGGCCTAAGTTTTTCAAATATTATAATACTGGTTTTTTTGTTATTTTTTTTATAAGAAAATTCTATTTTCTAGAGTGTTGTCCTGGATAGCATCCATAGCATCTCACACTTTGACTTGATTCATTCATAAGTCACTAGAAGCACTTGTGTTACGGACATCAGACACAGAACAAACATAATTATCATTATATAAATATTTGTCGTAGGTAGGTATCATCCCACTTACACCTACATATTATTTAAGCCTTGCGTTTCCTTTTTTTGATGGTTTCTTTGACGGCTTCTCTGACATGCAGTTACTACTCTAATAAGTGGGGACCGTCGAACTATTTAACGATTTTTTATATGGTTTTTAAGCAATAATTATTACCGTTAATTGAGGTACTGGAATCGGTAGATGGCGGTATATCCACACAAAACAGCGTAGCTTTAATGCTACAGGGCAGGAATGGGCAGCGGCATTCCCAGCGCGAAGCTACGCTCTACGATTGTCACCACGCCTGTTTTGCGCTGCAATTATGGGCAAAATCCCTACTTTCTCGGGAAGGCCATTGTCCAGCTGTGGATGTTCAGCGACTGCTATGATGATGATGATTGCATCTTTATGTAAAAAAAATCTTGTCACAGTGTTTGTCCGGGATGAACTTCTAAATTACTGAACCGATTTTGAAAAATTTTGTTTGCCTACCGTGTGAAGTTTGATCTTACTTGAGAGATAAGAATCTTTCAAGTTTCTTTCTCAATTCATAGCCGCAATATTTGTTTCATGATACACATACAAACATGGCGATAAAGTTATGATGGTTTTAAAAATGACACTATTTTTAATTTTTTCCTGTTTATCTGTTGATTTCTCTATAAAAACAAATCAATAGAGGTTCATTAAATAACTGATTTGAACTTTTGTAGAGTAAAAAAATAATAATGTCATTTTTACAAGTATTACTTTCTTATAGGTAGAATTTATCGTTGCATCGGGAAAAATAACTTGCAATTAAACCTTGAGAACTACATAAATTCGTTCCAATAATATAATTTTAAGGTTTTTTTAACAAACTTATAAAAAAGGAGGTTTTCACTTCATCAGAATATTTATTCATTATTATTATTTAAAGAATTTTATTTTAGATTTTTAAGGAGTTTAACTATAAAATCAGCATTCACCTGCAGCTTATATGTTGAACTTTGAACAACCACAATACATGTGCCCAATAAAATTGGCAACATAGGAATACAAAAAAATAAATAATAGCAATAAATAACACAATTATATTTATCATTCTTAATCGATGTATTTATCATGGTTGTAGCACTTAAAACAATACTTGCCTGTCGATATTTACACCTTTAGAGCCTAATTATGATTATACAAGTAAGAAGGCTTGCACGCCCCGGTGGGCGGTGCTTGTACCGTCGCGCCGCCCCGACACCGCCGCCCTCGGCTGTCCGACCGACAGCCGGCAGTCTCGCGCGGACCGCCGCATGGACACGACGTGCGAGTGACTTCACTTGACATGTGCGTATCGAGATAGGATGTCCCGTCGTAAGCAGAGTAATCCGAAGCCGCTAAAACGTAAGTGCGGCAGTGTGTGATGTGATAGTGTTCTGTTCATATTTTTTATGGATGCAGGTAACCGGCGGACTCGGCTCTCGGGTCCGCCACCGCTTTTGTTTTCTATTTTCAAAAGTTTGGACCTGGAGTTTGGTGGGTTCCTACATGGTCTCCTAGGCTGATCTCTCTGATTGTAGCAACAATGTAGGCTACAGCGAGAGATCATGCCGTTGGTCCAAAGCAGAACACCTTTTGTTGTGAAGTATGAAGTATGAGTCAATACTTTGCCTCCAATTCAAAGGTCACAAAGTTTTGAAAAGTTTGCATGCACTTTATTTGCAAGAGACGATAAGTTTTATCGCCGCGTGATTAACCAAGTTCTCTATATACTATACAAACTGATTTATTTCAACACACAATATGTTTATGTTACAAAATGAGTAATACATTTTACATTGATGTTAACAAACTTTTCTAAATTAAAACAAATGTATATTGTCAAATGTATGTACTTTAATGTATTTTGGTAATATAAGACTATATCGTTATGCAAGGGACAGAACAATAAACAAGCAGATATGTCGGTTCTTCAGTCTTTATAATCCTCTCTTCCCTAAAGCAAACACTTACATAATAAGTGGTAACCTAAAGATAATATAGATAAATAACTATTTATTTTTTAACTCTCTCGAACAAATCAAAGTGCGGTGCGGGTTCGTTAAACCATTATCTTTATTAATGTATTCTTCAATTGTTTATCAATGTCGTCCGATAACGGACTGCCGCAAGCTGTGTAGGCCCTGACCATTCAAATGGTTGGCAGTTGAGAAAAAAAAACCATCTTGTGAGAGGGAATGGAATGTTCATTACATTTTATGATTTCACAATATTCTGTCAATTTTCAGACGCTCCTTTTCGATTATTACAAAAGTAGTGTCAATTAAAAAAGTCTTGATTGTTTTATATCAACTCGGGTAACTTTGGCTACTATTAAGCTATAAATAGCTAGAATACATAGCAACGAATGTAAACATATCCAACTCAAACTGGATGTTAGCAAACTAATTTTAAGTACATACTCGATCACACCAACCGATCATAATAAGTATAAAAGCAGTTGTTGTCACGTCAGTTTTTATTTGATCTGTTGTTTATTGACATAGTAATCAACCAAAATAATTGGCATACATCGCGTTTTTATTGCACCCCCATGGTTTATTCAATAGTCACCAACCGTCAATAGTTAGTTTGTAATATGCACCGGTTTTCACATTAAATGTAACTCGTATCCACATTTGGTTATTGGTAACTTGATGAGATGAATGCGAAAGGCACGTACTTAGTACACGCTCTCATTGGATCTACTCCAGCCTTTTCTGAAAAAGTGAGAAAAACTTAGTCTGTTATTTATTCTGGAAGTTTATTATTGCTTAAAGCTTTTGCAACAGTCTACTATCGGATACATTCTCTCCATTTGTTTTCATTTTAAATAAAACCTGAAACGGTAAACAGACAGTTAATATTTCATCTGACTTATTGTCATTAGCCTTCAAGGTCCCTTGATTTTGTGGCTACCATCACAGGAGCCGAGAGCTTGCTTGTCAAATAAATTGGAAAAATAAATAAACTTAAGCCAATCAAGCCTGCGTGATGTGGACTAATCAAGGCGAGGGCAAGGTTGTATCAGAGAGGATCTTCAATCCAATTGCTAATTTACTTACAGATTTTCCATAGCTTCCATAATAAGACAAGTGGTAGATCTTTGGTCGAAATTTGACCATATTTCATTAATTTTTCGTAACTTAAATAATCAAGTTATTTTTAGGTTATTTTCCTTAAAAGACCTAATAGTAATCACTAAGGCCTTTACACAATAAATTTTGACTTCATGTAAACGATTTGTGTCAGTTAAACAGTAGAATTTTAATAATTGTATGCCATTTGCATTTTGCATTTAATAAATAATTCAATACTCAAATATTTTTGGAGGTTTTATGCATAAAAAATGCAACATTCTACATAAGATGATTTTTTTTCTCATATCACATTTTCACTTTAATCCAACTAGGTATGTCAAATTTTAAATTGATACGTTCGCGAGTTTTTTAAAAATGGTCTAAATTTGCGCTTTACTTATTAATATAGGTATAGATAATGCATGGGATATTGAAAAGAGGGTGTGACAAATAAGGAACTGTAGTCAAACTTAATCTTAGGTCTTTGTCTTGGCTCAAGTGTCCGCGAAGGAGGCCTGACTGCAAGGCCATTTCGCCCTATACTTTTTTTTTAAATAGGCGTCACCGCAATGTAGACTATAGACTATAGACTATAGCTTTATGAAATAAATATAGTGACGGGCCCGATGGCGCAGACGGTAGTGATCCTATCTTATGCGCCAGGGGTCATGGATTCGATCCCTACCCAGGACAAATATTTATATGATGATATTTGCGTTTCCCCTGTGTCTAGGTGTGTAAAATATGTATTTAAGTGTGACATTTGTCTATCAGTAACACAAGTGCTTTAAGCTACTTACCACGGAGTCAGGTCATCATTCTTATTCTTACCTTACCTTCCGAGTTATACATTAATGTTTTACATTATTGCACAACAGTACTACTCCGGTATTGTCAAATGTAACATCTAAATGAAATATTTGACCAGCTATGTGGGATTTACAATGATTTATATAACACTAGCTGTGCCCGCGACTTCGTCCGTGTGGAATAGTTTTTTGGGGACCATACCTCTTTACCTTAACTTATATACCCTTTGAATGTCATGTTAATTTATATCGAATCAATGGCCTGAATAATAAGTTTTAAGATTCTAGCTCTAAAAGTAGCGATTCTTCCATACAATTTTTTATCCCCCTTTTAGACCCCTTACAACCCTTATTTCAAATTAAAAAATAGCCTATGTCCTTTCTCAGGGTGTGAAAATTGTCTGTGCCAAATTTCATCAAAATCGGTTGGGAGGTTTAAGCGGGAAGGCGTAGCAGACAGACAGAGTTACTTTCGCATTTATAATATTAGTAGGGATTAGTCGTAAGCAATAGACTAAGTTAATAGTATTGTAAACTTGTTTATCGTCTCAATAAACTAAAAAAAAGAATCATAGGAAATGTTATGTGAATATTATGTCACATTCCCTGTAAATTCAACTCTGCCCCTTCCACCCTTCGGACTGAAACAACGTGTGGTACCAATGCAGATGACCTTTGTATGAGATTTACATCATTTACACTGAGAAGAAATCATTCAAAGCAAGTATTACGTTTAAAATTCAGAACCAGAGAGCACAAATGTTCCACGATACAAGCTGAGTATCTCCCTCTGTACCAGGTGTCAAATGAGGCGACTGAGGTACCGGCACCGAAGGGTGGCGGTATATCCACCCGAAACAGTATAGCTCAAATGCAACAGCAATTCCTGTTGACAGGGAGACATTTTCTGACTTAAAACATTCTTAACGCAAAGCTACGCTCTGCGATTGTTCCTCCTTTTTGGGAGGTCTATGTCAAGCAGTGGACGGTATACGGCTACATTGATGATGATGAAACGTTTCTAGCCTGCTTTTGGTTTAGGATCAGTATGGATAGCCTCTCCCTGCACTAGGTGTCGTAAAGACGACTAAGGTACCAGAATCGAAAGACGGCGGTATATCTATGCAAAAAAGTTAGCTCAAATGTACAGGGTGGGGATGGGCAGCAGCTTCCCCATCGCCAAAGCTGCGCTCTGCTATTGCCTAAACGCTTGCCATGCGCGGCAATTATGGGCAACATACCCCCTTTCTTGGGGAGGCCTATGTCCAACATATTTTAATTATACTAGTAAATAATATTAAATACGGGCTTAAAATATTAATATTTATTTATTTTCTGATAATGTATCTTTTTATTAATGAACGAATTTTTAAAGTCTGTTAAGAAATTTTTAATTTATTATACTTCATATTCAAAATCTTGTTTACATTGTTCTATTTTAGTGAGAGTACGGTATTTTTTTATTATTATAGCAAAGGCTATATTACTCGGTGAACATATAATTGTTAATAGTAAAAAAATGGAAATCAGTTTAAAAATTTAAACGAATTTATGTTTGTATAAATCTTTTCTATTTATAATTATTATTTATGATTTAGAAAATACAGTTATGGATATTTGTTTTTGATTATAATATCCCCATTATAATTATGAGTAACTCCATTTTGTTGTAAATTACTGTTAATGAATTTGAATTTCATATAGCCGTAAAACGTCCACCCCTAATAACTGCCCGTGACTTTATCCGCGTGGACTAGTAATGTTGTGTTGTAGCCTTTCTCAATGAATGGACTATCCAACACTAAAAGAACTTCTCCAGTCGGACAAGCGGTTTCTGAGATTAACGCGTTTAAACAAACGCTTTAGCTTTATAATTAGTACAGATATTATTAGCGCGAATGTGAATCGTTTACGCCGGGAAGTATGAAAAGGTCTGGATAATATTGGGCACAAATTGATTATGTGGACGAATACAAAATTATTTTTACCCAGAAAACATGTTCCCGTAGAATAGATAGGATTACATTCAGTTATCTATTTTTTCTAAGAAATAAGCACGTTTTTTTGAAATAACAAAACCTTCCCTATAATATCACTTACAAAATCTAGTATAATTAAATTTTTTGCACGTTGACTATTACCCTAGACGCTATTGAAAAATAAAATACAGAATGATTTACCTATAACTAAAGAATAATATTTACACAACATCTTATACATTGACCTGACTCCGTAAGTTGCTTAAAGCACTTGTGTAACTGACATCATGACATGTTATCAATAGAGGAATCACAAATATCACACTAAAATACATATTTTAACACCTAGACACATAACAAGCACAAGTATCATTGTGTAAATATTTGTCTTGGGATCGAATCCACAACCCCTGGCGCATAAGATAGAATCACTACCGACTGCCCCAACAGGCCCCAGTCTAGTACTAGCAAAGAGTCAAAAGTATATATTTGTTTCGTTCATTTATATATTCTTATCCCTTCCAATATGATAAACGCTATGATTTGTTTCTACATAGTTGTACGTTTATTACATTTTGACGTCAGAACGTCGAAATAGATGTTCATACAATTTATCACAGAGTTTAATGATATTTTGGGGTAAAACATATCGACAGTCATAAATTCAATTGTCGTGAAGGTCATAATGCAAGTTTACAGGAGGTACATAAAAAGAAAATTAAAATTATTACAGACCTTTTTCAGTTATGTTTAAGCGGTTTCCAACAGATATTATTGTATTTTAATCCTCTTTTACACGAAACTATTAACAAAATTTAGTAATAAATAAAAAAATGCAAATGCAAACCTTTTTGCCTATATATCGATTATGCCAATTGAATTTACGACCGTCGATGTGCTAGTTTTTATCTTCTTCTTATTTTATCTGTGTAATCGACTGCTTGCAGCTGTTAATCTGTCACACAACAAAGACTTCTTCCAAGAATATGATGAAGTACAGATCTCAAGGACAAATACACAGACGAAAAGCTTGTCTTTATAATAATTTCTAATAATTACGCTTTCACTACTCATAATTAAACCACTGGTTTACTACTTTAAAACGCGGTTTGACACGTTACTGTTTTAAAACATCGAACAAAGAGAGTTAAAAGTTAGGTAAACCGCGTTTAAGAGCCGTTAAAAAAGTAGCTTTATTATGAACTAGTCTTATATAAAAAAAACAAGAGCAGTGATCATGTAGTATATTAGTGGAGACTTCTAGCGAGCGACTAGGCGATATCTTGGGTGACGGTCCGCTATCAAACGCCTGACCTGATACCGCGACTCGTAAACAATATACCTTGATAATCATTGTTTTAATATGACTTAATTGGTTAACATCTCCGTTAATTATTCTAGATATTCAGTTTACTTTGATTGGGTGCATCTTCATTTGTGACTAACACCAGCCCGCGGATTCACCCGTGTTAGGTAGTAGAACTATCATACTAACTGCCCTTGCCACTTTTAATCCAAAAAGGGGCAACGTTCGATAAAATATTTTACACATGTTACATTAGTTTCAATGAATAAATTTTATACTAAATTTTATTTCAACAACTTTTAAAACAGCTAATTTTCATATTATGTTTGCACCCCTATTAAGGGGTGATTTTTTAAAGGTTCTTTTTTTATATTTATACACATATATTTAATATTTATGTAATTAATAAGGTACTATTGGGTTAGTAAAATATAATTGCATTAAAAAGAAAAGTCACTCGGACTGGGCCAAAGTGGACCAAAGAAACAACACAGGATCCTTTTAATTTGTTAATATATAATAATATAATAATAATAATAAATCCCCACAACATCTCATACAATGACCTGACTCCGTGGTAAGTCGCTTAAAGCACTTGTGTTACGAATGCCAGACAACAGAGGAATCACAAATATACTACTTAAATACATATATTTTACACCCATACACAGAGCAAACACAAATATCATCATATAAATATTTGCTCTGGGTGGGAATCGAACCCACGACCCCTGGTGCACAAGACAGGATCACTACCATCTGCGCCATCGGGCCCGTCATATTATTTATATATGCATATATTTTATACATTATTTTTTACATATATATTAGGCCCGTATATTTGCATTATATTTCTTTTTGATATAATAATAAATTAATTTACTACGTCCATCTATATCCTAATTGATCATACTTTAAATATGCAAATAGATATACTTATATCATCTTTAATTTAATGACCACAAGTCTGATTAACAGAACGTAAACCTCGTAAAATAGTCATGTGCATTGGTACTTCGCCCTCACCTATTTATATCGCTAATTAACAGTGGAATTACTGGGTAATGTGAAATAATGTCTTCAAGTCATAAAGTTCGCGACGCGCTAGTGATATCCTTGTGATATTAGGAGCGTCTATAGGCTGATGTATCGTTTACTATCGCGAATGACTTGTGTGTCGACCTAGTCTAAAAGAAAGACATAACTTATATTTATGGAATTTTATAGTGAGTGTGAGATAATTATTATCCATATATTAACATACATTTTATGTTAGAAGAATCGGTTGCTTTTCGGCTACCGTTTTCTAAAATGACCGCGATTATTAAGACGCAATTTAAAGTCGTTTAAATGTAGTTTTATTGAGTATTAATCGCGCAAATATTAGTTAAATTACAACTACTTCTCGTTTGTCTAAATGCCCATGAATATAGTGATATAAATAAATTTATATAACATTTCATACATTGACCTGACTTCGTGATAAATTGCTTAAAGCATTTGTGTCACATTAGATAATAGACGAATCACAAATAGAGTACTTTAATATATATATATATTCAGGCACAAAAAATCATCAAATAAATAATTGTCTTGGGTGGGGATCAAACCCATGATCTATGGCATACAAGATAGGATCACTACCACCTGTGCTATCGGCAAATTCTTTTTAAATTATAAATTATATTAAACTACACTCAAAACTGACAAAAAAAAAATTCTCAACCCATTCCAAACTAAATTTAAAACAAGTCTAAGTTCATTTTACAATGTGTTTTTAAATTATTTTAAAATTCTTTGTATCTTAATTTCAAATTGATTCTTAATAATATTTTAATACATGTAAAACCGTTATAATGTAAATAATATTAATATATACAATAAAATGAAAAAAAAATTTAAACATAAGATTCAAATAAAAAATTGATACGTGTAGATAAAAATTTGTAACCTTTTTCTTCTTAAGCCAAATATGGTCTATCTCGTCTAATGTCAACGTTAAATCGACAGATAAAACTTGAAACGTTTTAAAGAACTGGCCCAAGTGAAATGTATCAGATAATTCATAGAGTGGGTCGATAGCGCGGAGTGGTTTTGATTGCGAATGAATTGCTTCCATCAAGAAGCGGATCTTTATGAGAGACTCAAACTGTAATATGATGTTGAAACACAGCTTGGACCGCTTGCTGCGAGAACTGGGTTCGATAGCCACGAGTGGCAATTTGCTTTTTAATGGTATTAGACTAATACTTGTAAATTTGTTTGATTCTGTCGAATTATACAGTATGACGTGGCAATTTTGAGTTTAAATATAGAAACAAATCCATGGTATCGTATTTACTTTTTTTCTTGGAGGAGGTTCCGTGGAAAGCCATACATACATTTTGGAAGAACACGCGGACAGGGTCGCCTTCAAAAAGCCATACCTATGAATTATAATATAATCAATTGTTTACTTGCTTAAACAAAGTTAAGTAATTATAACATCCACATTAATATTTAAAATCAGGCTATTGAGTTTAATGGGGAAGGTCTATGAACACCGCGGATGGACATAAGCGGATACAAAGCTAGGTTAGGTGATTTAAATGATATAAGTCGTTAGTTTTAGATTAAGTTAGTATTGTAAACTTGTTTGTGGTGTCAATAAATAAAAAAAAAACAAATAGGGATATTTTGCCCATAACTGTCACGCTGGGCAGGCAAAGTGGCATTCGCAGAGCGTAACTTCGCGACGTGATGGATATAACGCCATCTGCTGGTTCCGGAACCTCAGTCACCTATTACGACTACTGATACAGAGGGAAGCACTGTTCCACTCGGCCGGTACCACATGATTGTGTGGGCAAGTTTGTAATTCAAATGCACAGGATGGGGATGGGCAGCAACATCCCCCATGCGAAAGCTGCGCTCTGCAATTGCAACCACGCCTGTCAAGCGCGGCAATTATGGGCAAATTCCCCCTTTTTCGGGGAGGTCTACGTCCAGCAGTGATTAATTTATGGTTGCTATGATAACGATGATGATATGATAATTAGAATAGTACCGTCTTCTATACCAGTTGGTTGAGGTACCAGCTGGTGGCAGTACGTCTATTCGAAAAATCGTCTACTCAGAAGAAAGCAGCCTTGTCACCACGCCACCTAGTGGTATTACCATGTCTTTCTTGACACGTATGTCCAGCAGTGGACGTCCTATGCTGCTCCGATTACCAAATAATCAAAACAGTTGAATCCCAAGATCATGTAGATTAAAGCGTAGATAAACAAGAATAGGTCTCCTATCGGAGATTCTGTAGTGTGTATATATATCAGAGTGGTAACGCCACTTGATGTAATGGCATGAGATAAGCCCCACTTGTTTCTGCCATATCCAATACTAGTTCTCCGCGTTCCCTTCTCTGATACAAATATCATCATCATTATATCAGCCATTGGTAGTCTACTATACATAGAACTCACTAAGAAAGGAAGAATATTGCCCATAATTACCGCGCTGGGCAAGCGTGTTTGCGAACCGCCATCTATCGGATCCGGTACCTTAATCGCCTCTTACGACACCTGGTACAGTGTGAGGTACTATTCTACACTACTAGTACCTCACTTCACGAATATATAGATAAAGTATAGCTTACTAAACCATACGCCATTTTCACCATATCCCCGTGCAAATGGACACAAATAGCAAACGTTAGCCAGATTATAAGAATCGAACAAAAATACACCGACCCCGGAGTAAAACTGACTTTACGACCCTCCATGCACCCCCTGACATTGGAGTTAAAAACAACTCGGTCATTTTGACACTAATATTAATGGTAAGGATGACACGCGCGACCCGTGGGAACGCGCGGTGGTCGAGGGTTATACCCGCGCATATAATCATAAGGGTCCCTTAAAATATCCCAGAACGGGATCCCGTAGGCGCCACACAATTAGTTTTATTGATTTTTATAGTGATTATCTTGTAGATTTTCCGACAGACATTGTCTTGCTTAAGCATTCTTCTACTTATTTATTTTAAACTGCGATTTTAGATACAAATTGTTGTTTGTTCTATGTTCATCTATAAATGATTGTATATTTAGACTTGATATTTAGTTCCGAACAATTATGTTTTGATATATTATGTATTTATTGTAGATGATGTAAATAAAATAAAAATTACTTAATATTTATTGCGACTGTAAATAGAAAAGACAGATTTCTTTCATTGAATTGAGTTATGGGACGACAGCTACAGTCCAGCTTTATATAAAAAAATACTAAATTATATAAATAGGAAGATCTTTGTTAATAATATTTTGCAATTGACTTTATTTAGATATTAACAGTATTTTAAAGGTTTCTGAGAAATTGATGAGCGTTAAATTTTTTTTAGAGTTTGCTTAGATATTTTGTGTTAATTTTGTATATTATTAATTTTTGAATATAATTAAATAATCTTCAAGTATTTGTTTGTTCAACAAAAATCTTGCTAAATGCATATGAGAGCAAAAATTAACTGTCAACAGCATACACAAAATCAACTTCGTTGGATTATATTTTAAATTCCATTATTATTTTAGCAATCGCTTATTTGCATTTGCAAACTAAAATTTCATTTGTATATTATTATTTTATTAAAATGTAATTACTCTTTAACTACGTTACTGATTTATATCTTTTAATTTTTACAAATAAATTTCATGTGTTTTACTTAAATAATTTCCTTTATTATCATTATCCGACCCAGAGGTACTACTCGGCCGGTACCTACTCACAACTTTACCGACTTTACTTATATATATAATATATATAAGAACAGGTTTACAAAAGTTGTTAGATAGCTGATAATAATTAGCAAACTGTATTTCTTTAGCTCATTACGAAATACCTCGATATCTCGCCGATAAGCGTGCAACAATTTTTAGAACACTCGCCTTAGGGCGTAACTGATAACTCGTTATCGTCTATCTGATGTGTACATACACCAATATACTAGTAATTGCCACTTAACTGATAAAGTTACGCGTTTTATTTCACGATTTCTTGAGGCATATGCAATTTGTAATAGTGTTTCTTTTTTATTTTAACATTATGACTTCTTACATTTAAAAGACAGTCAAGAGCTGAATATTTTACATCATTATAATCATAACCACTAGAAGTCCACTGATGGACATAGGCTTTCCCAAAAAAGGGTGCCCATAATTGCCGAGCTGGGCAAGCGTGTTGGCTATTTCCCGACGGGGATGCTGCTGCTCATCCCCACCCTGTGCATTTGAGCTACACTGTTTCGAACGGATATACCGCCATCTTTCGGTTCCGGTATCTCGTGTCTTACGACACCTGGTACAGGGAAAGGTACTATTCTGGTTTGTCGGTACCCCACGACACTTTGCCGGTACCTCGGCACTTAAAATTATTTTACAAATCACCGTTTTTGTCTGGGATGTAATTCCAAACTACTAAACTGATTTTTATAATTATACGCGAGATCTCTCAATAGTTTATATCTCAGTATATTGTCACAATTCATATTAGAAATATCTCATTTAAAAGGTCGTTTGCATTGGAACCTCACTCCCATCTATTTCTACTGTCGAACAGAAGTGTTTGCATTGCTGTATTCCGGTTTGTGAGGAGGCAGTGGAATACTGGGTAATGATTTAATATCTTCAAGTCACAAAGTTGGCCATGCGCTAGTGATATCCTTGTGATATCATCTATATGGCTGCGGTGACGCTTACTATGAAGCGGGCTGTATGCTTGATTGTCGACCTGGTCTAATAAAAAGATAATAATAACTGTTTCTTCTTCTGTGACAATTTTAGTTATATTATTAAGACAAGATAAAGTTTGTCGGGTCAATTAGCGTTATTATAATAATAATAATGTAAATTCCCACAACATCTCATACATTGACCAGATTCCGTGGTAAGTTGCTCAAAGCACTTGTGTTACGGACGTCAGACAACAGAGGAAACACAAAGATACTACATAAATACATATATTTAAGGCAGACACAGAACAAACACAAATATCATCATATAAATATTTTCTCTGGGTGGTAATCGAACCCACGACCTTTGGCACACAAGATAGGATCACTACGATCTGTGCCATCGGACCGGTCAGGTTATAATGTCAAAATGTCTGCTTTTAATTGTATGAAAATGTATATAAATAATAATAAATGAATTTACATGTCTCACACGTTGCCCTGACTCCAACTGTCTAACTCTAACTAC
This sequence comes from Heortia vitessoides, assembly GCA_020976665.1. Taxonomy (NCBI): domain Eukaryota; kingdom Metazoa; phylum Arthropoda; class Insecta; order Lepidoptera; family Crambidae; genus Heortia; species Heortia vitessoides. Next base: position 20,007,345 of record JACJUM010003174.1, on the reverse strand, counting down.
TGAAGTCTGCTGCTGAAGTCTCTAACTGCCTGAAGTTAGTTTAAAACACGTGGTGTTAGAGATATGGTGGTATATTAGATAAAATGCAAACATAATGCTTCAATATACATAATTAAACTATTTTTAATGTTTTAAAACGCGGTTAACGCTGACTTACCATTCTCAATGGTCGCCGCGTTTTAAATTAACCACGTATTAAAGCCACTAAACTAGTAATTTTATTATAAGTAGTGAACGCGTAAAAATTAGAAAATATTAAACATACATATTTACACTCATAGAAAAAACGCAAATGTTGATCGCATAAATGGTTGTTCTAGATGTGGATCGAACCCGAATACTTTGTCGTGCAATATCGAATGCGCCATCGGGTCTCTCATATATGGTTATTTCCTATTATTTTATTCTGTCTGTTCGTGTGTTTGCTGGTTCTATTTGCGTGTAATTTTCTCTGGCAGTTAGTTGATATTACAATAAATGACTTTTATTTAAACAAATAGGCATGCGCATACAAGTCATAACTCTTCATTTTTTCTAATTCCCACAACATCTCATGCATTGACCTGACGCCATTAAAAGTGCTTAAAGCACGTATGTCAGACAACAGAGGAATCACAAACACTACTAAAATACATATTTTTAACACCCAGACACAGAACAAAAATAAATATCATCATATTATTGTTTGTCCTGAGAATCGAACCTACGACCTATGGCGCGCAAGCTAGGATAACTATTATCAGCGCCATCGAGCCCGTCAACTGTTTAATTATAATTATATAAATAAATTTAGTAAAGTTTTCATATCACCGTTTCGGGTTCACGAAAATTTGTTCTCTAATATCTCTATGACTCACACTCAGGTTAAAACCACAGTCTTCGATCGCAGAATAACCTCTTTATATAAAAAAATAAATATAGAGCATTGACACTTCACTTTATCCAATCAGTACAAAGGTCATCTAAAAACATCACAAATCCAATACCAAATAATATTTTAGTAAGTAATGCACAATAGCAATAACTCCTAGCGAACCTATTACACAATAAATGACATTTCAATTGCAAAAAAGGAAACACGCGTCCCGCTGAACCGCACAAGAGTTACCTCCTATTAATTTGGCGGGATCGTAAACACCGGACAATGGACGTACAATGCTGCCTTTGAGCCAGCCGCTGCATTAAACCAACTGTCAACATGGCGGCTCATCGCGTTAAGGGTGCGTTGGGAGTCGGGAATTATCGGCAAATGTCTTTAGTATAAATAAATGTATTAGTAATTCACAAGCGGACGACTGTCGCTTAACTAAATTTGGATGATGACTAGATGGATGTTGTGCCCATTATACCAGCCGTTGGATGTCCACTGTTGAATGTGGGAATGTTGCCCATAATTGCGGCGTTGGGCAGCCCACGTGGTAATTAAAGAACGTAGCCTTGCATTGAGAATTCGCAGTTTCGGATGGATATACCGCCATCTATCGGTCTAGGTACCATAGTCACCTCTTTCGACTCCTGGTACAATCATTGTTAAAGCAAACAAAAGATGTCCACTGTAGGACATAGGCCTTACCAAGGTAGGGGGAATTTGCCCATAATTTCCGCGGTAGGCAAATGTGGTGGCAATCACAGAGCGTAAGGTCTGCGACGCGAATGCTGCTGCCCATTTCCGCCCTGATGCATTTAAGCTATACTGCTTCGGATGGATATACCACCATCTGTCTGTTCCGGTACTACAGTCGCCTCTTACGACACCTGGTGCTGGGGGAGGTATAATTCTGCTCAGCCAGTATGTAATGTGTTTATATTCTATTGTCATTCAGCGTCGAAACCTAATTAGGTATTAAGCATTGTTAATTTCATTAAAGAAATATATAAAAATCTATATATATATATCTATACTTCTGTATATGCCATAGCCTGTCTTGCGGGTAAAATAAGTGATATGCACTTATGTATTACGACAAAACAGGACACAATAAGTGTTAAAATTTGAAAGTTATAGTTAAAACCATAAGTCCGTTAATTGTACGGTTTTTTTCATATATTATTACTATTAATATTATAACTTAAGTGTTGTCGACTTCAAGTATGTGTGTGTGTATGTGGATGTGTGTATGTATGAGTGGATATGTGTAATTGTGTATGTGGGTGTGTGCGCTTGTTTGCTCGTACGTGAATTCCAATAGCTATATTTGATTATTTTGAGTTGAAAGATAGCATAGTTTATATCTCAATATTTTATTTATTACAAAATAATTGTTTATTATATTATGGCAGCTGTAGTGCATATTTTACTTTATAAATTACAAAGTCAAAAATCAATGTGTAACTTGGGCACAGCAACGCGTGTCTGAGTCTGCAAGTAATATTTATTAAAATTTACTAGAGGTAGACCTGCCTATTTCTACCGCCAAACAGCAGTGTTCGTTTTCCGATTTGAAGGGTGAGAGAGGCAGTAAAATTATTGGGTATATGTTACATAATATCTTCACTTCACAAGGTTAGCGACAATTCAGCGATATCTTTGTGACGACACGAGCGAACTGCGTTTATGTTCACCATCAAGCGGATCGTATTCTTGTTTGCTGACTTTATTCAATAAAATAAAAAATAATACAGCATCACATACACATTGCAATAATGACAGCAAGTCAAAAGTCAAACATATTTTTATTCATATATAACACTATATGCACTTACTCGTAAATCCGCAAAAAAAGAACAAAAAGAGTGTTTAAGTATAGTTTTTCTAATTACAATTTGACACAAATGACCCATGACCTTGACATCCTTGTGATGTTATGTCATTTAAACAAATAGGTTATTGAGAGTTATACTCGTCTACTGGTACCAGACGGCTCATAAAACTAAGTTTTAAGCAGGTTTATTACGCGAGCCACCAGAAAAGAACCTACAAGAAAAACTGATGGTGACATGGGTTCCAATAACACCTAATGGTAGGTATTATTGGAACCCATACCGGCGTCGACTCTAACAAGCCGTTGTTTGAATACTAAATGTTAGAGCAATTTAATTCAATCCCAGCAATTTCATAATTAATATAATCTTTTAAACAGTAAGCCTTAGCAAATAGTTTGTCTTTCACGAAATTCTTGAATTTAAAGGCATATTTGTAATTATACTTGGGATATTATAATAAAATCTTAAACTATTTCCCCTGAATGAATGCAAGCTTATACCTATTTCTAGTTATTATATTATGTCTTTGTTGAAAATCAGTTATATTTTTTTGAACATATATAATATTTTCATAGAAATATTGACCGTAGTGATTATTTTAATTTCTTTAAATAGATTGCTAAATAGATAGTTTGTTTTCGATTTATTTCTATTACAATCCACAAATTGTACGGTCAGATAATACAAACGTCCACTCAGCCTTGGCGAATGACTGTCGATGGGCGTTCATTACCAATTGTTTATTGCAAAATTAGAGGAAAACCGCCAGGAATACTATTAGTGATGAGTTTAGTCAATTAGTTACCTTATTGGATCCCTCTGATTGTCTGCATTTGTTGACATGATTTATGCGTTTGAATATTTTATATGATATATGTATATATAAATAGGTTTGAACTCGACTAAATTATATCGTTTATATATATAGTGGTTTTGGATTTTATGATATGTGCCTGGCTTCCATTTTCATTGTATCGAATGCCAATGTTGATGACCACTTCTGCCAAGTGATATCGATTTATAATATCAAATTGTTATTGTTACTTTAATAACATTTGTACATAATTAATAATATATTTGTATGTATAATAATAATAATGTGTCACGGTGTTTGTCTAGAAAAAAATCAACTTATCTCAGGTGTCAGGCGGGACTCGAACCTGTATCTTTCTCATACCGGGGAATGCACTTGCGTTATGCTACCCAGAATTTTTCCTATGTTCTTTTTGTGCTGAATATTTGGCGCCATTTCTTTATGTCCTAGGTAAATATATAAATATAAAATCATGTAATGTTTCCGCTGAGGTTTTTTTTATAACGCACGGTGAGCCAATAAGAAAGGATTTTTGAAAGTTCACCCGCTAAGGGGGTACATGAGGGTGCAAAGTTGGCATGAAACTTTGCTGTATTTTAAGTGATTCGAATCAAATTCAGCATGAAAATTTTTGATTGAAATTCATGAAACACGTGTGAAATATTGTTCCGAATATCATCCTTTATGGGGGTAAAAAGGAGGTGAAAAGTTAGTATGAAAGTTCTACAACTTAACCCGCGTGAAACCGCGAGGCGCGGCTAATTGCTAACAATATAAATGTTCCCATCAAGTGCCACTCACGCTGAGGTCAGAGGCTAACTTGAGTGACTGTCCAGCTCGCCTGTCCCTCCAGTGGGGTTGGGATTGACGTCCAATATTCCATTCGTCCAAAAAAAAGAGCTAGAGGCAGGTACTATTACAAACCTTTTGGGAAGACTCATTGGACATTCTGCGGCTAACATGATAATATTAATATTCATCTATATGAGCCGTGAGGTACCGGCAGAGTAGAATAGTACCTCCCCCTGTATCAGGTGTCGTAAGAGGTGTTTAAGGTACCAGAACCGAACAGATGGCTGTTATTCCATCCAACAGTGCAGCTCAAATGCACAGAGTGGGGATCGGCGGCAGTATCTCCGTCGCAAAAGCCGCGCTCTGCGATTATCAACACGCTTGCCCATCGCGGCAATTATGGGCAAAATTCCCCCTTTATTGGGGAGGCCTATGTCCAGCAGTGGACTGTCAAAGGCTGATATAATGATGATGAACATACATGCAAACTGGTCCTCTTGTCTCATATGCCCATACATTTCACAAACCTCAACTTGACGTCGCCATATTGAATATGAGTAACTTTATCACCGCATCAGAGACAAATAAGGCAACTGTATAATTATATTTCAAGTCAAGAGTCAAATTTATATTCTTGTGGGAATCCCTCAATAGGAATTCTTGTTGTGTGTATGTATTTATAAACATATTCTAGTATACCATAAAGTATTACCAGAAAGGATGAATGGAAATTCAACCTCTTTTTGCGGTTTAAGAGACTTCATTGACAACAGGAAAATTATAAGTTTACCTAACTAATTACTTCGTATTTAAAGATGGAATGAAAATAATAAAAAAGTTATATACGAAATAAAATATATCTCTATACTGAACTTTTATGATTTCATGAAAACTATACACCTATGATTATCTCTCATATACACTATTCTATCTTTTAAGTTGGATCAAACTGTCCACTGTAAGCGAACATTGATTAAAAGCGGTCCAGTAGCTTAGTAATTCATCCCGGACAAACACCGCGACACGTAATTTTTATATATAAAGATTACAACTTCAAAACATTATCTCTATTTTCCGTCTATCTGTAGAAATGTATTTTTTTACTGTCATCATATCAATTACCAGAAGTCCACTGATGGACATAGGCCTCCCCAAAAAGAGGGAATTTTTCCCATAATTGCCGTACTGGACAAGCGTGTTGGCTATCACAGAGCGCAGCTTTCGCGGTGGGGATGCTGCTGCCCATCCCCACCCTGTGCATTTAAGCTACACTGATTCAGATAGGTAAATCGGTTCTGATACCTTAGTCGCCTCTTACGACACCTGTTACAGAGGGAAGTCCTATTTTACTCTGCCAGTACCTGACGGCCATTTTTTTCTGTATATTATACAAAAAATAAACATTATATTAAAATTGAGCGAAATAATAATATTGGTCTGACCATATCACTGTTAAAACATTATTAATAAAGTATGCAACGAGTATCATTGCAGAGGATGGTAATCGCAGAGCACACAATTTAGCGAAGGGAATGCATGTATTTGAGCTACGCTGTTTACGATATACCGCCATCTGTCGGTTCCAATTCGTGTTACAGATGGAGGCGGTTTTCTGTTTTGCTGGGCCACGGCATAAGGTTTTAAAGTTATCTAATAACTATTTCTGCTATCTATTCCTACTTAAATTTATGACAATGGATTGCTAGCGCCGAAGCCGATACTGGTTAGATCAGAACACCAATAATTTGGTTTTAATAGAACCTTTATCGGCACCAGTTTTTCTTGCAGGTTTTTATCTGGTGGCTTGTGTAATGTACTTGCAGGAAAGTTAGTTATAAGACTCGTCGGATACTAAAAACTTGTTTTAGATAAATCTTATTTCTATTAGTTCGCTCATTAAGCATCAGGGTCACCAGGACTACATGACTCAAAAGCTTTTGTAATGGACCTACTTGAATAAAAGCAGTGAGGTACCGGAAGAGTAGAATAGTAGTACCTCCCACAACATCAGGGGTCGTCTGACGCGACAAAGGTACCAGAACCGACAGGTGGCGGTATATCCTTTCGAAATAGTGCAGCCTAAATGCACAGGGTGGGGATAGGTAGCAGCATCACCGTCGTGAAAACTGCGATCTGCGATTGTTGCTGGCAATTATAGGCAAAATCTCTACTTTCTTGAAAAGGCTTATGTCCAGCAGTGGACTTTCAATGGCTGGTTTGATGATGATGAAAATCAATACAAAAATATTATTGGGTTCGTTTTCTACAGTGATAGTCCAATAAAGGAAACCAAGTGCACGGATGTGGCGTCATCTATCTATGGATTAAATCGCTTAGCCGATATCGATCTATCGATAAATTGGTATCTGTAACGTTTACCAGTGTTTGTTCCCGATTTGGCTTCATTGGATTTTGGCCTTAATAGTCTATTTTATAATGACTGTTAATATTAATATTTAATTTGGCACTCACCCCATGTGAAGTCTAAGATAATAACTGTGTATCCGATGCTAAATCGAAATGAACAATAAAACTATTAGATTTTTGACGGCTTAAGTTAAAATGCGGCCAATTTAAATTACAATTTATTGTATACACAATTCGAGTTATAGTAAGTTGAATAAAATTTTAGTTATTCCTGAAAACATAGTGCATTGTAACTGATAAATTTAAACTTACACTAACATTCGAATTTAAGCCGTTAAAAATATTGAATTCTATTTTTAACTTTTACTTGAAAACAAGGAAATTTTAAACAAAAATGTAAATAATCATTTTTAAACTTTACGGGTTAAAATGCATCTCATTTTCAATTCCAGAAAATGAAAAATTAAAGACTTAAGATACGAGTGGCATATTTCAATTTTCTATATAGACACGACATTTCATAATTTGACTCCGAGATACGTAGATTGAGTATTTGTGTTACCAGTCAATAGAGGAATTATAAATATAAAACTTAAATGTATATAAATCACACCCAGGCACAGTTAATATTCTTCATATAAATATTTGTCCTGGGTGGGAATCGAACCAAGACCTTCGGCGCACAAGATAGGATCACTACCATCTGCGCCATCTAGCCCGTCAAACGATGAGAGTTTAGTAGTTACAACATCAAAGAGTATATCTAGATTTTGTAATCATTTTCAGTTTGGTTTAACATCTAAGTTTCACTACAGAAGAATCTTATAAAACATCAAAAACCAAGAACCAGTTTCGCTTGCATCCAAAATAGATTTAGATCTTTATCGTAATCATCGGATTTGTCGATACCCGTTGATCGATGATTCGGAGATATCGATTATTATCCATCAATATTCGGAACATGCACTTGTTCGGATAATTATCGGTTAATGTTTTTTTTATAAGAATAGGAAATTGGCTCGGGATAATCACAGGTAACTGAGATTTTTTTCTTATTGATACGTTATCTTTTCAACATAACATTGTTTGGTGTATAAATTATGTTCAATTAAAAATTAATCGTTCATAATATGTAATCTGTTCTATAGTTCATTTTAAGGTTGACAGCTGTCAAACGTGCTTGTAAATTATTTAAAAAAAAATCAATTACCTTTTCCTGTTTTAGACCAAATAAGAGAAGTCGGAACAGAATATTATTTTCAGGATCAAAAGTAATGTTTTCGGTTTAGTGTCGGTTACGTTGTGAAAGCGCAAATGAGACAGATCTATAATATAGATAATTTCCATATTAATATTTCACATTTACAAAATCAATTTGGATATTATTGTAAAATAGCTATTGTGTAATATCCATTTGAATTGGGATAGTTAAAGGATTAACATAATTTGTACCGTTTGCTATGGAACTGATTTTGGAAGAATGCGCTTTGTTCTGTCAAACACGCGAACTGTCAAACGAATGACAGTTACGTTAAAAAATAAAAGGATTATGTGATCGTTATGTAATTATTTTTAAATTTTCTATTTTGCTTAGTATTTCTTTTAATCTTTCTTCCTCTTGACTAGGTACATTAAACTTTATGCGATTTCCTTTTCCTGATATAATGATGATGAATCTATTGAAATTTCTTAAATTAAAAATTATCAACGAATTAAATGAGATTTGTTCTTTGGAATTACAGGTTTTGATCTTGATGAAGTCCTTATAGGTAAAGCCGAAACACTAGAAGTTAGTAAATATATATAAGCAGACGAATGATCAGAAATCTATACAACTCAAATGTTCTTTATTGATTTGACAGATTGCGTGGATATGAGCCCCACATGTGTCAAATATATCATGAATTTGTGTTTGTGTGTATGTATTTAACACAAGTGCTTTAAGCGACTTATCTTGGAGTCAGGTCAATGTATGAGATGTTGTTGGAGCTATTTTACGAATGTTCAGCACTCATTTAGCGCGATCGATCCGCGCGTATACCCAAACCTCGATCAGGTCGAATTAAATCTCTTATTGTGACTAATCATGCAATCCCAATTAACTAAGTTTTCTTCCCCGGGATAGATGGGGCGATACGGTTAATTTATACTCTGTGGGATTGATAAAGTGTGTGATTTTATCAGTTGTGGGTGGATTTATGCCCTTGTTCATATGTCGCATGTAGGATGTAGATGTTTGCACTTTTTGCACTTTTTCACACCGACGGTAGGTCAGATCGTAGATTATCGATTGTCGATGGTTTAAATGTCAACACGTTTAATGTTAATTCGATGTGCCGCCGGCCTAATTAGGGTTATCGTTGTTTTTGATAGATGCTGGAAATATTGACAGACATCCATTAAGTTTTTTCATGTATTCCAGTAAGTAACACATGTCTGTTATTATGTCACTGATATCTAACATTAACAGTTACTATTGATTTTATGTGATGTCCTTTGATATGGAGTATTGGTAGTAGAATAGTACATCGAGTATAGGTGACTGGCGTATTCGATAGATGGCGGTATATACACCCGAAATAGCTTAGTTGAAATGCAAAAGGAACGGCTGGCAACATCTCCATCTCGAAGCTACGCTTAGGCGGCCGTGATGGGCGTTTTCCAGTTTATGGTTAGGTTTGTTTTTTGTTGTAATATCTATAAAACTAGTGCTTTTAACTACCTATCTAGGATTCAAGTTAATATTATTTGATGTTATATATGATATATAATATGAGATGTTTTGTGAATTCTTTGTCATTACTGTAAAATTAGAATAGTGTAATCGATAAAACCCACAGCTTGTTCGTTTGTGATTATCTGTTACTCTTTCCCGCCAAGATTTAGTACTAAATCGATCTGGATGAAATTTGCCACAGAGACAGATTACAATCTAGAATAGCACTATAATAGGCTTTTGAGGGATGATTTGTTTTACATTGTTAAATATCGCATGAATTGCATTAGTTCAGTGAGTAAACTATATATGTAAGTTTTATCCGAAACGAATGCACAGTTCCCTGGTATAAAGTTTTCAGTAAGGGATAGAAATAATCTGTACAAATATTAGGGTTACAGATTACAGATTTTACCAATGAAATTATTTGATTCTGGTATAACAAAAATCACCGTTGTCGTACTAGCACTCAATAAGTACTCCGAGATAATGAACGTCAAGTCTGTATTGTGTAATGCACTCAACATTACGTTGCATAGATATGATAAAATTTCGATTCAACATTCAAGATGTCCGTAATGTTTACATCATACACCAATTTAGCTTTACAATTGTCGACACAAACGTACACACTCTTATTATAATAATGACACGAAAACCGATAATAATACATAAATATTACTTTATCGCCTCTGTAAATCGGTACGCTATCGGTATCGCGTCGGTAGCACGCAATCGAATGATAACAACCGTTATCGGTGTGCGATGGACAACGTTGTATTATTTTTTTATATGTGTATAGGTTTCTATAGCTTATTAGTTTAATAATTCACAACATCTCATACATTGACCTGACTCCGTGATGAGCCGCTTAATGCACTTGTGTTACGGACATCAGACAACAGAATGTAACATTTAAATAAAGACACAGAACAAACACAAGTATTACCATAAAAATATTTGTCCTGATTGGATTTGAACCCACGACTTTTGATACACAGGATAGTATCATTTACATCTGTGCCATGGGTTTCATCGAATTTGCGAATATAAAGAGAAAATATTAAATTGTTTGTTTGATACAAATTAACTCAAAATCCGCTTGACCAATTAAAATAATTATCTCACAACTAGAAAGCTACATCTTTCCTAAGTAACATAGCGTCGTTAATAGTGCAATACCGCGTAAGTAGCAGTAGCAAATAAATTTGAAAAATCAATTAGAAAAGATGGAAAATGGATCTTATTAACTTAAGCTATATAACATTTCATAAAATTAAATTATAAACACTTTAAATGGAATGTAAAGAGGTACGATTTACATTATTTTACGTTTGTCACTAATAATTTAACAAACAATTTTACTGATTTCATTAATGATTTTAATTATGGAGAGTTATATCATCATCCAATATAAGCTGTATTTAATTCCGATGGCAACGGAAACTATTCGCGCAAGACCCGTCTTACCCTACTAATAATTTAAAACACTTTTAAACTTTAAAAAACCGTTTAGAAAGGCTAACACCACAGCACTGTCAGATCACAAACCACAATTAGCACTTACATGGATGATTCGAATATTATCAGTCCAATACAGCGTAAGTAGCAGTAGTATAAATAAGGTTAAAAGGCTGTAATTTGGACCTTATTCACAAATGCTATATACATGGTATTAAGTATCTCAGATGATATTCCAAATTTAAATTCAAAAACCAAACATCACACATTCTTACATGATGTCACTCTTCTTCTGGTCGTCGACGCGCAGCCGCATGCTGCGCGGAGGCGACTTCAGCGCTTGGCGCCCTTGTCGCAGTATCCAACGCCGCCGATTAATATCGGTGGGTCATAGGGTTGCGGTGAAAAGCATTTTTCGCTTCCACCCGCTTTTTTCCTAACATTTCTTGCGAATGTTTGTCTTGAAATACGAGATGCGTAATACATTTACATTTTTGTATTGATGTATTGTTTTGTTTACATTGGCTTCTTTAGTTGTCTGCATAGGTGGTTTATTGTTTACGTTACGTGGTTTATATTGCGCCATTGGTTTGCTGCAGCTGTACTACACCGTCGAGGTTGATTGGTACGGCGTTCTCACCGGACCTAATGGCCCCGAGTACGTCCTGTAGGACGCAGATGGCTCGCTCAGTGTCCAAGAGCCGGCTCTGGGTTGAGCGCGGCATTGGCTTCGGCTTCGGCTCCTGTTGCGGCGTTGGGGCGGCAACTGTCTCTTGAGTGGGATCTTGATTCGCAGGGGCTCCCTTCGTTCTCTTGCCCTTGCGTTTTCGACGGGGGATTTTCACCCCGTCGTTGGACTCAGCTATTAGGTGTGGTGTTGTTGGTTGTGCTGATACGCTGTTAGTGCGTACCAAAGGCCGCCCGGCCAATGCTGTTGTGCCGGCCCTTTTTATCTTGGCTTCCTGCTGGAAGACCGGACAGCCCACCGAGTTTGCCGGGTGCGGTCCCCCACAGTTCGCGCATGTAGGGGGTTCCTCGCGAGGGCGGGGGCAATCAGTGGCGGCGTGTGCTTCCCCGCATCTCACACACGCTTGTTGTCTGTGGCAGCCATGTGAGGAGTGCCGAAATTGTTGGCACCTGTGGCATTGGGCAGGTCCTTTCTTTCCTCGCCAGGCCTCGATCTTCACCCCGGGCATGCAGAGAAGCTCGGTGATTCCGTAGATCGCGGGGATAAGGTCTGGTGTGCGTTGCATTTGGGCGAAGTGGATGCAGCCCGGCCTGCCTTGTCGTGCGCGTATCTGACGCACAAAACGGGTATGAAGCCCAGGGATCGGAGTTCCTCTTCAATCTCACTTGGTTCAGTCTCCAGTGGGAGACCTCTTATGCTAAACTTGGCGCTCTTCTCAGCGGGCAAGGAGTAACTGAACCAGGAGAGGTTCTCTTCCTTCGCTTGGTTCGAGAGGTACCTCTGCACCACCCGGTACTCCGCCTCCGTGGTTGGTGTGAACCGCACTCCCTTTCCATACGGTCTGGCATTTGGAGCATGTCCCAGAGCCTGCTTCAACGCATGTTACTCTTGAGCACGATTGCGGAACATAACATTTTTGGTTTTATTTCAAATAGTGACGGCATAAATACCTACAAAAATTATATACTTTATTGTAGGTACACAGACATTATATTTAAAATAATACTATTGACGTCTTTATCGGTCATAGCGATCTTTTCCAGGCAACTTCTGAATAGACATCTGAATGAGATATATAAAGCATAGTTAAATATAATTGATAAAATCACATACCAATATATATATACCACAGACTACAGCGCCATCTGCTAGGCTGATTTGTAAATCTAAATCACCCAGGCCCCCACTTGAATGCGTTCACAAAAGTTCATTCTAATCTTTCCAGTCGTTTAGTTACAGTATGGATACATAACCTGGATACCGACTGCAGCACCATGTGCCGGGCTGATTTGAATCCAGACCATCCAGGGCGTAACCAAACGCATACAAACAAAATCTTTTAAATCGGTCCAGCCGTTTAAGAGGAGTTCAGTGACGTACACACGTACAGTAGAATTATATATATATACAGTGGACCCCCGGTAATCCGACGTGGTCTACAAGTATGATTTGTACTTTAGAGTACATATATGTACATATGTATATATAATATGTATAAAGAATCTTATCATTGTATCTGTAATTTGTCAGATTACAAGGTACTCTTTGTAAAAAACTCCGGACTAGGGGGTCTTAGGCAGCATTCTATAATCCGAAGAATTCGATAGTTCGACACTGCCCTGCGAAATGTTTGTCGGACTACCGGGGGTCCACTGTATACACATAGACCGTGGCCGTGTGGTGTAGCAGAGCAGAATAGTACCTACCCCTGTACCAGGGTTCGTGTGAGGCGACTGGGGTACCAGACCCGACAAATAGCAGTATATTCATCTGAAGCGGTGTAGCTTAACGCAGCAGCATTTCCGTCGCGAAGCTACGCTCTGCAATTGCTACCACGTTGGCCTAGGGCGGCAATCATGGGCAAACTCCCCGTGTCTTGGGGAGGGCTATGTTCTACGGTGGACGTTTCACGGCTGCTATGTTGATGATATACATATAAATGTACTTTATATCATCATCATCATTACAGCCATTGGAAGTCCACTGCTGGACGTAGGCCTCCCCGAGAAAGGGGGAATTTTGCCCATAAACGCCTCGCTGGGCAAGCGTATTGGCAATCGCAGAGCGCAGCTTTCGCGACGGGAATACTGCTGTCCATTCCCACCCAGTGCATTTGAGCTACACTGTCTCGGATGGACCACCATCTGTAGGTTCTGGTACCTTAGGCGCCTCCTGTGACATCTGGTACTGAGTTGTATTATTCTACTCTACCGGTACCTCACGGCTCATGTACTTAATATACAAGTGGATACATTATGCATTTATTTATTTTTTTCTTATCTGAAGTAGCGAAGGCTTCATGGAGAGGCAATGAAGCCACAGATATGAAGATGATGAATTATTTACTCGAATTAAAATATCGAGATGATATTATTTTCAGTGTGTGGGCGGTGTTGTTATATTATTGTGTTATGTTTTAAGATGTCTCTGCAGGTATCGCATCAGATAGCGCCGCTAATATTCGTGCCTTATCGCTGAGTAATGGCGGGCGGGATGCGCGCGCAGATTGCAACCTTCTCACGTGTGCGCGCGCGCACCCGATTATTGCGCTTGCTAATTCTTTTTAGGGTTGTCTATGGTTGAGAATTGTGACAGCATGTTTATAATATTATTGTAAGCTAGTGGTTTGCTTTGACTTCGTTCGTGTACATTGGAAAATTATGCTGGTGTTAAAGGGGGAGTTTAAATTCTGTTCTTGGAATGCTATCCTACCTGCGTACAAACATTTGGCCAATATGCGTATTGTTTTATACAAATTTCAACTATGCCGTCGCAGTACAGCTGATATAGAGGGAGGTAGTATACTACACCGCCGGTACCATACGGAAAAAAATATTGCTTCTATAAATTGAGATATAAACTTTTCTATCACTCAAGTTAGATTAAACTGAACATCGTAAGCAAAAAAATATTAAAATCGATTCAGTATGTAAGTTAGTAATTTAATCCGGATAAATTACTTAATTACAAAGTGATATGACCATTTTACAAATTTAATATTTTTAAAGAAATACATAATATAATTGACGGGTCCGATGGCGCAGATGGTAGTGATCCTGTCTTGTGCGCCAAAGGACGTGGGTTCTATCCCCAACCAAAACAAATATTTAATTGATAATATTTATGTTTGTTCTGTGCCTGGGTGTTAAATATATGTATTTAAGTAGTATATTTGTGATTCCTCTATTATCTGATGTCCGTAACACAAGTGCTTCATGCGACTTATCATTGAATCAGGTCAATGTATAAGATGTTGTGAAAATTGTATTTATTTATTATAATTTCAACAAATTATTTTTACCTTAATGTAAAGAATGATAGAGTTAAATTAATGAGTATTTCTCATCATACAGTTTTGTGGTACTTCAAATTAATATTGGTGATGTAATGACAAATAATATGGAATTCCGATTAAATCCTGCTGACTATTCTACGAAACCCACTTAGGGAATCCCTGATATATATAATATACACTTGTTAATACACGTGTAAAGATGTTACCTGAATATACAAAATGGAATTGGCTCAGCCCTACAGAATAACGATCTAGGATCTAAGGGTAAAGTGCATTGATGGTTTCCTTGTACATCTTAAACCTTATTCTCATTGCTATAAGGGTTATTATATTGATTAAATCGACGATGATAGGTGTGTTCGGAATGTTCTTAATGAGTGAGAGGGAGATGGGTATTGGTAAAACTATGAATTTATATGGAAATTATAAAGTATTTGGATTTTTTTACATATTGTGCTGACAAAGTTAATATGTACGTAATTTATGGATTTTAATTGAAAAAAAAAGATCGCGTACATTTAGGTCTTAGTAGCTTACTGGGTAGAGCATTAGATCAGTAATCATAGGGATGTAAGTTTGATTCCCATTGTAGCTTCAAGGGATTGTTAATGTTTCCCTTTTTTATAAAATCAGGTCGACAAACAAGAATATAGACCGTTTGAAAATAAGCGTCACCGCAGCATATCACTAGCGCGTTACCAACCTTGTGACTTAAACATATTATGTCACATTACCCAGTAATTTTACTGCTATTCTCACCCTTTAAACCGGAAAATAGCAATGCAAACACTGCTATTTATAGAAATAGGTGAGAGCGAGATACCAATGCAGACGACATTGTATAAATTTTACCTCAAGTCTTTTATCTGGTAAATATTTTATCTTGTATATAGCATTATTAATACATTAAATATTATATTTAGTAATAAAGTAGGTTAATAATGTATAACTTTAAAACCAATTTAAAATTTTTTAATTGATTCTTCTAACTGTACCTATATATATAACTTCGTATAACTGCCAGAAAGAAATGTCCCATTGTTTCTGTAATTTTCCGGAACCAACAAACAACATTCTATTTATATTGTAAATTAAGCGTAGTCTACACAGCACCTAAGGCTGGTGGTTCATTTGTGGGTCACGCGCAGATAACATCGCGCCGTATCGCCGATCGACGTCGCTAATGATCGTTTCTCCGCTGGATTTATAGCGGACTATAGCTTTGCCCTTAGCAAAAATTTAAGACTATCCGTTCACACTAATACCTTCTACTTAGTAAAGGTTGTTCATGTTGAAATTTGACCATAAGTCATTAAACTTCTTTTCATTTCCCGTTTTTGTATTTACATTAGTTATGACTGCGACTTTGTTAGCCTTTCTCGATAAATGGACTATCTAACACTGAAGACAATTTTCAACTGTGTAGACTTCATAATAAGTAATATAAAAAGATTGACTTATTTTCTCCCCTTTACTATAGAATTAAGCACTAACTCTATCAATCAAATTTAAATTAAATTAGTTTTAAATTAGATGAATAAGAAAGATTTAATGTCGTCTGATCGCACAAGGCATGCTGTGTGAATCTACTTATCGTACACTTAGTTGTAAGTTCTGACTTTTGTATACATATTATCAGGGTGTAACAATTACTGGTTTACTAATGAATAAATAAAATAATAAATTGGCCCAGCGGTTCCTGAGATTAGTGCGCTTAAACTAACAAACAAACTCTTTAGCGTTATAATATTACTATAAATTAGAAAAAAATTACATGAATTAGACCAAAGAATTACTTTAATAACTAAAGAATTGATGTTTATTTCATTAAAGTTTTTCATTCAAACAGCACTTTTGGTGTGTATTATTTATCGCAATTTATTATGGAATCATACCAAATTTTCGCTTCATATAGATAAATATCTCTGTCTCTAAAATGATATCTCCGTTGTCAATTGTCAGAACCACGAGATTCGGTTAAACATCATTAAATCAATTGTCGAAAGCGACTAAGTGCAAAGTAACAAGAAAACCAAAAAAGAAAATAAAAACAATTAGGTAATTAGTTATATAACTTTATTACAGAAAAATCTATTTTGAATTATGTTTAATCTGTTTTTAACAAATATAATTCAAATTGAATCCTCTTTTACTTGAAGCTGTTAACAAAAGCCAGAAATAATTATATACAAATATTTTTGCCCATATGTTCCATATGCCAATTGAATTTTTGACCGTCGTTATGTATTCAAGTATTTTATTTGTGATTCTTCTGATGGCCGAAACACAAATGATATAAGCGACTTATCTCGGATTCAGGTCGCTGTTGCATCAATATATTAGTGTTTATTAAATACATTGTAAACTACTTACTGTTGGCTAACATTGGCTCGTCTGCACGGACCCTTATGCTGAATATAAAATAAAAGCCGAATATAGAGTCATCTCGTTAATTAAGTTATAAATGATAAATGAAACTGGATTGGAGGTGAGGTCACTCGGTTCGCGCGTACTCCCGTAATGGGTCAATCCTTTTGCGGAACTAGTATCTGATCAATGATACAACTCTATAAAGAAAAATTGATACCGTTTTTGTCGTAACATTTGAAAAAACGTAACATGTTAAAGCTAAGAAACTGTCAATTGTTTCACTCTAATGCCGTTTGAGATAAAAATAAAAAAAACAACTGAATTTCAATAGAACGAAGAATTGAAAAATTAGTGTGATTGTTATATTTAATGTCAAATTACTAATAAACTATAATACCATATATAATAAGTGCATAACACAAAATATGGTTAATTCTGATAAGAAATAAAAGAAAAGAAAATGAACTATAATTACAGTAGTGAACATGGTTAATTTAAATTTATAAACTCAGTAACATTATTATCTTTGTCAATCTTGAAAACAGGCTATGGGGTCGATTTGACGATAATTGCCATGTAAATTTGATAATAAAACGACTTTTAAAGCCGTTAAAATCATTTTGTTAAATGCAGTGAACACGTGAATGATGGACTTATGACATCGAATATAAGTTATTAAAAGTTTTTAAAAATTTAAGCAGACAAAATATTGCCACTCCTTAATCCGTGAGGTACCCGCAAAGTAGAATAACAACTCCATCCAAAAGGTAGACTGAGGTGCAGTCAGATATTTGAATAGGCCTCATGGATCGTGGACAATTTTTAAATCGTGAATCCAACTAAAAACATCTCTTATTATATATTTGCTTAATATAATTTGATCACACTTGACCGATGACATCTTTATGGTGTTATAAGAGTCATTTAAAGAAATAGGTATACTACAGTCTAGTATTAAAGTGGGACACTCAATGTCCTACTTTTATACTAGTCTGCCGGCACCAGACGGTTCTTCAAATTATTAAGTTAAGACGGGACGGGTAAGGTATGTATCCAAAGTAGGTAAAATGTCAGTAAATACCCAAAATTCGCATACCGCATTGCTTTGTTCTAGTTTGAAGGGTAAAGAAAGAGTGAATTAGCGGTTCGCGCTCGTGATATTCTTGTGATATTACGAGCGACTATAGGCTGCTGTGCGGGTTACTATCATGCGGGCTGTTTGCTAGTTTGTAGACCTGGTCAACGAAGCAAAAAAAAAACATTAAAGAACAGCCACGTGACGTTCCCACGCCAGTTTTTTTCAATTCATTGCGTCTTCGATCGTATGCTTTATGGTGTCGTCATTGTTCATTTAATATCTCTATAGGGAAAAATTGATTGTCTCATCGCTTTATAAAATTCCAACTAAACAAATGAAAACAGCTACAAAGCCAGCATACAATTTCATCGATAATAAATGCTATCATAGTTCGCCATGCGCGCATCACGCTACACCGCTCTCTGTCACTCTCACCGGCCGGCTATATCTTTCTCGTTCTATTATCTGCAGCTATGAATTTAAAAAAACAAAATAATGAGTGATATCTGTGGTTATCGACTGGTGGTATCGCAGCATCCGCTTGTATCGTCCCGATAACGCACATCTGTTCCACGCGTCGATTTAAATCGCGCTCTAGTTATAAATTTAATTATATGAAAAATGAGTGGTTTTAGTGGTGACGTGGGGACAGTGAGATGGGATGCGGTGTTGATGATATGCAGGTTTATGTGGTTAATATTCGCTATCCCGATCATCAAACCGCAGCGAAATCTGACCACTAACAAAAATTGCTAGTAAACAATATACTAACTAATTTACAGCGATTCAGGCTCATTTAAACGATTTTTATTATTTTATCACAACTGAAATCATTATGATGACAATAGGAATAAAACAAATGTAAATGTCTTTATCATCACAGTGAACAGTGCGTGTTTCTATGTAACATATAATAGTAGACAATATTTATTGCAATTATCATCTAAGCAAGCCATTGCACACTTCTTGATTTAGGAGTAGGGTCTCTTCAAAAGATTTGTATCCTCTTCTCACTTTAATTAAATCATTTCACGACGGGCCTGATAGCGATTATCCTATCTTATGCGCTAAGAGTTATATTTACAAATGACGTTTGTGTTTGTTCTGTGTCTGGGTGTTAAATATATGTATTTAAGTAGTATATTTGTCATTGCTCTGTTTCCTGGCGTCCGCAACACAAGTCTTAAAGTGCCTTACCACGTCAGTCAGATCAATGTGTGAAATGTTGTGGAATTTTTTTAATACTATTTTTTTTATTCATTCACGTATCTTAAAGAGCTTTGGTACGGAGACCAGCAGAAGTATAAGGTACTGGATCCCACCGGTATTCGAAATATTCTAGTCCAAATAGTACATGATTGCGGGAATGGGCAGCAGCATCCCCGTCACGTAGGTACGCACTGCGATTGCCATCACGCTTGCCCAGCGTGGAAATTATGGGCAAATTTTCACCGTTCTCGTCAAGACCTATGCTTAATGGCCCACGTAAGACTGATATGATGATGAGGAAAAATTTAATTCATGGACTGCTGTTTCTTCTGAACAGTTGCTTGGGAGAGGATAATAGCTTCAGATAATAAGGATAACAGCTTCAGATAATAGATAGAATGATGTTACCATGTCCAATAAACTGAATGCAACGAGGATTCTAGCAGACGCTTTGAATTTATCCAATTGTCTGATATAATGATGATCAATGATTAACAGGACTTTCCCGTGTTGTGTCTGCTGGTGGGATATGATCATTTCTCTACAACGCTCATCAGATTCTTTAAGTCACGCCAGATTTTGAAGTCTTATGTCCTTATTAAGAAACTGAGCTCATTTTGACTGAGATTGCAGTTCTTCGACTATATTTATTGAGCCCTTTGTTTGAACAGTTCTAGTGCAAAGAGACTCAACTATGAACTGTGTTTTTTATCAAGAAACACAAGGCATAAGTTTTTTAATCAACTAGAGTTCTTCTATCGGTGAATGGTATAAACAGTGTTTAGTACGCTTTATTTTGTTAATAATGATCATAAATCAGTGAGTCTATTATACATATCTAGTTGGTCAAAAAACTTATATTATGAGTTTCATGATAAAAACTCAGTTTATAGTAGTATAGGTTATAGCAGCTTATAGCGATTTGGTATGTAACCGAGAGCCCGTCAGCAAAGCACGTTAGCTTGGTTAGTGTCTTATCAATCATTATCTACAACAATATTAGGCTGCCTATTGTTAGGATCCGGGTAGAAGATCAATAACGATTAGTAAACAAATAAGATTGTTGGTGCGTTACCATTAAAATGTCGTTTGTATCAATCAAATGCATGTAGATTATCTATTTTATACCTATTCTAGATATATCTGCTCTCAGAATATGGATCTGTAATCATGAAAAGTCAAAATCGTCATACCAGCTATTGGAAGGAATAGCCAGCCAATTAAGGAGGGTTTTATATTAATTGCCGCGCTCGGCAAGCGTGTTGGCAACAGCAGAGCGCAGCTATCGCGACGGGCGTGCTGCTGCCCATCTTCAACCAGTGTAATTGAACTGTACTGTTTCGAGTGGATATATACCTTTATCAGTCAATTCTGGTACCTAGTATCGTAATCCACCATCTCGTAATCGCCTCTTAGAACACCTGGTACAGACGGAGGTTTTATTCTTTTCCGCCGGTACCACTCGCCAAAGCTTGTGTCATTCGTTATATTATTTGTAGGTTATTAATAATAAGTAAATTATTGCTTTTAATTAAAAATTCCAATTATCAATTTTAAATATAATCTTTTGTCGCCGAATTGGGAAGTTTCGATAAAATGTGTTCCATCGCTCGTCTTCTGTTTCCGCGACTTCTGTGCGTTTTCTGCTTTTGTGATGTGCGATGGGTAATGGTGCCACAACAATTTTCATTACCCTTGCGATGTGTAGTTGTAAAACCAATTAATTTTGATCTTATTGCCTAATGATTATAACTCACTATCGATTAAACAAGTAGATTTTATAGAATCTGATATATATACTAGTTCGTATTGCCGGTTATTTTCCACAATCCAAGATTAAATATTTATCAAACCCTAGCTTTAATTAAATACAAATTTACCAATTGCGTCAGTCACAAATGGACCGATTTGGCCACTGCCTCATCTGCCGATAAGCTTCAGCGATAACAAGAGATAGCTCTCTTAATGGACTTGCCTGTCTTCGTGATAAGATAAACAAGTAATGAATCTTCAAAACTCGCCTTTGGTTTCGTTTAGCATTTCGTCTTATAATATACTAACGCATAACATGTCAAGACTATGTTTAAAATAATTATAAAGCATTTCGTGCAGAGTAGTTTTTGCCGTGAGGTACCAGCGCAGTAGAAGAAATATCTCTCTATTGCACTAGATGTCGTAAGAGGCGACTAAAATCCCAGAACCGACAGATGGCGGTATATCCATCCGAAATAGTGCAGCTCAAATACAGAGAGGGGAATGGGCAGCAGCATCACCATCGCGTAAGCTGTGATTTGCGATTGCCAACACGTTTGCCTAGCGGTAATAATGAGCAAACAACCTCCTTTCTTGAAGAGGCCTATATATAGCAATGGACTTTCAATAGCTGATGATTTTGTGCTATGTTATGTACTTCTCAGTCACAGGAATGGCCGAGAGATGGTGGTATACCTAAGTTTGGCTACCTACGTAACGCAGCTTGAATAGACAATTATTGTTATATAATATATAATTGAATAGACATTAGGATAGGGCAGCACCATTTGTGGCACGTAACAAATATGGATGAATTCTAATATTGCTGGAGCAGTAAGACACCCTACGATTGATATGACAATGTATGTGTTTTATATAGACGCTCACGACTTCTTAATCAGGCTTTCTAGGTAGGTAGGCTATCAGATTGCTAGGTCTTTGAAAGTCTGGCACAACACACCCCTGCGTTGTTCAAAATACTTTATAATAAAAAATATAATAATACTTAGTAATAAAAAATAAATTTTAACTTTTAAGTTGTATGTACTTTAAAAGCGTGGTTTTTAGTGTTTTTATACTATATTTTAATTTTTCACTTTTAGCTCGATTTATGGTTAAATAATATTAACTAGATGAGTGCTTAAGCTAGAAATTGACAGGCACGTTGGTGCAGATGGTAGTGATCCTATCTTGTGCGCCAAGAGTCGTGTGTGTCGATTCCCACCCAGAGCAAATATTTATATGATGATATTTATGTTTGTTCTGTGTCTGGGTGTTAAATATATGTATTCAAGTAGTATATTTGTGACTCCTCTGTTGTCTGGTGTCCGTAACACAAGTGATTTAAGCGACTTACCACGGAGTATGAGATGTTGCGGTAATTTATTATTATTATTATTAGCGTAGGCTGCGTGGTCTCACTTGCTCTCACTCAGATAAATTTTTAAATACATTATATATTGAAATAATCTTATTGAAATATTGTATTGGCTCCCATTCTTGATATGTGTGCAATATTTTAATTTAATCCGATCGTCTAAAGTGGGTCAAAATCGACTTCGGTTATGTCGGTTACAAAAAAAAATACAACTGAAGCTAATATGAAGCATGTAAAAATATAAATAAACAGCAATATGTGTCTCGCTCTTTAATGGCAGAAAGGTATGATGAACGGAATATCGAACGGTAATCGAAGTAAAAGCCAGGATACACTAACCTGTATGTGAGGTAGACCTCATTTGAAGGTTGTGAGCACTGGTACCTCCTACTGGGGTACTGAAAGGTACTGGTTCATATTTGTGAGCACTGGTACCTGCTACTGGGGTACTGAAAGGTACTGGTTCATATTTGTGAGCACTGGTACCTCCTACTGGGGTACTGAAAGGTACTGGTTCATATTTTCCTGTGCTGCGGTTTGAAAGGTGAGAGAGGTAGTGAAATCACTAGGATATTTTACCAAATATCTTCAAGTTTCTAAGGTGGCAATACGCTGGTACTATTGTGATATTTCTATGGTCTGCAATGGCGCTTACTATCTGGCACACTGTAGGAATGTCTGTCGAACTGGAATAATAGAAAAAGAAGTTGCATAATGTCTACAAAGTTACATTGACATAACTATAAGCTATGGGCGTGAGGTACCGGCAGAGTAGAATAGTACCTGCCTCTGTGCCAGATGTTGTAAGAGGCGACTAAGGTACCAGAACCGACAGATGGCGATATTCATCGGGAACAGTGTAGCTTAAATGCACGGAGCGAGGATGGGCAGCAGTGTATCCTTTGCTGTAAAACACTTATAGGCAAAATTCTCCTGTCTCGGGGAGGCCTGATATGGTGACGACGATAGGCGTCTACGAAAAGAACCTTTTGTTTAACATCTACTTAATATATCCCAGTGAACATAATCATTTCTGATGTAAATTACCATCAAAAAAGTTTGTTTGTTGAGCGAACCTGTATTCATATGAAACTCTCAAGAATATTACAAGGGCGGTAACTTAATTATAGAGCACATAAATTGTTTTAAAACCTAAGGAAAAGACTATGTTTCCAATGTTAGACACGACGCGATAATCTCGTTTGTAGTAAAGACAACATATGAATCTATATATATATAGAAGAAAATATATATATAAAAATAAGATATATAAAAAATATATATAAATATAAATAAAATATATATATAATATATAATAAATATATATATATAAAAAAGAGAAGCTGCATGCTTATATATATTGGATAAGCTGCTTTGAATATATACATATGTGAATATTATAAAGAAGAAGCTGACTGAATGACATGTTAACGCATAGTTTCAACTATATGGGTTGGTAAATTAAATTTTGCCCAGGGTTACCTTTTATAATTCATCCACTTTGAAACAACCCCCAAAGATCAAGAGATAGAGCTCTTCTTACAAAGGTACCAATGCAGGCGGTATGGGAACCTTATTTTCACCTTTTATTTACCGCCAAATAGCAGTTTTTGAGGGGTGAGAGAGCTACTGAAGTTACTAGGAAAATGTGACATTCTATCATAAGTTCACAGGGTTGGCGACATGCTAGTTATATCCTTGTGATGACACTTGCGTGTATAGGCTACGATCACGTTTACCATCAAGTGGACCGTATGATTGTTTGCTGACTTCATAACAAAAGAAAAACAGGGGTGCGAGTTAGTATGAGGCTTTGATGTTTTTGAATTTATTTAAATGGAATTCTTGAAAGTCTTGAAACAATTGTAAAATATTTTTTTGAAAATCATACTTTGAGGGGGTAAAAGTATAGTATGAATGTTCTACAACTTAACACGGGTGAAACCGCGGGACGCAGCTAATTTGATATTAATATTCAAATGTTAATAATAGATTGACTTTATCAATTTTACTCAATATCATCGCATCCATTGGAAGTCTACTTCTGAACAAAGGCCTCCCTAAGGGTGAATTTTGTCCAAAACTACCGCGCTGGGCAAGCGTGTTGGCAATCGCAGAGTGAAGGGGATGCTGCTGCCCATCCTCATCCTATGCATTTGAGTTACACTGTCTCATATGGATATACAGCTATTTGTCGGTTTTGGTACCATAGTCGCCTCTTACGACACCTGGTACAGAGTGTGGCAATATTTTCTCTTTTGTTGGTATCTCACGGCAATTTTACTAAGTATTGAGAACAAACTTATAATTAGTCGTAAAATTAAGTTTGTAATTTATTATTACATATCTTTTTCCTACCTATTCCTCTCTCTCTCTCTTACCTATTCCTATCGCGTTACTTATTTTTATAGTTCTTCAGAACAAGCAAAGTTAATAAAATCTAACCTAAATTTTCAGTTACTCAACCTCACTGTACCACAAGTATAGGCTGCAGTATTATGAAGTTATTGACGAACCTAATAGCTCAGATAGTAGTGATTCTGTATGTGCGCCAAAGGTCGTTCGGTTCGATCCTCATCTAGGACAAATATTTATATAATGATTTTTATATTTCTTTTGCGTCTGTGAATTAAATATACGTATTTATGTAGTATATTTGTGATTCATCTGTTGTCGGATGTTGTAACACAGTGCTTTAAGCGAATTATCATGGAATCAGATCAATATATGAGATGTTGTAGGAATTTAAGTGCTTGACTTTGGCAAGTAAATTATAAGATTACCAATAGTTGAACAAAACACGCTCGCTTCCTATTTTAAACTTTAAATAGTACAACGCGAACAGGCGGTCCTACAGATACCATCGCTGCTATTAACCGCCAGCGATTAAACAATGGGTCTATAATCGAAAAAATAATTCGCCTAATTTGTCCAGAGGTGACGCCGGCTATTAGTCAGCCAGATTAGAGATGCCTCGATTGTTAACTGCGCTTCCAACGTAATTAGTGCGATTTGTTTTAGCCGGGTTATCGGGGTAACGATCGAACTTTCCGCGGGAACAATGGACACGGACTTTGTAATAATTCGATTAGACTCTGGTGATTTGTGGGGTTAATTAATTTGTGTTACGGTTTGTTAACCCCTTTTTTGTTTTTCCAAGATGAAGGTGAAAGTAGATGGGTATTGTTGTTATTGTGTTACAGTGTTGGTTTTATTTAATCAAGTTATCTACATTTAATTAACATCTTTATTAACCTTAATCATTTTTGAGTTGATTAGTTCGATTATAATTTTAAAGGTTTTTTTTTACCAGATTGACAAATCGAATGCTATCCACGTGATAGTACGCACCACAGCAGCCTATAGACGCTCGTAATTTCAAAAGGATATCACTGATGCCAATGTAAATTGATAAATGCCAACTGAATAGTAATGAAAAATATGGTTATACAGATTTTTATTGCCATTTGATAAACAAGGTTTTGAACAATGACATATTTAAACTCACTGCGTGCAGGACACAACCACACCACCATGTTTCTTTTTTAATTTGCTGTGTAATAAATCGTGCTGTTAATATAGTATATTATGAAGGGATTGAGTAGAATAGTCCCTCTCTCTGTACCAGCTATCGTAAGAGATGGCCGAGGTACCGAAACCGACAAACAGCGGTAGCCATCCGAAACAGCGCAGCTTAAATACTACAGGGCGAAAAAAGGCATACATTGTATTTCAACTGTAATGTAAAAAATGTAAAAAACTAAAAATTTCGTTTCATTGCCAATGTTACGTGTGTATGTATATTTAGTCTAAAAACAGACGAGTTAAAACTCGAAAGCAACCGGCTGTTTATAAAAACGCTGGCGAGAAACGATTTTTTTTTTGAGATCAAAAGTCAGTAAAAATGGAACAAACAATTCACTGTTACCGATTACAAAAACAATATAACCCGATCCCGATGATAACGGCAGCAAATAAGGGCCTGACTCATTTCAGTCACCAGTGGCATACTGGGAAGGTAACCTGACACCGCTCGCCCACCTGCGCGGGGCAGCTTCGCGGTAGACCGCGGGTGGGCAGCGCACGCGCACGTATGACTGTCATACGTGTGAGAAATCAATGCTGCGCGATGCTGTTTTCTGCAACAAGATTAACCTAAAAATATCACAAGACAAGATTATAATGATAATAAATTCACACAACATCTCATACATTGATCTGACTCCGAGATAAGTCGCTTAAAGCACTTGTGTTACGGACGTCAAAGACAATCGAGGAATCACAGATCAGAAACCTAAATATTTTATGCCTAACCTAGCCTTATTTATTTATGCCTAACCTAGTAGACACTTTTGAATAGCAAGTGAAATGACAGTCATATATCGATATTACGATACACAAACAGAATCACATATCGCATCTGTCATCGTTAAGCAAGCCTATCGCAAAACTATACTGCCATCACTGGACGGGTCTTACCAATAAGTTTACTGCAGTTTCATTACGTGGTCTCTCAGAAAATCTCCTGCAAGAAAAACTGATGGTGATGAAGGCCCCGTGTCACCTTGGTCAGGTTGATGGAACCTCCGATCCGGCCCCTACAAAACCTTTTCACTTAAATTAATACCTCATGCACTTCATGCAGAAACTCACACATATAATATAATACTATGTAATCACAAAGATGGCTGTATATCCATACACAGTAGTGTAGCTCAAATGCACAGGGCGGGGATGGGCAGCAGAATTCACGTAACAAAAGCTCCGCTCCGCTATTGCCAACACGCTTGCCCATCGTGGCAATTATGGGAAAAGTTCTTCCTTTCTTGAGGAGGACTATGATCAGCGTTGGACATCTAATTACTGATATGATGATGATGATATAATGACAAATATAATACATATTTGTCCAGGGTGGGGATCGAACCCACGACCTTTGTGTGCACAAGATAGGATCACAACCATCTGTGTCAAGATTGTTATTTGTGTATTTTTATTATCAAGCATACAGTCCCCTTGTTGGTAGGCGTAACTTTAGTTGACGTTCATAATGACGCAAGGATACCGGTGCGTCATCAACCTTGTAACTTAAAGGTGTCACATTACCAAGTAATTCCACTGCCCAACCTTGCATATTGTAATGCAAGGACTATCTTAAGTGAGAAAAACGTAATAAAACCACTTTTTAACGGCTTCTAAATCATTTATATTTGCATTTTAATTCGAAGTTTCGATTATAATAATAACTATAAATAAATAAATTCCACAGCTTATCATATAATGACCTGATTCCGTGATAAGTCACTTAAAGCACATGTGTTTCGGATATCAGACAATAGAAGAATCACAAATATACTACTTCAATACTCGTACATATACTTAACACCCAGACACAGAAGAAACATAAATATCATCATATATACATTTGTCCTAGTCGGTGATCGAACTTACGACCTTTGGCGCACAAGACAGGCGCGACATGGATACTGTCAGTCCCCGACCTGCATTTAAGTCAAATATATACCTAAGTCGCCTCTTACGACATATCGCACAAAATGAGGTATTGTTCTACTTTAGCGGTACCCCACATTAATAAGTACATCTGATATTTTTACCTATGATTGAAAGCCATTAAAAGTCCTCTGCTGGATATAGGCCTACCCAAGAAAGGGGGAACTTTGCCTATAATTGCCACGCTGAGCAAGCGTGTTGGTAACCATAGAGAGCAGCTTTCGCGACGGAGGTATTGCTGCCCACACCCGCCGTGTGCATTTGTGATTCACCGCTGCGGATGAATATACCGCTATTTTTTGGTTCTGGTACCTTAGTCGCTTCTTACAACACAACAAGGGGAGGTATTATGCTACGCTGTCGGTACCTTACGGCTTACCACAAACCCATGTATACAACTTACCAGATACAATTGACTTCAGTATGTTTATGCCTCCCTCTAACTATTCGCATTTCAATTCCAATCATTAGTTTAAGATTTAATTGAAATTATTTATTTAAATTTCTAAACTAAATACTCCTTTTTCCTTATCAAAATAATACTCACTACCAACTCATTAATTTAAACTGTTCATTCCTTGTTTATGGTTAAATTGATGAGTAGGTATCTAATAGTCTTATCTCTCTATTTTTTGCCGTATTCAATTGTTATTTCCAAAAGAAATGCATCAACCGATCAGTAGTAAGTGTTAACATCATTTTGTTTGATCCACGAATAGCCCTCGTCCGAGGTACGATGTTCTCTGTAACCTAATCACCTGTCCCATCTTGTTCGAGACCATTGTTCTTTCACAGTCCATCACCGGACCAATCAAAATTGACCTTTGAATCATCCCCAATAGGATTCAATTCGAAAACAGCGCGGGCCACCTCGACCTACGGCCTCGCGATCCATTTCATCTCGTCCAAGCATAAACTACAGTACAGGCGTCAATTGTTAACAACCTCTCGATTCTCGTGAAGCGATACAATCGATTGTGTCGTTTATTTTCTCGCACTAGAGTCTCGATTGTTTTGTTCGATTCGTTTCGCCCCCGGCCATTTAGATCATACGTTGCTCAAATCCGATTTGACAGCGCGTTCGAATACATTCTTTAAAAGTATTGTCCGTTGGAATGAGTTTTGAGGTTATGATTTTGACACTTGCAGTTTTATCTGTACATCGATTCGTATGACGGATACGTTGGATGATGTTTTGTTTTAATGTTGAACCTTATTACATGTGCGATAGGTGTCATTGTTTTTTTTTCTCGTTGTTTAAAGGACAGAGTCCGCGTGTTTTGACAGTGGGTGTACGGTTACGGGTGACTACGATTATTTGATAGTGTGTGCGTTTAGATGGGGAGATAACGCTGCGACACACGGAGGTCAAGTTTGGCGATAATGTGTGATAACATTCTTAGATATCTAATAAAAGCTTTGGGTCATGATACTCAACAGATATCTCTCGAGACAGCTCGCTCCTGAATATTTTATTTGTGATAAATCAGTAAAGAAAATAATGTAATTCCTACTTTTTGAATTGGTACAGATAAACTGCAGGGCGTCCAATTTTAAATATGGCATTCCCTTAGATATTTCTTAGATTCGAGACATATATATCTGTTAAAATTACCACATATACCGCTATCTATCGGTTCAAGTACCTCAATCACTTCTGATGGCAGCTGGTACAGAGGGAGCCAATGTTCCATTATCTCCGCGGCATGAATAATGAAGAAAAGGAAGTCCTCAAGAAACCATTTTTCTTGAGAACGTCTATGTTCAGCTGTGGACGTCGTACGGCCTAGCCACTAGTAAACTTAAGCTTGCTCTAGACATTTTTATTATATTTGTATACAGCTTGAATTTAACATGATCCCGTGGCAATACTCTTTAATTATCAAAAAGAAATTAAAAGATTTTTTTCTGTGATATAAACTAGACACCAATAGACATTCAACAGTCTTGTATTCAATCCCAGCACCACCTGCTCTTGACACGTGTCACACACGTTAGTAAATTTTATCAAATTTAAATCAGCATTTTATATGCATTCCATCTCGTTATGTAAAAAATAAAATGTTAGTCATCCGCCCCAACTTTATGTCCGATCCATCTTCCATAGTGGTTTCCAAGTGTGTGTCCGCGTGTTTTTGTGCTGGTCCGTTAATGGTCCGATCGAGAGATTAGATAACACTACACAATGTTTTAGTTTAATTATATGTTTGCATATAGAACTATCAATGACTATATTATTTATTGCTTGTGGAATTTTCTGTCGGCTACCGCGCTATGGTCCAATTTTATTTATTATTTATGGGTATAATATGTTCTTGTCATTATATCGATACGATTGAATAAACCTGGCAAGTTAGATTTTTTTTTTATGGTAATGATGTGTACTATATCTGATAAATGTATGGAAGTTTGTTATTGTGTCACAGAAAATGTAATGATTTAATTATCATCATCATATTAGCCTTTGGAAGTCCACTGACATAGGCCTCCCCAAGAAGAGAAGAATTATTGCCCATAATTGCTGCGCTTGGCAAGCGCATTGGCAATCGCTGAGCACAGATTTCGCAACGGGGATGCTGCTGGCCATCTCCGCTCTGTGCATTTAAGTTACACTGTTTCGAATGGATATACAGTCATCTTCCGGTTCTGGTACCTTAGTCGCCTCTCACGACACCTGGTACAGAGGTAGATACTATTCTAAGCTGCCGGTACTTCACGGTTAATGAAATATCTTCTCATACTTAAGCTTTTGTTTACGAGTATGTTACTCACAATAAAAATTCAACGGGTTCCAAACGCGGTCTATTTAACGTTTATTGTTAAAAGTTTCGTATACCTTGTAGCAAACGTTACAAAATTGACAAAAGATGTTATAAATCGTACAAACTTTGAAAATATAGTCTAATTATGACTATGACGGGCCCGATAGCGCAGATGGTAGTGATCCTATCTTGTGCGCGAAAGGTCCTGGGTTCGATCCCCACCTAGCACGTGACATTTATATAATGATATTAGTGTTTGTCCTATGTCTGGGTGTTCAATTTATGTATTTAAGTATTATATTTGTGATTCCTCCGTTGTCTAATGTCTGTAACACAAGTGCTTACAGCCACTGGTTTCGGAGTCAGGTCAATGTATGAATTTATTATTATTATTATTATTATTATAAATATACTGACGACTAAAACCGTTAAAAAGTATCTTAAAACCAGACTGCTGTCCCAAAAACCAGTCAAAATATGTCTATTGTAGCATATTTTCGTAATCCTAGGAATGTCCACAACTGGGGCAATATAGATAAAGTCTAATTGACTGACTGACTAATTGACTGACTGTTACGTACACCTCGATAATTGACCAATCAATTTGCAGTAAAACCATGACACGTATTGAAATCACCAATCAGCCGTTGGACGTCCACTGCTGGACGCAGAGCAATTGTGGTGGTAATTGCAGTGCTTTTACCGATGGGTAGCCTTCCGTGGTCCGCCTTGTTGCATTTGAGCTACATTGCTTTCGGTGGATATACCGTCATCTGTCGGTTCTGGTACCTCAGTCGCCCCTTAAGAGACCTGGTACAGAAGGAAGTGGATAGTACTTCCTTCTGTACCAGATCTCTTCTATTCTGCCAGTATTATACGATTTAGTGGTAGTGGTTCTTCTTATGTGTAAACAGACAAGCATTTTACAGATTTTCGGGTTTAAAGAATTCCTAATTTAACATGCCTTAAGCAAAGGACTGTATGAATCAATATGAACCGATGCGAAGGACTGCATGAATCACTATTGGGTCACCCATCCCAATATAAACCTAAAAAAATGTCGCTGAACTTCCACAACCACGTACTTTAACCACTGCGCATGAGTTCCTCTTAATATAATTGCATCCCATAAACTATAATCTAGACTTAAAACAAAGCACTACTTGATATACATACCCAACCGAGTCATGTCCGAAACGGGCCCATTACTTAGGTCTTAGATCCTAATAGTTAGTGCTAATCCGCGCCTACGCAGTATTGTTAGCGGTTGGAATGCCTATCTCGATAACGTCTACAGCCTTTATAAGGCCACGCTGATTTCGTTAACCTGTAAGGCTGAATGTAAACTGCGGATTTTATTGAATGTTTGAACTAATTAATTGCTGTTTTTTATTATTTTTATTAGACCAGGGCATCAAATAAGTCTAACAGTCCGCGTGATAAGCGTCACTGCAGCTTATTGATTCTTGTAATATCACAAGGATATCAGTGTCGTGTGGCTAACGTGATACGTGATATCAGTGGTGTGTGGTGGCTTGAAGATATTATGTCACATTACCTAGTAATTTCACTGCCTCCCTTACAGTTCAAACTGGAACACGATTATTGCTATTTGGCGGGTTAAATAGGCAAGGGAGGTGCTGCTACCAATGCTGGTGACGTTTGTATGAGATCTACCCCTAGTGAATGCTATTATTCGAGAGAGAATTCGAGTGCACAATAATTTGAAGGCGAGCGACAAAGAGCTTTGAGCATGGTTTTCTTACATGATCGAATGCGAAATCAGGAAATCCGTAGGACAACGAAGTTGTCGATATAGCTTATTAAATCGCATAGCTGACAGATAGTTAGCGAGGCACAAAGTTCGACGAAGCGATAGCAGATAAGGGAGAAAGGATTCCAAGTGGCGGACACGTACCAAAAAACGCAACGTGGGACGTTTCCCCACCAGGTGGACCTACGACCTGGTGAAAGTTTCAGGGAGACGTTGGTTTAAAGCGGCAGAAAATTGCATCTTGTGCCGTAAATTCTGTGAGAGTAAAGTCCAGCAGTAGACGTCTGTTTGTTGATATGATAAAGGGACGATTGTTATCCATTATAATTACGGGCCCGATGACGCAGATGGTAGAGTTCGTGTCTTGTACGCCAAAGGTGGTGGGTTTGATCTCCATCCCGGAGAAATACGTATAATATACGTATTTCTCCGGCTTATTATCATGGCTATTTATTTTTAATCTGGGTGTTATTTAACTAGTATAGTTGTAAAACGTTTGTTGTCTGATATCCGTAACACAAGTACTTTAAGCTGCTGATCTTGGAGTCAGGTCATAAGATAGAAATTGATTGAAGGTAATATTTCAATAAAGAAACCTTTCCATCATGGCGGTGAAATCATACTATAGTTATTACCTAGACTATCACAAATCCCGCCTGATGCCGTTACAGATTCGCCATCACAAACACTAGAGCAGAAACTTTTTAGCTAGTTAGTTTATTTTAATATCATCCGGTCATCTATATTCAAGGGTTAGCTGTTCTATCGATTTATAATCCGAAAGGTTTCTTTAATTCTAAACTGGTACCCAAAACTTGGCGGGTCCGATGGTGCAGATAGTAGTGATCCTGTCTTGTGCGCCAACAGTCGTAGGTTCGATCCCCACTCAGGACAAATATTTAAATGATGATATTTCAATATATTTGAAATTTTTCTGTTATCTGAAGTCCGGAACATAAGACCTTTAAGCAACTTATCACGATATTTGGTAAATGTATGAAATGTTGTGAGAATTTATTTATAATGTGCGCGAATTATATATATATATATATATATCCCGCACATTCTTCTTCTTCATACATTCAAGTAGGTCAAATAACTTGAGTTGTTCGCTGCTTTATTATAAATGCGTGTTCAAGTCTATCACCACCTTTACCGTTTGCGCGGATCAGAAGACTATCACTTTATATTGTTGTTATATTTCGTGTACATTCCTTTTCAACGATTGAAGTTGCATTTATATAGAAACTTGGCGATAACATTTGTTATGCCCGTAGGGACAAATACATTCGAAATGCGAAATCTATATAATAAATAGCTGACCATTCGTTGGACGTAGACGTTTCTAAGTAAGGAGGAATTTTGCCCATAATATCAGCGTTGTGCGAGCCTGTAGGTAATCGCAGAACGCAGCTTTGGCGAGGGGGTTGCTGCTGCCCATCTCCATCCTATATATTTGAGCTACACTGTCTCGTGATGGATATACCGCCATCTGTTGGTTCTGGTAGCTTAGTCGCCTCTCACGACACCTGGCACAAAAGGAGGTTCTATTCCAATCTGCTGTTACCGCACGGTTTTAAAAACATATTGTGATTACAAATTGAAGTATAAACTAATATATTTCTGAAGTTGGATCAAACTTTACACAAGCGAATCATTCTTATAATTGGTTCACTAGTTTAGAAGTTTGTCACGGACAAACACCGTGACACGTTTTTCTTATATATAGAGAAGAGATCCAAAAATTATATATTATTTTGGATATCCGATATCATTTCATTGTAACAGCGCCGCGCATTTACGCTGCGCTGCGCGTGCGCAGGATGTCAAACTGCTTATGTCTAACTGTTGCGTGTTTTTACCACTTTGTGTTTAGGCTAGTTTTTCATTCGACATAACAATGATAAGAGGTCGAAAGGGGGAATGAAAAGTTGTATGAAAACACCTCTATTGTTAGAGCTAGAAATTAAAAACTTATTATTTAGGCTATTGATTTGTATATATAAACAAATATAACATTGAAAGTTTATATAATTAAAGTTGAAAGGTATGGTGCCCAAAGAAACTATTGCACGCGGACGAAGTCGCGGGCACAGCTAGTACTTTATATTGACGACTATATGAATCTGATTATTTCGAAAAAAAAATGTGAACAAATAATTATACTTTTTCGATTGTATCTTTACGTTATAAGTACATTTTGACAGGCCTGATGGCGCAAAAGGTAGTGATCGTTTCTTGTGCGCCAAAGGTTGTAGATTCAATCCCCACCTGGGACAAATATTTATATGATGATATTTGTATTTTCTCTGTTTCTGGGTGTTAAATATTAGTATTTATGTATAATATTTTTGATTTCTCTATTGTCTGATGTCCGTAATACAAATGCATTAAGCGCCTTATCTCGGAGTCAGGTCAATGTATGAGATTTTGTATGAATTTATTATTTATTTTGACGGGCAAGATGGCGGAGATGGTAGTGACTTATTTTAAGTGCCAAAGGGTTCGATTCCTACCGAGGATAAGTTTTTATATGATGATATTTGTTCTATGTTGAATATATGTACGTAAGTATTATATTTGTGATTTTTCCATCGTCTGATGTCCGTAACACAAGTGCTTTAAGCGACTTATCTCGGTGTAGAGAACATCCACTGTTGGACCTAGGCGTTAACAAGAAAAGGGGAATTTTGCCCATAATTACAATCTTTAATGTACATTTGCCTCAATAAAACCTTTGTACTATGAATATCGGACTTCAGAAGTGTCACAAATGTACCTAATACTTAAATTCATATAAACCCAGACACAAAACAAACACAAATTTGGTTAGTATAAATGTTTGTCTTTAGTGGGAATCGAACAAACGATACTTGCCGTAAAAAATATCGTCATATGATCTTCACTTCCTCATACTAGGCTGAAAATATTTGCTAATACCAATACCCCACAGGTCTGGCAGAGTAAAACCTCTGGTACCAGGTGTCGTAAGAGGACTAGGGTACCAGAACTGATAGATGGCGGTATATCTATCCGAAACACTGAAGCTTAAGTGCACAGGACGGGGAGGAGCAGCAGTATCCTCTCCGTGAAAGCTGCGCACTGCGATTATCAACACTCTATTATGCCTACGTCCAGCTGTGGACTTACAATGGTGGCCATGATGGTAAGACACATTAAAAGCGTCTTATGAATCGGCCCTTGGTCTCGATGGTGTCTCATGAGATAGGATCCGCTCAGTAATGTAAATAGGTTATTGACCATGATATTCGCATACAAAGTGTATTACGTCACGACACCAAAACGATTAATTGTGAGACCCAATTCACCGCCATTATTTACCGTTTACCATCACACGCCAGCAATATTTTCATACATAATGACACATATTAAATACATTCCACACACGAAATAAGTAGTGTTGTCAAAACCGATTTTAATCTCTAGAAATTATCGAATAATCGACGCCGCGCTGCGCGTGCGCAGGATGTCAAACTGCTTATAGGGCTGTATCATGCTTGCACTTTGTGCGGTGTACGTGTTACTTACCGCTTTGTGTTAAGGTTGAATTTCGTTTGGTTCACGTGTACGCAGTTGGTATGTATGTTGTGGCATAATAACTGTAACCTGTCATAGTGTCACAGTTTTAAAGATTAAAATCACGTCATTAAATGCCCTCTGATGGGAGTGCCGATAAAAAGATATGTTATTCAAATATATGTTTTATTTTTATTGTAACGCTGTGTTTTGTATGGGAGCGTTGTTTGTCCGATGTTAATCGTCAATGGATTGTAAGCTTCTATTTCATAGTACGAAGTCACTTTATTTTGGTTCATTTCGTTTCCTATGCTATTAAAATGCCAGAGCGTTGTTTCAGCTTTTTTTATTTAGATTGCTTGTATTGTGCTTCTCGTTTATCAACCGTGATATGAAGTTTTCAATCAACGCAATAGTTAAGTTAGCACCATATTTAACATCTAGCTGTGCCCGCGACTTCGTTCACGTGGAATAGTGACTTTATTTCCTATTAAGCGAGAAACTTCAGTTTTTGCCTGATTTTGCTACTTTTTTTAGTGACGTTCCATTCTTATTAGTCGTAGCGTGATTATATATGCCAATGCAAGTCTTATCAAAATCGGTCCTGCAATTTTAGAGATTACCTCAAACAAAGAGACAATAATTTTAAAATAGTCATTTTGCTATACAATACATTCATAAGCAGTTAGTAGAAAGCATTTATTTTAATAATACAAACAGACACTCCAATTTTATTTATATGTATTGATATAAAATTTTAAGCGTCCACTTGCGATTTTCCTTGAGGAAAGTGTCGTGTATTTTAAATGTCAATCCTAAAGAACTTTTGTTATTCCGGGAACAGGATCTATGCCGATGACAGCGAAGCTGTGCAAAAATTGTGCCGGTCCCTTATAGTAAAAATGGGAACCGATTTTTAGGTTAAAAAAAACTGTGCCCATGTTAAAAACCAAGATTCATTATTCACTTCATACAAACTTTCGCGTTCATAACATTCATCATATCAACTATTAGAAGTCCACTGCAGGACATAGACCTTCCAAGAAATAGGGAATTTTGCCCATAATTGCCACGCTGGGCAAGCGTGACAATTATGCCCATGCCCTGCCCATCCTCGCCCTGTACATTTGAGTTACACTGATTCGGATGGATATACCTCCACCTGTCGGTTCTGGTATCTTAGTCGTTTTTTACGACATCTGATACAGAGGGAGGTATTATTCTATTTTGCTGGTACCTCACAGCAAAAATAAAAGGTATTATGCATAACAAATTGGTAAAGGGGTGACCCCTGGGGGTGACTATAAACTTTGGGAAGCTCAGATCAAGGCGAACATTCAAAACAGCTATAAAGTAGTACAATAAATGAAATTGAACAAAAAACAAGAGTCTGTTTGTTAGCTCTAACGCTTGAGTTATGTGATTGGCTGAACTGCTCGATCAATTGTATGATCCGACTTGGCGAAAGGTCGTGTCGATCCTGGATAGGGCACAATTCTCGCCTGCGCGTATAATTAATTCTTGCTTTTGTTGCCGACCGTACTGAGTTATGGCGAACGCCGAGGTACTTGCGTTTTGTAATAACTCCGAGTGTTATAAGGTGTGGAAGAGTGGCTGTGGAGTTTCGATGAGACCTTAATTTAGACTCTTACGCCGTTTTTTTATAGTAGCTTTTAAAGTCAACTCAGACAGGTAAATTCCATCCATTATTAAATAAACCATAACTATCCTTTTCTAAAAAGACCCGCGGTGTCACCCGCGTTAGTGGTAGAACTTTCATACTAACTTTGCACCCACCTTTACCCCCTTAACGGATGGGAACGGATGGGAACTTTACCCCCTTCAAAAAATATTTTACACGTGTTTCATTACTTTCAATGAAGAACCGTTTCACTAAATTAAAAACTATGCTTACCGTTACACAAAAGAAAAAGATGCCGTGAGGTACCGGCAGAGTAGAATAGTACCTCCCCCTGTACCAGATGTCGTAGGAGGCGACTAAGGTACCAGAACCGACAGATGGCGGTATATCCATCCAAAAACATTGCAGCTTAAATGCAAAGGGCGCGGATGGGCAGCAGCATCCCCATATTGGGGAGGCCTATGTCCAGCAGCGGACTTTCAATGACTGGTATGATGATGAACTTCTAAAATAGCAATGTTTTATACTTACTTTGTAACCCCGTTTTACCCCTTTAGGGGGTGAATTTTTAAATTACCTTACTTAGAGCTACGTTCTAAAAGAAACCCCTGAAAACTCTTTCAGTTTAGGTCCAGTATCGATATCTGTCTGTCTGACCGCATACAAAAATAAATCCACCGCTCTCCACCTTAAGAAGGACTTACGAGGACAAGCAAAAACCATAATTAAATAAGAATAACAAATTAGCAAATCATTTATTAAAGCATCAATGCGGTAATTGTGAGAAACACCGACAGGTATTGACGTTAAAAACTGTTAACTTTGCAGCGAACAGAAAAAAAGTGGCCGAGATGATTACTTGTCCGAGAATGCACGATACCACAATCGGACCATCGGTAATTTGCTAATAAAACGAAATACGTTCGCCTTATCGACTATCCACCCTATATAAACATTCCTTGCTATATAAATACAAACAACAACAAAGAAACGACGCAACACACAAGTGCATAGACAAGCGAAAAGTCACCTTACCGACCGCACAAATCCAACTCCAACCACATCATCCTCAGTACATCCGAGTGAGGATAATAGGAGCTAATTTCGAACGTCGTGCGCGAACCAGTGCTGCGCTTTCGCGGATTCGTGTCGATTTCGCGTGGCTGCAAATTTAATTTTCTTTAATAAGCAGAGCGTGGGAGTTTTTTGGATTGTGAGACTTATCTGCGTGGGGTAGGATGCTTTGTCGATTGGCGGGGCGCGGTCGTGTTGGAGAGATGGAGCGAGGACCATCGCAAGATGCGGGCGGCGATAGGGCCACGCCCATGCTTTTTTCGTGGTCTGTCTTAAGCAACAATGGTTGATGCTAACTAAATAACCAGATGAATCTGGTACATTCGCGCACTGACGCTGGGGCTATTGACGGAGGTTTTTATCGCATCAGGTATGAGAGCCGGCGTCGTGCGGTGCGTCCCGGCTGTATTGTTTTAATTTCTGACGTGGTTGGGATTATAATGCAGAATTTTATGTTTTAATTTTTTGTATTTTGCATAACAAATTCGGTTTGATAAAATTAATAATGTGATAAAAAAATTATACGTAAAACAACGCAACTAATTTCTTTTTTTGAAACTTAAGATTTTGATTTTTCTTCAGATTAAGTTTCAATTTGTATAATTAATGAAATTAAGTTTGTTAAACTACAAACTAAGTATTAGACATTATTATGTTCCACTACATATAATCTTTATTTGCTTACTAAGGTTTGCTTATAAAGGTTGTTTTCAAGGACATACGACATGACATGACATATCACATAAACAAATAATTGTCACCACCTTCCTCTTCAAATTTCCAATTTAATAATAATATGCTTTAGGCGACTTACCGCGGAGTCAGGTCAATGTATGAGATGTTGTGTAAATTTATTTAAAAAAAATATATGTATATCTATTAATAAATTCCCACAACATATCATACATTTACCAAATTCCGTGAAAAGTATGTGAAATCACAAATATCCTGCTTAAATAAATAACCAGACACAGAACAAACATAAATGCCATTATACAAATATTTTTCCTGGGTGGGGATCGAAACCTCGACCTTTGACCGCACAAGACAGGATCACTGCAATCTTTACCATCGGGCGAGTCATAGGTATGAGACAACGAAAGAGAGAAAGAGAGAGAGAGAGAGAGAGAGAGAGAGAGAGAGAGAGAGAGAGAGAGAGAGAGAGAGAGATAGTGAACATCGATCAATTGATTTTATGATAAGTTTTATTGCCATGTATTAAATGTGATAGATAAACTCTACAAATACTAGAATAGCCTGAAAAGTAATGTAATCAATTTGATATCTCCATCACTTTTTCTTGCACTTTCATTTGTTAATTGCACTTAGTTTTAAGACCTGTCTAGTGCCGGCAGGCTGGTATTAAAATAGGATATTCAATGACCTATTTGTTGAAATGACTCTTTTAACACTGGTTATCAGGGTCATAGATCGTTTGTGTAAAATTGTAATTAGCAAATCCTAATTCATAGATTTTTTGACGATTTAAAAGTGCTTATGATAGGCCTATTTAAGTAAAGAAAAAGAGCCGTGAGGTACCAAAAAAGTAGAATAGTATCTCCCACTGCATGAGGTGTCGTAAGAAATGACTAAGGTACCAGAACCGACAGATGGCGGTATATCTATCCAGAATCCTCTTTTGAAATCCTATCATGTTAAATAAATAATACAGTGATTTAATATCTCCAAGCGACAAAGCAATTGATTCCTTGTACTGCCCTAGCTTAAAAGAGAAGACCTCTATTAATATAAAACAGTAGAATCCTTCGCCACCGATTCAAACTATAACGAATTGTGTATAGTTAGTTATACGTACAATATATAGATAAATATTTTCCTCTAAGGAAAACGTATCCTGGATTTCAAACGTGTTTCGTTATCATTTTTCGTTTCGCAAACATGCATCATGCTATTGATAACTGCAGGAAAACAAATAGTCGCCACGAAGATATAATTAAAACGGTTTGTAACGAACAAATGAACCGGAAAATCCTCCATAAAACGCATCGATAGTGGGAACACTTCCTCCCCGCTCTATGACTTTAGGGATCCGTGATTTCATCTGTCTAGATGCAACGTTCGTTTGGAACAGGAGTAAACTAAAATCAGCACTAAAAGGCTAGATCGACAGATTTTGAGCAATCATCGTCATCATTACAGCTATATAAGAAAGTGGGAATTTTGTTCATAATTGCCGCGCTGGGCAAGCGAGCTGGAAATCGTAGAGTGCAGCTTTTAGGACGGGGATTCTGCTGCCCATCTCCACCCTTTGCATTTAAGCTACACGGTCTCGGATGGATATACCGCCATCTGCCGGTTCTGTTGCCTTAGTCACCTCTTACGCCACCTGGTACAGAGGGAGGCTCTTTTCTACTCTGCCGGTACCTCACGGTATTCTGCCGGTACCTCTCCTTTTGAGCAATACATACCTGAAGTATATTAGCCGTAGGGTTACTGCAAAGTGAAATAGTTTCTCTCCCTTTACCAGGTGCTGTAAGTGGCGACTACCTAGTTGGTATCAGTAGGTAGGTAGATAGGTACATAGTGGTATATCCATCCATCACGGGGATATGGGAATTTTGACATAATTGCCGCGCTGGGCAAGCGTATCGGCAACCGCAGAGCGCAGGTTTCGCGACGGAGATGCCGCTGCCCATCCCAGCCCTGTGCATCTGAGCTGCATTGTTTCAAATGTAAATACAGCCATCTCTCGGTTCTGGTACTTTAGTCGCTTCTAACGACACCTGGTGGAGGAGGAGGTACTATTATATACTACACTCTGCCGGTATTTTACGGCTTGTATTTGATATTAAATAGTATAACGACCTTCTAAATGACATGATGACAAAAAATGTATTCATTACTGAATTATGCTTCAGCAACTTAAAATAGTATTATTTGATCTACAAATGATGTTGTGTTTAATCGCACATATCGACAAACGAGTTATTTGGCTGTAGTCACTAAGGTGGAGCGAAGCCCCTCCCACGTTGTGCTTTGCGACCGGTTATTCGAGTTTCATTTATAAATTGCCATGTTGATAATGGCAACACTAAAAAAAATTATATCAGTAACAAGTCGAGTTAAAGAGATCCTTGTCTTTTTTGAAGTCAAGTCCTCGCGTTTATTTAAACACTAGCGACCCGTCCTGGTTTCGTTCGGGTGCATTGAGGATAAAAATGATTGTGGACTTTTTTATGGTGTACAATACCGTTGTACATTATTGTGCTATTTCTCGTCGGATTCAGCCTGCGTTTGCAATGTAATCACAAAAAATGTGTTTATTTACGAAAAAATGTGTTTAAATACATCACGTCAGTCTCATCTCATCTCTACTTTATCATGTATGTTTTATACATATAAATACCTCATCTTGAATCTAAATTATATATTTTTAAAAATTCTTATCTAATTCTATCGCGTAGTTTTAAAGTTGCAAGTATACAAAGAGATAGACAGTGTAAAGCGACTTTTTTTTATTCAATGGAGTAAATAAAAAAAAATATAAAATATAACATTGCAATTTAATACTAGCAGCGCTCAATGGCTTCACCCACGCATCCCTTGAGAGGCAGTGAATTTAGTGGATAATGTGGCATAATATCCTCAAGTCACAAGGTTGATAACGCGTCACTGATATCTTAGTGATATTTCAGGCGTCTATTGGTTGCAATGACGGTAAGTACACGCGGAATGTACGCGTAATAAAAAAATATAAAAAATAAATACATACATGTTAATATCAAGAGGAGGAAGAGATTGGCCTAGAGGTACCGGCAGAGAAGAATAGTACCTTCTACTACACTAGGTGTCGTAAGAGGCGAGTTTAGTCCTAGAACCGACAGATGGCTGTATATCTATCCAAAACAGTACAGCTTAAATGTCCTGTACATTATAATGTATGCGGGGATGAGCAGCGGCATCCCCGTTGCGAAAGCTGCGCTCTGCGATTGCCAACACGCTTGCCCAGCGGCAATTAAACCAAACACAAAAACCTCTTTTCTTGGAGAGGCCTGTCCAGCAGTGAACTTTCAATGGCTGGTATGATGATCATGAATACCAAGACACTGAACAAAGATGAATGTTTCATTAACACGTGTGTGTCTTGGATGGGGATTGAACCCACGACAACCCAAGATATGATACCGAAAGCACCAAAGGACACGTCATATCAAAAATATTAGAGAGTTGTAATGAGTTTGCGCTGTTTACTAAATCAAAAATAAATCTTAGGCTAAGATATTTCTTATAGTGTGCCATCGGCAATTAAATCGCGTCCCATGCTTTAAAAGTCTTGTTAAATCTGTTCTGTTGGTACAGAGATTAAGTCGAAACAGAAAGACTTCATTGGTTGTCTTTTGCGTAGTCGAAAGTTCTTTTCTGTAAATGCCCTGGCACTGGTTGATGCTGTTAGTTTCCCATTTATTGTTAATTTCACTAAGCGCAACATATTAGTTTAATGCTCAAACTCAGAGACTAGATAGAAAATAAAAGAAAATCACACAACATCTCATACATAGAACAAATTCAATTAATAATATAAATGTTTGTCCTGGGCGGGTATCGAACCTACAACCCTTAGCTCACAAAAAAGGATCACTATCATCTGTACATCGGGTCCGTCCAAATATACCAGTATGTAAACCTTTTAAAGTAATCGGCAAATGCCTGATGCCCATCGATGGTATTCGATCAGTGGTACAAGCTGACTAAACAAATGACTCGATAAAAAGTAGCTAAATGGTGTTCGCGACAATATTTCACGTCATCAGTCCATCGCTTGTTCTCTCTGAGACTGTCACTCAGGCCCTGTTTGTGCCCATCAATGGTGTTCGATTAGTTGAGCAAACAAATTAACGTCGACGCGACGCCGCGGGATCTCTTGGGAGGTTATTAAGAAATAAATTGGGAGAGAGTTAGTAGGGCTGGCAGGCATG
The DNA here is from genome assembly GCA_020976665.1 of Heortia vitessoides. Classification (NCBI taxonomy): domain Eukaryota; kingdom Metazoa; phylum Arthropoda; class Insecta; order Lepidoptera; family Crambidae; genus Heortia; species Heortia vitessoides. Next base: position 19,963,485 of record JACJUM010003174.1, on the reverse strand, counting down.
TGTTCGTATTTTAATTTGGAAACTTTATAGTTGATATTTGTCATCAAACTTGTTTAAACAATAAAAAAAGTTTTTGGTTCAATTGAATGTTGTAAATCATTATTTTAAATAACTATTGTATTTAATATTTACGTGTCATTTGTAAATATCATAAATGATAAGGTATTTAATCTGTTGAGAAAATTTAATGAGTTGGAATACAACTTTTTTTCTTGATCGTTGTGTTATCATATATTTATTTTTTTTAAGAAATCCAGAAATTGGCGATTACTTAATTATTTTGTATTGGTGTATAATACAAGATTGTAGAACAATTCCTGTTTACCATTTACCGTATAATTACAGTACAGTTTTTGTACAAAGGTTTCTTTTATAACGTCGAGGAGCACTAAGAAAGGATTTTTGAAAATTCCCCCCTTAAAGGGGTAAAACGGGGGTCCAAAGTTGTAACGAAACCTCACTGTTTTTGAAGTTATCCAAATTGATTTCAGTATAAAGGTTCCTCATTGAAAGTCATAAGGAGGTGTAAAATATAATTTCGAAAATAAACCCGTATGTGAGTAAAAGAGGGAATGAAAATTCAGTATGAAATGTCTTAACGCAGGTTAAACCGCGGGCGGCTGCTAGTCGTAACCGAGGATTTCACATCTGGCCCGAGCAATGTCTGCGATGTGGTCCCCTAAATATTCAAGCCCGGGCGGCAACCACACCGCCCGTCCGTGCCGGCCCGAGGTTACGCTTATAAATTACAGATTTACACGTGCTCTTTCATTTTTCACAGTCGGCTAATGCCACGTCGATTGACGCCCCCGACCCACCGGATCGCAGACCATATTTATTTTATTCCACTTGACGGTGTTTGAACACCGACAAGACTTGAACGGTGTTAACTTGGAGATGTATGCTGATAAGGTTGCACAGACGGGATTTCGGTATTGTTGATACGGGTGTTTGTTTAAGGGTATATTTTCAAGCTTGCATGGGGTACATCTCATACAAAGGTCAGCTTTATTGGTACCTGACTTCACTTACTCTCGCTAAACAGTAGTGTTCGCGTCGTGTTTCTATTTAAAGGGTGAGAGAGGCAGTGAAATGACTCTGTAATGTGATAACAGCTTAGCCACAAGGTTGGCAACACACTAGTGATATCCTTGTGATGATCCGAGCGTCTATGCTGTGATGCTTACCATAACGCGGACTGTATGCTTGATTGTAGACCTAGTAATGGAGGGCTTAGATTTACATTGGATCACATACAATGTCCTGACTCCAAGATAAGTCACTCAAAACACTTGTGTTACGGATAGTAGACATCAGAAGAATCGCAAGTATAATACTTAAATTCATATTTAACACCCAGCCACAGAACAAACTTATATATTTATAATAATTTTTGTCATGGGTGGGGATCGATACTCATACATATCGATCTGCGCCTTCTGGCCCGTCAAAAATAAATTACCTACTGCTATAGATCAAATTAAACCAATCAAATTAATTGACGACTTTCATGTATGACTGTTGAAAATTATATCTAGACTTGGGGTCGTGACGTAGTCTCCTTAATAAATATAAACTCAACACTTACTGTCAATGTTAAAGTGTATTAGTCTGTTAAAAAAATCATGCCGACGGAATCGTTTAGAAACAGAGTTTATGCAATACATTTTTGATCTAACTGTAGGCATCTAACAATAAAAGTAAATCGCTGAGAATTCAAATCTGTCCGTGACAAAGTTAGACATATTTGTCATATTTATATAACATTATATTTAATACGAAATAACGTGAGGTACCGGCAGAGTAGAATAGTTCTAACGAATACGACTTAGGTACCAGAACCGACAGATGGCGGTATATTCATCTAAAATAATGCATCTCAAATGCACAGGGCGAGGATGGGCAGCAGCATCCCCGCCGCGGAAGCTGTGCTCTGCGATTGCCAACACGTGGGGGGTCATTTGACCATGTTTAATGAAGTTTAGATCTAACAAATAATTTTTAACTGAAGTTTTAAAGTAAAAGTTTAAAAAGTTTTAATACTCCGCGCTGGACTTTATCTCGTTTCGAAAAAGGACTTAAATAGCATTTCCCAAAAGGAAATTAACCTCAGAAAAATAATACTAATGACGAGTTCCGATCCCGTCTCGTTTGGGCATGAGTTGTTGTTCCGTGCCCGTGCCCCCTTAAGGGACGAGGGGGATCGAATTTCCGCCACAGCCTCACCGGAACCGCCGCCATGTTTACAAATCGCGCGGGAAACGTCATTGGGAATTTTAAGCAGTTGCGCGATGAGGGAGATTGGTTTGCGGTTTGTCTTTTATAGTTTTGTATCGTTAATTCGGTAATTTTGGAATATTTTTATATAGTTTTATTTTCACACTTGACCTTTTATTCACAAAGTGTAAAGTTACTTTTGCACAGTTTCTAAACGTTAGCGCGGTTTATTTAAATTTTAAAATTGTATTTGACGTTCGATTAAATAAAATAAAATAAAGGTATGAAAAAATCGATCCGACAAAAACCGCAGGATCGCGCTGGATGCAGGCCGCATGCAACCCCTTGGAAGTCACTTGGAGTCATTTGGAAATCACTTGGAGAGGCATATGTCCAGCAGTTGACGTCCTGCGGCTGATATGATGATATTTCCTAGTTTCAAAGTTACGTCCACAGCTATTATAGCATAAACTGCGTGACAGCTGTCATCGCCGCCCTGATAATCTTAAAATAAACTTAGTGGTACAATATTTTCTAGACATGAACGTGTTCATTACTCATAATCAAACTATTTTTTTACGGCTTTAAACCCGGTGTATTTATTTATTCTTGAGAACGGTTGGTGTAAATTAACCAAAACGTCGAAAAGTAATGTTAAATGTTAAGTAAAGTGTGTTTTAAAACCGTTCAAAGAGTGGTTTTGTTAACAACTGTTGTTGAATAGTTATATATAATGTGAAAAACAAATATCAAACGTTGTAGTTATCCAAAATATAAAAAAAGATATTAATATTTTCATTGATATATTTCGTGGGTAGCAATTGAATACAAGAACATTTCAATTAAAACTACTCTCGCAATAAAATAATTATTAATTTAGAATCACTACATAGGTTAAAATAAAGTAGCTTTCCAAAGTTTATTCCTAAGTATGCTCATATCTTTAAAACTACGCAACGGACTGTTATGTGGTTTTTTAATGGATAGAGGAATTCAAGAGAAAAGTTTATATGTATATAAAACATGCATAACATATTAGAGAAACACTCTTAATTTTAGAAGTTTCCAAAGTGATATCGTAAATTAATACATCTTTTTGTAATTACGATGGCTGAATCCGACGAGAAAGATCAAGAAAAAAAAATTAAATGTCGTCAAACAAGATAAGAAAAAAAAAATTAAAAGAGTTTTATTATTACTTTTGAAGAAAATAAACAGCGATATATTTTGACACTTTAAGATTAAGTGATTGATTTATAACTACAAAATAATCTAAATATGTCAAATACAACATGTGCTTAATTACCCCTTTATCTGTCAGATTAATTTAATAAATTATATAAGGCAATTTATCGGAAGGTGGTGAAATACATAAATAGTGGATTTTTTTACTACCTTCTACGTCGGATTGGGATTTCCTGATTCCATTTGCTATTATCCAAAGGCGCGTTTTAAAACCACATAGCGCCATCTACTGATTTTTAGCGTAAATTGTGTGTAATTAGACGGGAATAATACCTTTCTTCGGGATGAAATGTAATCTTTGTACTTTTCTGTACTCGCAACTACATATATGTATGCAAAGTTTGATGAAGATTGGAACAGAATTCCTTTCGAATTTAGTATATTAGTTTTGACTATTTTCTTAAAAAGTGTAGTATTTTAAAAACGAGGTTTATTGAAATTTTTACATTTTTCTTTAACGCTTCGGTTACCTAACGGCAACCGTTCTCAAAAATTACAAAAAATGTTGTCAACATCTTTTGTTATTCTCCAAATTGATTCAATAAAATAAAACCGTTAAAATAGTCGTTTTATTACTCTTAAGAAGTAGGTAGGTAGTAGGTAATTATATGAAAACTAGGAATGCACCGCGGTTTTAACCGCGTTAAGGTGTAAAACATTTCATATTAATTTTCCACCCCCATTTTACTCGTTTAAGGGATGATTTAGGAAAAAATATTTTACATGTGTTTCATGACTCTCATTGAAGAATCTTTATTTTTAGTGGTAGCCCTACGTGGTAAAAGGAACTCCTGCGCAAAATTTGTTTCAAACCCATATAGTTTATACCCTGCGTTGATATGTCAGTCAGTCAATCAGTCAGCTTATCCATTTATATAGATGCAGGTAAATAAATACAAAGGAAACTTCTATAGGAACGTTTCCTCATAATACTGGATAGTCTAAAAAGCTAATTTAATTCTGGATTAAAGAGGAACCTATCCAGTGGAAGACATTCCGTTATCTTCGCTCAGGATAATAAACGTTGAAAAATTCATATTTCTAATTGCGAAAACAATCAAGGAAGACATTAGATAGGCAGAAAAAGTATACAATTAAACGTAATTGGAAAGAATGTCACAAACGAGCAGTATTTCACACCTTAATGCCTCGCAATTTTTGTTAATGTTCAAAATAAGAAATGTGTAAGGTAACTCGTTAGGTATATTAAGATTTTTAAAATGTGTTTTGAAGTATTTGCATTAGTTTAACGTTTAACAGGATTTCCTTTCTTTTACAGGTAAGACATTTAGCAGTTTTTCTACACTGAAATATACAAGATAGCCGCCCTAACTTCATCCAACTACATAATAAAATTAGGTGCCCTTGAACTCGTTATCGTGAGTACATTATGTTTTAGTATTGGAATCAATTACTTTACACCGCCATCTGTTGGTATCTTATGATACTTACAGATTATTATAATACTTTGCCATATAAATAACAATAATAATATTATAGTCCATAATCCAGACATGATCAATATGTATGAATATAAAATACAATCATGTAAGAAGTGATTGCCGACAGCCTAAATCTGTCATCCTAGGTTCCAGCCTACTAAAAGATTCGCCGCTTACCGCAACTCACCTCAGTTGCGGAAGTGTTCAAGTTAAATTCCGAAACAAAACAAGTACTATTTAAAAGTGATCATTGATCTAAATACGACCGGGAATTCTGAGTTTTCTTCATACAAAAATAAGAGATGTGTGTTGTTAGTAATTCAGATTAACAGTAGGTAATAACTTGATACTTTTAAGGGGAAAAGAAGGACAATTCAAAGTTGGATACAAAGAACTTACATGTGGATGGGCAATATTCAGGCAGCATATTTCAGCTACCAAAGCAGAAAAATCTAGATTCTATCATTCTTTATTAAAGCAGTTGAAAAACGTCCACTGCTGGTCGTAGGTCTCCTCATAATGGGGGAATCATTACCGTTAAATGCCACGATGGGCAAGCGTGGTGACAATGAATGGTGCCACCAGTGTTAGTGTTCGACGAGTGTAGCGTTCGTGACGGATGCTGACGACAAACAAATCCCGCCTTGTTGGATTTAAATTACACTGTTTTTGATAAATATACTGTCATCTGCTTGCTCCTCAATCGCTTTTTACTCTTGGCTTAAAATAGCAGAGGCACAGTGACGTTTAATCTGGTCCATTTGAAAAATTATAAGCAATATTTAATATAAAGGTCAAAATAACAATAAATTTGCATTTAGCAAATGTTAGCTAAAAAAAAGCAAATCCAACTTGATAAAAAGCACACATGAATCGAGAATGAGGATCCGCTGAGCACACAGCGGACATCGAAGCGAAAACTTTATAAATCCGGCTAACAATTGTCGCGGCGTATTATGAGCGGGCACACAATGAGGCACTGCTCGGTCGGTCTTTATGTGCAGCTAATGCGGAACTTCGAGCAACTCCGCTTTTTAAACCTATCTGCGGCTCGCTCAACACAATATGGTGCTTTATATACAAGGCGGTTTGAACGAAAGTCATTTCATAACATCAGTTATAGGACGTCCACTAGTGGATAGATCATCCCAATTAGATGAACCTTCTGGAAGATTTGAACTTTAAATTGTCGCCTTGCGTGAACCACGATGTTGTGGTAATCTGACGATTTTGATAGCCAAGTTGCTTCTTTTGTCATCAGGTAGAAAGGATACAACTCTACTCTGACAGTTCAGCAATTAAGGTGAATTGATTGACAATCATTATAGGATTGTGTCACTATTCTCTACCCTGAAGTTCTCATCCGCAACTTAATCCGCATGCATATCTCTTTATATCACGTCCTCCGGTAATTCACGATTTCCCGAAAAAGGTAGTAACTTAAACCATTTTTACCTACTGATTAATCTATACCACCTAAAAACCTTCGTAATATCTCGTCCCGCATACTCCAGGAGGTCGAAATTCATCGGTCAATGTATGTTATCAGCGATATCAATTACTCACTATGGGCTTTATAAGCCATTTTTTTTCATTACGCAATTAATTCAGGAATGAGGCAATCTGTAAAAGAATCAAAGAAATTAACATAGTCTAGTGGATTAGCAAGTTAATATAGCACATATACACGCAACAAAGATGGCCGATGGAGCTGCAAGGAACTAGAATGGAAACCTCGCATCGGGTATCAGAGCATAGGCATCTAACCGCGAGGTCATAGATAGAAATCACTTGGGAAGGCGTATGTCCAGCCTCCACACATCCTGCAGCTGATATATATGATGATGATGTCGATGATGATGAGAGAGAATACACCCATTCAAACTATCACATCAAGAATAGTGACAAGAGTCTGTCATTAATTAAATCATATCAACCTATCACTCTCGTAGAAGTGGATCTATTACAAAGGTCGTCTGTCTGCATTAGTAACTCTCTCTCACCTTTTTCTTCGGGTCGGAGAGGTAGTAAAATGACTGGATAAATGTGACATAGTATCATTTGTTCACATGGTTAGTGACAAGTTCTGATATCTTTGTGATGACACGAGAGTCTTTAGACTGCGTTTATGTTTACAATCGAGCGGACCATGTGTTTGTTTGCTGATTTCATAATATAAAAGAAACTCGGCCGATTCGCGCGCGTTTCCTTCCAATAATAAACAGTTTATTGTGATACAGGCATTCAAAAACTGGAGCCGCGGAGTTGTTTCATTCCGCATTACCGCAACAAAGAGGACTTGGCTCTGTACCTACTCATTGTTTGCCAGATTAAAAACTTTTCTCTGCCACATTGTTGCTCGTGTTTCAACAAACTTGTATTAAAAAGGTTTTTAGCAATATGTACTAGGATAAGTATATTTACCTTATTCAATCCGAACTATAATATTATAATGCAACATTAGTTTTGTTCATTATTCACGCTTTATTTACTAAATAAATTTTCTTAAACTTTGTACAGTTACATACGTTTTGTTTAGTACGGAGAAGGATACAAGGAACAGCAAGAACATCGGAAATCAGATCATGGCTAAAGATAGCAGTATATCCATCTAAAACAGTGTATCTCAGTGATATGTATATATGTATGTTTATTATTTTGTATGTACCAAAGGCACCTTAAACTTCGACCAGCTTTAACATTATTTCTATCCAAAGGTTGCCTGTAAGAAATTGCATTTAGCGATAAGCCTCTTGTACCTACTATTCCATGTTTTTGTGATGTTCTTGTGTTGTTTTCATTGATGTACAATAAAGAGTATAGTATTATTATTATCTCAAATGCAATAAGGTTTGCATTTGAATAGAAAATCACGATCAAAATACTTCTATACATCTTGGTAACGCATAGGTCCAGCAATTATGTCACAGGGCTATTATGATTTACAAGCAAACTAACAACTTTAAGAAGTTATATAGATAGAGAGAATGCTGACATATATTTAAAATGAGATTTATTGGAAAATTAATGAACTACTGATTGATGAGAAATGCACTTTAGGTCTTGGTAGCCCAACGGTACTGCAGTCCCTCGGCATGGAAAACATACCGGTTTGAGTCCCGTCTAAGTTGATATTACAAGGTTTACGTCAGGTATCGGGTATGGAGAGACTAAAGAAGCTGTCTTAAAAAGGCCGTCATAAGGGCCCTAGCTTAGCAGACACGCACGAGTGAGCCGCGACGGTATGCGCCCCACGTGGTCTCATTTCCGAGAGCGCCGCCCGACGCGTGCGTAATGCCCCTGATTATATTCGCATTATTGCGTGCTTTGAGACATATTTTGGGGGGTTACAGGGGTATTATGTGACATGTTTCTATTTAAAACTTCACTAGAGTTAATGTAAAGCTTATGAATATCAATAAGTATCATTATAATCAGTATTTCATCACAAATTGTCAATTTCCAAATTTAGATTAGGTACTTATTTGTTTTAAATGTTTTATTTAAAAAGTGACTTATAATATTTTAATTATAAATTATATTATGCGTTTCATTTACTTTACATGAGGTAGACCTCATACAATAGTTCGTCTGCGTTGGTACCCCAATATCAGTGTTTGCATATGCTGTGTCCGGTCTAAACTGGCAGAATATTCTAAAGTCTTTGCTTTGCCAACCTTGTGATTTTAGGATTATCGTGTTAGTGATATCCTTGTGATATTACGGGGGGCTATAGGCTGCACTGTATGTTTGTTTGTCGACCTAGTCTAATAATATATATATTGAGAGGAGATATTGAACGGAAAAGCTGCACATAGAGTAAATAAAGCTTCACCAGCGTTTATGGCTCGCCTAAATGTGTCAAAATCTGCACGTCTGGCTGTTCATAAATGCGCGTTGGTTCCAATACTGTCATGTGGTTGAATGATATAGCAGAAGATGCAAGCGAGTAGAATAAATGGTGTGGAAATGAGAGCGTTTCGTAGTATGTACGAAATGAGTTTGTTACAACAATAGAGGATATGAAGTAGAATGACTGCACAAATATATAGAGCGAAAGTAAACGGAAGAGTTTGTATAGGACGACCGAGGCAAACATACCTTAAACAGGTTAAAGAGGTATTTGAAAAGGACCAGATCAGAAGTGCCTAAACAAGCGCGTATGAACTAATGCGAGAAAAGGAAGTTTATGAAATATACCAAGATCTTTACAAGTGGAGAACCATAGATTCTGACTACCCTGGCGAGAACAGGCGTGAAATATGTATGTGTGGGTGTATCATCATTATCATCATTACACCATCCATTGTAAGTCCACTCCTGGACATAGGCCTCTCCAACAAAGTTATTTTTTTGCCTATAATTACCACGGGCACGCTGCTGCCCATCCCCACCCTGTGCATCTAAACCCCACCGTTCCGGATGGATATACCACCATCCGTCGGTTCCGGTACCTCAGACGCCTCTTACGACACCTCGTGCAGTGGGAGGTACTATTCTACTCAGCCGGTACCTCACGGCTTTGTGGGTGTGGGTGTATGTACACATAATAAACTACATACTGAATGTACTTCCAAGTTCTCACACGTCCGATTACCAGGATCCTTAATAATTGTAGTGTCCTTTATAAGCTGTAAGTACAGATTGCGCGCGACACTAGCGCCATGGCCGCGACCAAAATATACTGATAGTGCGATCACGGGCGCTATCGCTGTGTCACTTTGTTCGATGTTGTGTACTTTCGCTCGATACTTAGGGTTGGTCGAAAAGTGCTGCCTGGCTGAACCGCCTTTTAGCTTGAGAAATTCTCAAGCTAAAAGGCGGTTCAGTGTCAATGGACTTAGCTTGAACGGAAAAAAGGTAATGTTATCAAGTCCTTAATTAAAAGATATAATCACTATTTTTAGAGAAACCCGATGGTGCAGATGGTAGTGATCCTATTTTATGTGCCAACAATTATGTCGTCACTTGTGTTGCAGACATCAGCAACAGGGGAATCACAAGTACATATTTGACACCCAGACACAGAACAACTACTAATATTGTCCTAGGTGGGGATTGAACCCACGACCTTGAGCCCTTGAACCCGCCATCTGCGCCATCGATTATATATAACCGACCGTTAAAGAATTTTGTGGTGTACACTCAGTTTTTCTTCTGTGACTGCAAAGACTTTACGGACTCTTGTTAATTAAAATAAAAGGTTAATTACCTTTAAATAAAGGTTGAATCATGGCCATAATGGCCGCTGATCCGAAGTCTCTATTTCAAAATTTATCGACTCCATTCCACTCCCCAAATTTTGTGAAAATTTAACCCTATGTTGGACAAAATTATTATCCTACATAATTATATAATCCCACGATAGAGGGAGCAATCACATTTACAATATGTACTTAAATACATATTTCGTTCAACACCCAGACACTGAACAAACACAAATATCATAATATAAATGCTAAATCGGCCCATCGAATCCTGGGAACCCTTGATATTGATTAATTTTATGCATCGATATGTGTTAACTAAGTTTTTGACTCCCACGGGAATTAAGTCCCGGGCGGCCATCAGCTATTAAGGCAACCCTACCTCACGCCTCCGATACGCTGCCGATAGAGCATTGGCCGCGATAGCTCGCACCGATAAAGAGAAAGCCACTATCGTCTCTTATTTGTAAATAACCGCATTAATTATCAATACAAGAGGTGACTTTAATAAAATGTTGTTAACTATGTATACTATTATTTTTATAATCATCACATCAGTCATTTTAAGTCCACTGCTGGACATAGGCCTCCCCAAGAGAGGGGGAATTTTTCTGCGCGCCAGCAAGTGTGTTGGCAATCGCAGATCGCAGCTTTCGTAACGGGGATGCTGTTGCCTATCCATGTGCATTTGAGCAACACTGTATCGGATAAATATACCGTCATCTGTAGATTCCAGGCGCCTTTAACGACACCTGGTACGGGGGAGGTAATATTCTGGAAGTAAATCACAAGTATTTAACCTAAATTTTATGGTAACATATGAAAAATCTAGACGTTTTCAAGGGGTCTAATATCGAAGTCTGAGGCATCGATTGGGGCAACGTTTAAGTCTAAGTATATATATATATATTTCTCATTCCAGAGTCATAGAGCTGTTACTGTAAAAGAGTTTGTCAAAAAACTAGAGTCATGAGAAGGAGTTAAAAGCGAGAGAGTATTAGAAGAACGGAGATTACGTTCGTGAGAGGAAGATATGAATTGGAATCTGTCCTTAAAGTAAATTTGTGCGTACGGATCAAAAAGTATTAAAAAATAGTGTGGTTAGAACTCGAATTTTGCGACGTTCACGAAATAGGAAGCCAGCCGAGAAGAGAACGGTAATAGGAAATATGAGTATAAAAATATATCTTTATTTAAATACATTTTATATCATACGCACTTTTAAATAACCAAAAATAGAATCTATGAGTAAAGATTTGCTAATTACAATTCAAAATCGACCAATGACCCTGACAACCAGTGTTATAAGAGTCATTTAAACAAATAGGTCATTCTGCATCCTTCTTTGATACTAGTCGGCCGGCACTAGACGGGTCTTATAACTAAGTTTATAGCAAGTTCATTACGCGAGCCACCAGAAAAGATCCTGCAAGAAAAACTGTAGGTGATAAGTTATGGTAGGTATGATTGGAACCCATACCGGCGTCAGCGCTAACAAACCGTTGTCTTAATATTAGAATATAATCATTCAAGGGCCCGATGGCGCAGATGGTAGTGATCCTGTCTTGTGCACCAGGGGTCGTGGGTTCGATTCCCACCCAGAGCAAATATTTATATGATGATATTTGTGTTTGCTCTGTGTATGGGTGTAAAATATATGTATTTAAGTAGTATATTTGTGATTTCTCTGTTGTCTGGCGTCCGTAACACAAGTGCTTTAAGGGACTTACCACGGAGTCAGGTCAATGTATGAGATGTTGCGGGAATTTATTATTATTATTATTATTAAGTAAAGATTTAATTAACAATGTGTTTATTAATTGAAAACTATATAATTGACTCGTTACGTATATTTTTTATTGTTTTGACGATCTCTCAGTGTAATCTTGAATTGTGTTGTTATGTATTATGATTTACTTGCAAATTGTATATGTTAAACATGTGCACTTAAAAAGAACTTAAAATCTCTGTATAGTAAGTACATTATTGTCATTAAAAATAAAACTAATCTTGTAACGGCATTAAAACGCGGTTTACTTGATTTTAAATTATTTATTCGACGTTACGGTTACATTGCGGCAACCGTTCTCAAGATTAAACATAGTTAAATAACTTCACCGTTTTAACGCCATTAGAAGAGTAGTTATTGAATAATAAATTCACACATAATATCATACATTGACCTGACTCCGCAGTAAGTCGCTTAAGGCACTTGTATTAGGGACATCAGACAACAGAGGTATCACAAATATAATACTTAAATTCATACGTTCAACACCCAGACACAGAACAAACATAAATATCATCATATAAATATTTGGCTTGGGTGGGGAACGAACGACCTTTGGCGGACAAGATAGAATCACTACTATCTGGGTCATCGGACTCGTCAATTAATGTTGTAGGTAGTGAACACGTAAAAGTTCTATAAAGTTCTATAATATGACAAACAAATTCTAAATAGACTACAATATTCGACGGGTCCAATTGCGCGGATGGCAGTGATCCTGTCTTGTGCTCCAAATGTCGTGGGTTCGATCCCCCCCCAAGACAAATATTTACATATATGTCAATATTAATGTTTGTTCTGTGTCTTAGTGTTAAATATATGTATTGAAGTAGTATATTTGTGACTCTTCTGTTGTCTGATGTCCGTAACACAAGTGCTTTAAACGACTTATCATGGAATCTGGTCAAAGAGTGCGATGTGGTGGAAAAAAAAATGTACTACTGGAGCACGATATAAAAATTTCGATTTAATCTATATTTATAAAACAATACAGTTGGTCTACGATACATAGATACACGTTCGGTTCTTCGAACCATCTGTCTAGGGTTGATAATTCCAGTTATTTTTATCTCACGGATTCATTGTGCAATGATTACAGTACATTACAATCACAAAATTTTATGCGGATGGTTCACTTGCTTTAGTATAAATTAATGAACACTGTGTTACTGTTTTAAAAATAAATTTATTTAAAGTAACCGATTTTTCTTACTGTATACAGTTCGATCCAACTTGAGAGATAAGATAGTTCATATCTTAATAGTAATAATAATAAATTCCCATAACTTCTTATATATTGACCTGACTCCGTGGGAAGTGGCTTAAATCACTTGTGTATACGGACGGACGGACTACAGACGTCAGACAACAGAGGTATCACAAATATACTACTAAAATATATATAACACCCAGATATCGAACAAACACAAATATCTTGATGGCAAGTAAGTATAGATCAGACAAGATAATATGTTGGGTTAATTAGTAAAGATAAAAACCTTTTAATGTATTTGTACTGCAAGATAAATATTGAGGTATTTTATTATTATATACAAATATTTAATATTTATAGTATTAGTAAACTATTGATTAATAAAATAATTAAACTAGAACACAACATTTGTACAGAGCGAATGAGTAGCTTTGTAGTAAATAACAATGTCTTAGAACCTGTTAAATTATATAAATATCACCCTGTAATTTTTTTATTATTATTAATAATGACTAGCAACCCTCCGACTTCACATTGGTGCAACGACGTTAAAAATGGTCATTGTGGGTTATTTCTAAGACATATGCCGTCGTGTACTTTTTGTATATCTTTTTAAGGTGTCGTATATATTTTTTGTATTTCGTCGGGTTCACTCAGCGTTACGATATCACATTAGAAAACTCGAAAATTATCACTGTTTTTCTACTTTATTATGCATATATATTAATATTCCGCTTGAATTACTTTATCCATTTAAAATATTTTGCATTGTTTTAAAGATAAAGACAGACAGCGGAAAGTGACTGTTTTATATTATATACAATACTATGTACAATAGAAAGTTATGTGTTCTCATTATATAATTACTTGGAACTGATGCACCTTCCACCTTCCAGGTGGCCTGGTAAAAACAAATTGTGCAATTCAACTAAGAAATAATTCACACACAATATCTCATACGTTTCCACGATAAACTGCTTAAAGCACTAGTATTACAGGTAACAGACTGTTGCAAATATATCTTAAAACATACTTTAACACCCAGACACAAAACAAACATAAATATTAATTATATAAATGTTTGTAATTCAAACCCATGATACTTGGCGCACAAGATAGGGACACAACCGAACGCTACATCGGGTCTGTGTTATAGTATATTATTATTATTTAGTTTAATATCGACCGGACCATCTGTACTAACCACGTTTTGTGTTGCAACTGTTTATGAGCGATAACCAAGAAAAATAAACGGATCGTTGTGATTGTCTCTGTGTCAAAAGGTCACCACAATAAATACAGCGTACCTTTGTTAATTTGCTGATTAGTTTTAAGGTTACCTCAAGTACGGCTCGCGTACAGTACGCGCCAAATAATTGCCCGCTCTCTAGGTGACCACACACGATGATATCATGTAAAGGCAGTTACGCAACTTTCTGTTATCACAAAGAATAAAAATATTGTCACATTACTTATTAATATGATATAATACATTTAGCATAGTATAATAGTACCTCCCTCTGTACCAGGTACCGTGAGAGGCGACTGAGGTAACTGAACCGACAGATGGCGGTATATCCACCCAAAAAAGCGTTGCTCAAATGCAACAGGGCGGGAATGTACAGCTGTATTGCCACCACGCCTGCCCAGCGCGGCAATCTTGGGCATTTTCCCCTTTTGATGAGGAGGCCTATGTCATGCAGTTAACTTCTAATGGCTGATATGATGTGATGATCTCATAATTTCCAGGACTCTCATCCTTCAAAAGGGATCAAAGTAATGCAAGTATTTGGCGGTAGAGATAAGTGAGGTAGCCCTGTGTAAGAGTTCTACCTTTAGTATAAATATTTTCCTATTCATTACAGTTGTAGATAAAAAATCGTCTAACTAATCGATAACTAGCATCAAATCGAGATCTCGATACAATAAATCAGTGAATATCCCAGGGCAGTTTTAGGGGGTCGTTAGCGATTTAAAATTTCAATATCTCCGCCTCGATCGGCGGGAATGAGTGTAATGGCTTATAAATCAGTTGCTATCAATGAAGCCGGCTCTGTCAATAGGTGGGAAAAGCGGCGAGAGTAGAGTGGACCTGCCCAAAATAACTGAACCTATTTGGATTTTTTTATTTTATTTTATCATCATAGCAAAGGTATAACGTCTACCGCTGGATATAGCGCTCTCCAAGAAAGGGAAAATCTGTCCATAATTACCGCGTAAAGCAAGCGTAGTTACCTCATGGTAAACATTGGTATTTGAAAGTTTACGATCGCCGCCGTTTTTTGTTGTACTTAGCCCTTGCAACAACCTTTGCCATATGTAAGCCAATCAATATTCGATTAAAATATCATCAAAATAGCCAGGACTTGCCAAAGGGAGAATTTTGCCCATAATAGCCACACTGGGCAGCCGTAGCGGCAATTACAGAGCATAGCTCCGCGACGGAAATGCTCCTGCCACCTCCTGCTGTTTCTTCTGATATACCGCCATCTGCCGGTGCCGGTAAATTAATCGCCTCTAACTCATGCGCACCTGGTATTTATCTAAAACAGAGCAGCTCAAATGCAACAGGGTGCAGGGATGGCAGGCATTTTCGTCGCGAAGCTCAGCTCTGCAATTGCCTGATCTGAGCTGATCTGATGATATTTTAATTAAATGTTAATAGGCTTACAAATGGCAATAGTTGTTGCAAAGGCTGATGAGTACAAAAAAGGCAGTATACAGCATTTGTTTGCATACAATGAAATCCTGACAGTTGCCGTAAAATAACCCAAATTTCAAACAAAATATGTGTAAAGGATAAAAACAAGCCGTTAAGGGGGTGTTATTATTACTAATATTATTATCCATTACTCGCATGAGTAATGAACGCGTAAATATTTAAAAGTATTTAAAAAAAGAGATATATTTTTTTCCTCCATCCGTCATGTCCATCCTACTCTTTTGTGTCCAAGAGTCCATTATCGACCGATGAAGTGATAGCAGCCATAATTTGCAATAAATATTGGGGCGGAGGTGTCGGCGAGCCCGTCCCGGGTTCGATTCCCTTCCGAGACAAATTTCCAAAGGCGATGTTGAGATTACAATTGGAGTTAATGAATATAGTTATTAAAATTATTTATCTCTCGTTATCTAATTTCTTGTTAAAGTAGCCTTAAGGTTCTATTGGCGTAGAGGTTTGGAATGGATGTCAGAGGTTTGAATTCGATTCCCGGCTAAGTCACATAAAATTTGGATAATGGATTAATAAATTGTCATCTATCGGTCCTGGTACCTTAGTCGCCTTTTACGACACCTGATACAAGGGGGAGTACTATACGTATACATTATCATCATCATATCAGCCATAAAACGTCCACTGTTGGACGTAGGCCTCCCCAAGTAATCTTCAATAGGACCGGTTATATGCGGCCAGGGTCCAGCGTGATCCTGCGGATTTAGTCAGAACGTCTCTCCATCTTGCGGGTGGACGCCCTAAGCTACGCTTGCTGGTACGTAGTCTTCATTTCAGAACCTTATGACACCATCGGCCATGGCTTCTGCGTACCAAGTGCCCTGCCTACTGCTATTTCAACTTATTAATCCGCTAGGTAATGTCGGTAACTTTGGTTCTGTTACAAATCTTCTTATTCCTACGAGATTTTGACTACGAGCCTTACCCTCTTCACAGCTCGTTGAGCTATTTTGAGTTGGCTTAGAAGGCCAATGGCGAGAGACCACGTTTCGCTGCCATATATTACTTCTTTATATTATTCTGTATCATTTCTTTCACAAAGAAGCGACATTGTTAGCAGCAACATCCAGCCAAACAAGCAATGAATTCTGTCGAAATGACATGTGTGCGTCGTGTAATGTGAGTCTGCCAATCGATTTTATCTCTCGATACTTTTATCGATTTTCTTGGTAAATCGATTAGATGACAGTGTTGCGAGTACGACACTTGTTTGTTGTGTTTCGTCTACAATGATATATTATAGAATCTTTTATCGCTGGCAGTGGCCATAGGCCTTCTAATAAAGGGGGAATTTTGCTCATAAATACCGCGCTGGGTAGCCGTGGTGACAATCGCGACGAGATTGCTGCTGTCCATTCCCGCCCTGTCGCGTTTAAGTTATGCTGTTACTAATAAATATACCGTCATTTTTCAGTTCCAGTACCTTAGTCCCTGGTATACCTGGTACTCCGACCTCTCCAGCAGAGTAGAATAATACTTTCCCCTGTACCAGATATCAATAGAGCCGTATGAGTTATAAGATACGACATATGGCAGTATATCCATCCAAAACAGCGAAGCTCAAACCTCAGGACAAGGGTAAGTAGCAGCAAAGATATGACATATGTGACGTATATCCATCCAAAACAGCGAAGCTCAAACCTCAGGTAGGACGAGGGTAAGTAGCAGCATCCCTTTCAAGAATCAAAATTATCTTTGATTGCCACGAAAAAAATTCCAACGCGGCAATTATGGGCAAAGCTTTCCCTTACTTCAGCAAAAAGTAGAAAAAAATCAACTCGCTTCAAGGGTCAGGCGGGACACATTTCGATTTGGTATTTTTTCTAGTATATATATATATATATATATATATATATATATATATATATATCCAAATAACCATTTCTTCTTTATAGATTGATTCAATAAAAGTTGACATTTGAGTACATGATAATTACTTACAACATTGAAGTAATGGTGCTGACATCTCAGCACATTAAGGAACTAACAATAGCTCTACATGTCCGTTAAGATCTCGGTAGCATATCGGTGGTACAATCCCCCGGTATGACAAAGATACAGGTTCGAGTCTCGCCTATCACCTGACTGAAGTTGATATTTTTTATAGTAAATATCAGGATACAATATTAAAAAATGAAGGTAGTTTTAGTATAGCACGAAAACAGGAAGCAACACTGTATTTTGTAATGTGAACAGAAGCACTCATGTTACAGTAATGCTGTAACACATTACAACATCACTGTAACATTGTTACACATAACATTTGTAGCAGTGTTACGATTAGATTGTAACAGAGCCGCGATGGCGTACTGATAGGGCACGCCGAAGGCTGTGGCAATTTTAGATAACACGTTCTGTAAACAGTTTTTACTTATTCACCGATGGAACTAATGGCATTATACATATATGACGGGATCAATGGCATAGGTAGTGATCCTGTCTTGTATGCCTAAAGTCGTTGGTTCGATTCCTAGCCAGGACAAATATTTACATATGATATTTATATTTGTTCTGTGTCTGGGTGTTAATTATATGTATTTCAGTAGGATATTTGCGATTTCTCTATTGTTCGATGTCTTAAGTGCTTTGAGCGACTTATCACGGAATCAGGTTAATGTATGAGATGTTGTGGCAATGGTACGCTGAAGAAATGATATTCATGAAGAAGAACAGAAGAACAGGAGAATCTACATCTAAAATTAACAGTATAATAATGTCCTGATTTTGCACTGAAACTGTCAATCAGTTATATTTGACCATAAACAATTCAGATGCAGTAGGCAACAGAAGGATATCCACACTTTAGTACTTCTTCATAGTGAAATGACAGTCCATGATTACTGCACCTAATAGGAGACGTTACCGCGACAAAGTACTAAAATTTGTATATAGATATGACGCTTCAGGTACATATTTTAAAATAAATGATTCGACTGCCAAACTATACTACCAACATTTCATTATGGCGGTAGAACAGTCATACTCGTAGCGGATGTCGTAACAGATTACCTGACTGAATTACTGAAACCGACAGATGGCGGTGTATATGCAGCCAAACAGCGTTGCTCAAATGCAACATAACAGATATTGGCAGCAGTATCCTCGCATAACTACACTATGTTAGGTCGCCAAATATAAGTATAGATCCCTCTTTCGTAACCTAGCTTTTGTCCGTCCGTTAATAGAAATCCTACAACTGATATAATGGATATAATGATGATAAAATTGGTTTTCAGATTTCTAACACATGTATGTTACTATATTGAACATGATTTGGCATTTTTAAATTAGTTAGATTATGTATAACTTAGATAAACTAAGATGTTAGTAATCTAATCTGAACCTAAAGGACACTAGAGGGTAAAACCTCTTACGAAGGTTGCTCCTCTGCATTGTTACCTCTCGTTCACCGCCAAAAAGCAGTGTTCGCAGAGCTGTGTTTTGGTTTGGGTGAGAGAGGCAGTGAAATTATGGGTACACTCTAGAAATATCTTTGTGATGATACTAGTGTCTATAGTCTGCGGTCACGTTTACCATCAACCGGACCGTGTGCTTGTTCAATGACTTTATTTTAAAAAGACATGTATTGTGGAAATAAAACCTGGCAATTCTAAGTATAACCTCAAATAAATTAACCGTACTTTTTTCTCTTTAATCCAAGCTTAATTTAAATATATTCGTACTCTTATTATTTTCTGCTTCATTGAAGAATTAGGAAGGCGGTTGGTGGACCGGGGTTTGGATTACCGCTTCGGGGCTTTATTGATGCAGAGGATCTCGCTTGCCATGCAGCGTGGAAATGCTGCAAGCATTCTGGGTACCTTAAGGGTCGTATATACCCCTTTTAACGAATGCGTATTTTTTTTGTTTAAAATAATAAGTAATATTTATTGACGGGCCCGATGGCGCAGATGGTAGTGATCCTGTCTTGTGCACCAGGGGTCGTGGGTTCGATTCCCACCCAGAGCAAATATTTATATGATGATATTTGTGTTTGCTCTGTGTATGGGTGTAAAATATATGTATTTAAGTAGTATATTTGTGATTTCTCTGTTGTCTGGCGTCCGTAACACAAGTGCTTTAAGCGACTTACCACGGAGTCAGGTCAATGTATGAGATGTTGTGGGAACTATTATTATTATAAAAAAAAAAATGTATTAATTTATAAAGTTCAATAACAGTGTTAGTTCCAGATTATCGCTTGTGAATCGAAACGTGTATATAGTCCACGTGTTACGCCTTTTTTATTTACATCATATAAAACAGATATTGCTTATTATTTTCTATATATGGCCAATTATTTTTTTATCAAACCTCTATACCTAACAAATTATGTTTTATATCTTTAGTGACCACAGACAACGTTACAAATTATAAACATTGTAACACGCAGTTGTTACAATGTCTATCCGATTGTGACTCTATGGCCGATAGTAATAAGATAAGGCACGGTTGCAGGTTCTAGTAAGTCTAGAAAACATAGCTCGCTAAATAGCTTTCCTAAAGTAGTCTGTTGAAATATTCTTTGGTTATAAGGAACTCGTATATTTCGAATAGGCAAGATTGGTCTAAATCTCTCGTAGGCAGTCTTCTAATACTTAAATAAATTCACACGACATCTCATAGGTTGACCTGATTCCAAGGCAGGTAGCTTAAAGCATTTGAGCTATAGATATCAGAAAACAGGGGAATTACAATTTTAATACATATAAATAACACCCAGACTCTGAATAATGAAATAATGGGGACCCAAGACCTTTGGCGCACAAAACAGGATCGGTAACATCTGCGCCATTGGGTTTGTCATATAAAGAGGAAACTAATATATAGGAACTAATATTATAAAAAGGAAATATTTGTTTGTTTGTTCGGTATAATTTAACTCAAAATTTCGAAAGCTACTTTTTCACAGAGTAGGTTGTATTATATTTAATAAAATCAAACTAAAAACACCTAAAATGGAATTATACATGGCACTATTTATATTACCGTGCGTTTGTAACGAATAAAAACTTACGCCCGATAGTACATCACATCTCTAAACGCGTCCCTCTCTAGTCCTCTCATTGGCATTAAACAATAATGAACACTAAAAAATCATATATATATATAGCCCTAATACAGCCGGGCTTACTCTGTCCTTATTTTGTCAAAACTTAAATTCATTCCCCAACGATGCTTACTCGAGGCGAGGTCAAGCCTTTAGAGGCGGCCTCGGGTGTTCGTCGTCGATCCCGCTCAGATCCCGCTCACCCTGCGAAGGTGACCGTAGCTAAACGCGCGGTGGTCGCTGCGGGGCACGCAGGTGAACACGGGCTAAGAGTCGCTCGCTGGTGAGCGTCCCAGCCCTCTTGTTCGGTGGCGCTGGAATTAACGTCTGAGTAGTCCAGCACTGCTGCAAACAATCATCATATCAGCCATAAGACGTCCACAGCTGGACATAGGCCTCCACAAGTAATCTCCAATAGGACCGGTTGTATGCGGCCTGTGTCCAGCGCGATGATGTGGTTTTAGTCAGATCGTCTGTCCATTTTGAGGGTGGACACCAAACGCTGCGCTTGCCGGTACGGGGTCTCCATTCCAGAACCTTACGACTCCATCGGCTATCGGTTCTGCGTACAAAATACCCTGCCCACTGCCACTTCAACTTGAAAACAACTCAAACTACTCAAATGATTTCAAATATTATTTTACTGACGGAAAGTTTCATTATCATCTAACAATATAACATTTATTATTTCCGTATTCTGATCGTAATGGAAACTACTTGGGGGTAATACCGCGGGCCCTACTAGTAATAAATTAAAGTGAGTGTCATACTATTGGTCCATCAGTGGTCGTCTAGCCGTGAGGTAGCGACAGAGTAGAATAGTACCTACCTCTATAACAGGTATAAGAGACGACTAAGATACCATCGACAGGTGGTGGTATATCCATCCGAAACAGTGTAGCTCAAATACATAGGGCGGGGACGGGCAGCAGTGTCCCCGTCGCGAAAACTGAGTTTTACGATTGTGAACACGTTTGACAAGCGTGGCAATTATGGGCAACATTCCCTTGGGGAGTCCTATGTCCAGCAGTAGACTTCCAGTGGCTGTAATGATGATGATGATGATAAGTGGACGTTTTACGGCTCGTAATCATAAAATATTTAAACGTTGCGTACCTAAATTAATATAATAATTACCTATAGTTATTTATATGTATAATTTAGATTACATACCTGGTACCCGTGTGACAAATAACAAAAATTATTTTGTTATTTATCCTGTTCGTTTCAATGCCTTTAGCATCTCTACAAATTTGTTACGCTACATAACAAATTTGACGTCGCCTGTCTGTCTGCTTGTCCATTAATACGCTTAGATCTTTTAAACGACGCGATTTTGCGTGGGTTACCGGCTGTGTTGGATAGTACCTCTCTCTGTACCAGGTGTCGTTAGAGGCTACTGAGGTACCGTATCCGTCAGATGGCAGTATATCCATCTGAAATAGCGCAGCTTAAATACAATAGGGTGGGGATGGGCAGCAGCAACCTTATATACGATCCCCCAACAACAACCCCATTATTCCTTTTCTCAAGAATCCCTGTCGTTTAGGAAAACCTACGCAGAGAGCTCATTCTACAACTATAACTGAAACCGTTGGGTACGCGACTCCAATGGTCGTCATGTTTGCCTCGGTCGTCCTATACCAACTCTTCCATTCACTTCCGCTCTATATTTTTGTGAAGTCATTTGCCTTTCATCAACCCTTTCTCGTAATCTACTTTAATAATTTTTAGCTAACTATTTTCAGTTTAATTCAATTTAATAAATAGGGTAGATTATATCTCAATTTATATTTACAATGTTTTTTGAGATTTTATACATATGTTTTATAAGCTAACAGTATATATAAAGAATAACATGTTTATATAATAGAATATAACTGCTGATTTATATTATATATTTAATGGCTTTTTAATCTGGTTAGCCGAAGCTTATCCTTATACATAGTTTCTAGGGAACGAGTGATAAAAAAATCACGTCATACAGTTGGCAAACCGCAATCACGCGTTTCAAGTGTGAATAGAAGTATGTCGCAGTTTATTTTATTTGTGAGTAAACCTTTATTTTATAGATTTCAATTCTATTTTGAGTATTTACATAGTGACGAACGCTGGTTCCAGTCAATTGGTGTTGAATGGAAATACGTTTCGTCACTTCTAATAATATCGACTTCACACTGTCACGCCTCAATCATATCCACTTCATAAACACTATAATCTTTTGAAAACAGCTTGATTAGAGTGACAGCTGTCAAATTTTTTTTAAAGCGTGACTGCAACCTATAAACGCTCGTAATTTCATAAGGTTGTGACTTGAGGATATTATGCCACATTATCCAGTAAATTCACTGCCTCTCGTACCCTTCAGACAGGAACACAGCAATGCGAACACTGCTTTTTGTCGGTAGAAATAGGTGAGAGTGAAGTCCCTATGCAGACGACCTTTTGTATGTAACTAACATGTTTAATAATAATTTGAATGATTTTTGTCTTCATTTAAAATTATTTTTACATAATATGCTCTATATAATCTTTTATTAGACCAGTTCGACAAACATCACACAGTCCGCGTGAGGATAAGGACCAATGCAGCCTAGAAACGCTTGTAATATTAAAAGGACGAGAGCGTTGCAAACCTAGTAACTCATTATGACAGAAGTAATAATAATACGACGGCCCCCATGGCGCACGAGGTAGTAGCCCTATCTTGTGGACCAAAGATCGTAGGTTCAATCCTCACCAGGACAAATATTATATATGATGATATTTATATTTGTTCTGTGTCTCATTTTGTAGGAATTTATTTATTTCATAATAACAATAATATAATCTTTACTGTACACAGAAAATTACATAAAATAAAACTTATAAATTATAATATAATTGGCGGTCTTATCGCTCAGAGCCGATCTCTTCCAAGGTGGCCCATTTGGATGGACATAAATGTTACGACATTACCCAGTAATTTTACAGCCTCTTTCACCATTTAAACCGGACCAGAAATACAAGCACTGCTATTTGGCGGTAGGGATATTTGTGAGTGAATTACCCGTGTTGATCTATTTATGAGGTCTACTTTATGTGAAATATGAAATCTTTGTAATGTAAACAATATCAATAACATATTAGGAAGTCAATATAAATAATGTACGTAGCTAGTACAATGATATCTAGTAATAAATTGACATAACATCTCAAACGTTGACCCGACTTAGAGATAAATAGCTTAAAGCACTTGTGTTACGGATATCAGACAACAGAGAAAATACAAATATTATACATAGATAACATATAAATAACACACAGACACATAATTAAAACAAATATAATCATTTGTCCTGGACACAGTTCGAACCCACGACCCTTTGCGCTCAAGACAAAAACGCTACCGAATGCGCTCTACATCCAAACTGCAGCGTGTCTTTAAATGGAACAGTCTCAAATGATATGTAATGTAATTAAATACTTCAATTGTAATGTCAGAACCTGAACTTACAGACAAACAAAATGCAATGGGCCCCATTGTGACACACGAGACAAAAAACTTCTCCGCCAGATAAAGATCTAAATGCACGACAACCAGAAACTTGAGCTTCACAGTTCATTATCTATTACCGCCCAATTTCCCTGATCGTATCCGAGGCTGATACACCCGCCCCGCCCCGGCCCCTGGCCCCCGTTGGGGGGCGGAGGGGGCCTTATCAGTGGTTCTCGCACCATTAACCGCAGTGATACAGTCCGCTCTCCACATGGAGTGCTAAGCCGATGGCGTGATTCAGGTAATCAAAGAGTTTAAAAGTTTCGCTTTCTTTGGCTTCCAAAGCGACCATTCAGTTTGGTATGCGTAGATTTTCTGTCGTTTTGTATTATAATTGTTTTCTTTTAAAATAAAGAAATTTTCTCAACAAACCATACATTGACCTGACTCCGTGATGAGTTGCTTAAAGCTTTGTGTCACGGACATCAGACAACAGAGCTTTCTTAAATTTTATACTTATCAAACACAGAACAAAAACAAATATCAATACATAAATATTTGTCCTTGTTGGGGATTGAGCTCACGACCATTGGCGTCCAAGACCAACCAACGGCCAACCACTAGGTGTTGATGGAACTTTTATGAAATCAGGTTTTCTTGCCGTGAGGTACTGGCGTAGTAGAATAGGACTTCCTTCTTTACCAGGTGTCAAAAGAGGCGACTTAGGGACCGAAACTGACAGATATCCGACCCAAACAGCGCAGCTTAAAATCTAAAGGTCGAAGATGGGCAGTAGTGCTATGCAATTGCCACGCCTACCCAGCGCGGCAGTTACGGAAAAAATCCCTCTTTTAGGCAGGCTCTTTTTTAAGCTCTGCAGATAGATGGCTGAAATGATAATGATGATGATAGAGAAAAATACTTTGAATATTATACGAGTTTTTTATGTAGTATTGTATCTTTAGTTTGAGTTTAATTGGTTGTATTTTTATTTTAATAATTTTGATGCAAAATTATATGCAATTCGAATCACGGATTGATCAGGGAATGTACATTTTTCTTTTGTAGACTTAGTGTCTCAAAAAAATATCCAGCTATTTTTAAATTGATTTACAACTATTTGCGTATTGTTAAGATAAATAAAATCATATTTATTTCGTTTATTTATAAGGATTTTTAGATTATTTTAATGTGTTTTATTTTAATATTTTAAATAAAAAATCTACGGCCTCGTCAACCCTGCAATAGCCTTCTCAGTCCAGAGTTCCGCATGTTTCGCGAGCTCCGGTCCGCACTTTGGAAACTCACCTTCATGTTGTAAAAACTGCCTCATCATAATTTCCGCCGTATTCAGATAACGGGCGGTGATCCGACCATCAATGGAGGGGTGCGCGGGGAGGGGCTATCAGTAATACAATGTATTACATTTTCATAAGAGATTCATTTAGCCCGCGCTCACTCGCCCTCCCAAATCTGCGAGCGTTTCCATTGACGCTCTAATTAAATCTGCTACGATGTTTAGACGGTACCATCACTGCAGAACCTTAGAACGTCCACTGCTGGGCATACGACAAGATGTAGATCTCATACAAAGGTTGTTTGCATTGGTACCTTATTCTTATTTTTTCCCACCAAATATAAGCATTTCCGTTTTCCAGTTCGAACGGTGAGAGAGACAGTGAAATTATTGGTCACTGTGACATAATATCTTCAAGTCACAGGGTTGGCAACGTGCTAGTGATATACTTGTAATGTTACGAGCGACTGTACACATATATGTATCGGATCCGGGTCAAGAGTCGGGCTTCCTTCGTCTTCATACATACGGGCGTAAAGCGAGACGGGTATATACACGCAATTAATACACATAGTAGGCCTACTGTCGCTCGCGCTTTGTCGTAGCGTATGGAGTGAAGTTGGCTGCATTGACGTTAGCTACGAAGCCAGCTTCCGTCCTATTGACCGCCGTCTTCCACATATATAGATACGGTAGCCACATTTAAGCGGATGGTGATGTAGCATTTCCTGTCACTAACGTTTCGATATATATGTGTTTATTTTGTAAAAAAGTAAGTTGTATTTTTATTTATGTATTTCTTGGTATGTACATTTATTGTTATATAGACATGTATAGTACATGTGTAGTTATTTTGTTTTTGTAAATAAATTAGTAGTATCTAATTGGCCTTTCATGTTTTCTTATCCATCGAAAGGTGGTCTAGAAGAGATCGCCCCGAACGATAAGGTCTCCAATTGTATTATAACTTGTTCATTTTTATTCTTTCTCATGTATTTTTGAAGAACATTAAAGAGTATTAATATTATGATATTTTACTCAATAATTTCCATAATTTTTGTTAAAGTTATACAGATATTTAGGTAGTATATCTATTTAATGCGAAAAGGTTTTAAACCCCACCCAGGACAAATATTTATGCTACGAATATTTGTGTTTGTTCTGTTTGTGAATACAAGTATGTGAAATTAAGGTATCACTAATATAAATATTAAAATAGTTAAGTATTATAAGTGTGATTCCTCCGTTGTCTGATGTTCGTTACACAAGAGCTATATAACCAACTTATCTTAGAGTCAGTCAATATACGAAATTTAGTGTAAATTTATAAATTTTTGTCCTATATCATCAAAACATAATTAATCTAGTTTCTAAATTCACGAAACACAATTTAATAAAATACACAATTTTACTTGTTGTTGTAAACGACAATAAACCGACAGATGGCGGTCTATCTATCCGCACGTCCGACATCGTAGACCACGTCTCGTCTTAGACGACCCGCCCGAAATAATTACCGCGAAAATCGCAGCCCTTCCCCGCCAACACGATCATTGCCACTGCACATGCATTCGTATAATAGAGCAGTACACCGAGTTCGCCGGCGAATGCGTGCAGTCCCTGCCCCTACGAGCAATAAATCGGCAGCCCTATAGCTGCTGGGCTCACTCCGTCCGTCCTCTTTTGCTAAATTTAATAATTAAATTTACTCCCAGTCGAGCTAGCTAGAGCCTTTAGAGGCGCCGTCGGGCGATCGCCGTCAATCCCGCTCAGATCCCGCGAGCCTTACGGCCGCGACCGTAGCTAAACACGCGGTCGCGGCGGCTGGGTACGCAGGATAATTACATCGGACCTCTCATCTATTTTGGGAAGCGCTGGAATTGACGTCTAAGTAGCCCAGCAAAAGGTTCGTCCAAAAAAAAATTTATTCGAAATAGTAAAGCTCAAATGCACAGGGTAGAGGTGCCCAGCAGCATCATCGTCGCGAAAACTGCGTGCTGCGACTGCCAACACGCTTGCCTATGTCCAGCTGTGGACTTCCAATGGCAGTGGTGATGACGCGTCAAAATTGACGGACAGTGTAGGTCAATGGAGACGCAGCCAGGGCGGCGAACGCAGGGCGGCTGCGAGCGGCGATAGCTCAGGTGCCTTTGTTCCCATCCGATATCGCCCGAGGGATCATCATAAATTATTTATCCTTTTTCGCCGGCGTTGAAGACGTGAGATCTGTAATCGTGGCGAGGTGGCAAACGATCTCTCATGTATTTGTTTACTTTAAGTAACATAGCTTAGATACTTTTATACTAAATATACATATTTAGTATATATGTAGGTATGTAGCTAACCCGACAGATGTCCTATCGTATCTATTCTTATTTATTTATTTATTTTAACTTTTTGCACGTATATAAGTCGATGTATGTACATATATGACTTAATGCCAAGTGATATTATCATAAAAAAAACAATTGCGGTTTAAAATTGAGATATAAACTATCCTATATCTATATTGTCGTTCCTTTTGTTTATTTTATGTTATTTTTTTTGGATAAATTTAACTGCTTTGTCATCGGTTTTGTTGAAGAGTACCTCCCCCTGTATCAGGAGTTAAGTTAACCGATAGATAGCGGTATACTCATCCAGATTAATGTAACTGATATGCCTAGGATGGGGATGGGCAGTAGCATCCCTGTCACGATAGCTGTGCTCTGCAATTGCCAACACGCTTGCCCAGCGTGGCAATAATGGGCAGAATTCCCTCTTTCTTGAAAATGCCTATGTTCAGCAGTGGACTTTCAATGCCTGGTATGATGACAAAACATCTCAACAAATATTGAGTTCGTAGTAAGTCATTTAAAGTACTTGTATTACAGATATAAGACAATAGAGGAATTACAAATATAATATTTAAATACATATTTTTGACACCCAGACACAGGACAAATACAAGTATCATCATATAAATGTTTGTCCTAAGTGGGAATCGAACCCACGACCTGCACCTTGGGGAGGTTTATGTCCAGCAGTCAACTTCTAATGGCTGATATTATGATGACAGTATGTGATCAATATATACTGCTTGCTGGCGATATTTGGGTTTTCTAATTTTATATTACTCTATTTCTATTCATGAAAACCTGTAATTGGTTTAATTTATCTTAAACTGTCTTATCTTATCTATCAAATAAATAAATAAATCTCTCAGGTTGAATCAATTGGTATGAAAAAAATTATTAAGTCTAACACCTAACACAAGAACGACCTTACCGAATTGAACATGTATTAGTTCTACATTTTTTAAATATCAGGACCAAGTTTGCTTCGTTTATTGTATTTTATATGCAGTTTGTATTATTGATTAGAGATCTAAAGCGGGATTAAGACTCACACGGTGCCGGGATGAACGGGATAAAGTTGCACTTGTACCCGGACGAAGTCGTGAAGATAAATTACGTGTCACGCTGTTTGTCCGGAGTGAATTTTGAAACTACTGAACCGATTTTTGAAATTTCGCTTACAGTGTAGGTACAGTTTGATTTAATTAAATTAATTTATTTCTTGTTAAGACAGGATAATTTTTGTCAGGTCAGTATGTCTTTATATATAAGAATTACGTGTCAGGGTGTTTGTCTGAAACTTCTAAACTACTGAACTGATCATTTTTGACAACTATGTACAATTTGATCCAACGTGAGAGACGATGTATCTCAATTTAAGACAGGACGACGTCTGTCGGGTCAGCTATTCTTTATATATAAAAAACTAGCTGTGCCCGCGACTTCGTCCGCGTGGAATAGTTTTTTGGGTACCATACCTATTTACTTCAAATTATATAAACTTTGAATGTCACGTTTATTTATATCTAATCAATGGCCTGAAAATAAGTTTTAAGTTTCTAGCTCTAAAAATAGCGATCCATGCAAACAACTTTTCATCCCCCCTTGCAACCCCTGACAACCCTTATTCCGAGTTCAAAAATAGCCTATGTCCTTTCTCAAGGTCTAAAGATTGTCTATGCCAGATTTCATCAAAATCGGTTGAGAGGTTTAACCGGGAAAGCGTAACAGACAGACAGACAGACAGACAGACAGACAGACAGAGTTACTTTCGCATTTATAATATTAGTAGGGATTAGGTGTCATTGTGTTTGTCCGGGATATACTTCTATACAACTGAATCGATTAAAATTTTTGCTTACTATATACTGTTTGTGTATTTGATTCGATTTAGAATATATGATAGTTTACATCTTGTTTTAAGACAGGATAAGGGTCAGCTAATGTATATAAATTCGACGTTCAGAAATTCTACTGGCGTGAGGGATTATATAAGAAAAGTTTTTATATTTATTTATTTTTGACTTTGGTTAACAGTTTCAAGTTAAAAGAGGATTAAATTTCAATAATATTTGTTTTATACCGCTTAAACATAAATAAAAATAGCTTTTCATATAATAATGTTATAACGAATATTTTCTTTTTATTTTCTTATTTTGTTAATCCTGTAAACCTTAAAATTGACCCTTACGACAATCATATTTATATAGAAGCAACCAGCAAATTGTGATCCAAATCCAGTGACCTGGTCACTCGATGGGTAGGTCAGAACCAACACTTGCGGTGTCACATGTCCATGTCTTTTCAAATCACGGGCATAAGTCCAGAGGCATTTTTCTTTTCAGTATTGAAAACATAGTTTCCGTTTTCATCAGGTCTACAGCAAGTTCATTGACATGCCTTCAATCATACAAGATATAAAATATTACCACATGACCGCGGCTTATCCTTATCCTAGCGGCGACAGGCTTATCCTAAATCGCAAAAACTCATGGCATGCGTCAGGTGTGATAACGTCACTCGCCGTGATCAATCCCCCAACCCTCCCCCTCCCTTACATATCGGCTCGCTCACGATGTATCGCTCTTACCTTGGTGTTATCGCTGACCTTTATAGATGGAAAAAGGGGTATTTAAGGATTTGTTATTTATCTAATATGAAGGAAAATATGGACGTTTGTTGCTTTTTCACGTTAAGATTACTGAATGGATTTTGATGAGAAGCCTGTTATATGATACTAGCAGCGCCCCGTGGTTTCACCCGCGTTATTTTGTAGACTTTTAATACTAACCTTGTACTCTCCTTTTCCTAACTAAAGGGATGATTGTTGATAAAATATTTTACACGTTATTCATGACCTTGAATGTAGAACCTTTTGAGATTGAAGAATTTCATTAAAATAACTTTAAAAATAGCAAATTTTATACTAGTTTCGGACCCTTGTTTAACCATTTTAAGGGGTGAATTTTCTGAATTTCTTTCTTACTGCTCTCTTACGATATAAAAGGACCCTTCTGCTAAAAATCAAGTTTTTAACTCTAATAGTTTTGGCCCTGCGTCCTGCGTTATATAATACAATAACACGTTGGCTAAAATTATTTGTCGTAAATGACGACTAAGGTACCGGAACCGACAGATGGCGTTTTATCTATCCCACACAGTGTAGGTCAAACACAATAGCAGCACTCCTGTCGCCAAGCTATTTGCGATTGACAAAACGCTTTGCGCAGTGCGATAACTATGAGAAAATGTTTGATTCAACTCATTTGGGTGGCCTACATTCAGCGGTGATCGTCCTACGTCCGACATATGTTCACAAATCGGATTCACAGCACCACCCTCGTCGCGAAAGCGGTGCTCTGCATTTGAAATAACGATTGCCCAGCGTGGCAATTATGGGCAAAATTTCCCCTTTCTTAGGGAGGCCTATGTCCAGCAGTGGGCTTTCAATGGCTGGTATGATGATAAATATAGTATGTGATATTAGTAGTATATGATAACAAATATTGACTTCGTGGTCAGTCTCTTAAAGCACTTGTATTACGGATATCAGACAATAAAGGAATTATAAATATAATACTTAAATACATATTTTAACTTCCAGACACAGGAAAAATACAAGTATCTCATTAAAATATTTGTCTTTAGTGAGAATCGAACCCACGACCCTTTGCACATAAGATATGATCATTACCACCTGCGCCATCGGCCACATGTTAATTTGAAACTAAAAAAATACACTTAAATTTAATCCAAATACTAGCGGAACAGACAGACGTTGTTCTGCATGATATTTTAAACTATTAGCATATTGAACAAAGTATGAAATTAAAGATAATTAATATAGATAAATAACCTGGATACCGACTGCAGCGCCATCTGCCAAGTAGATTTGTGAAACTAAACCATCTAGGCCCCCGCTTGAATGTATTCATAGAAATTCATTCAAGACGATCCAGTCGTTTAGTTGCAGTATAAATAAATAACGTAAGATATCAATTGCGGCGCCATCTGCCTGGCTGTTTTGTGAATCTAAACATGCAAGGTGCCATCCAAATGACAAAAAAAACCAGTCAAATTGGTCCAGCTGTACAGGAGTTCAGTTCATACACACGTACAGTAGAATTGTATCCTGTTTTATTTACACACTAGCTGTGCCCGCGACTTCGCCCGCGTGG
This sequence comes from Heortia vitessoides, assembly GCA_020976665.1. Classification (NCBI taxonomy): domain Eukaryota; kingdom Metazoa; phylum Arthropoda; class Insecta; order Lepidoptera; family Crambidae; genus Heortia; species Heortia vitessoides. Next base: position 19,931,299 of record JACJUM010003174.1, on the reverse strand, counting down.
AACAGTTTTTTTTTGATTACCATACGTCTTTACCTTTACTTATATGTCATAACTGTGAATGTCATGTTTATTTATATCGAATCAATGGCCTGAAATAAAGTTCCTTTTTTCGAATTAAATAATAGCCTATGTCCTTTCTCAGGTTCTAAAGATTGTTTGTGCCGAATTTCATCAAAATCGGTTAAGAGGTTTAAGCGGGAAAGCGTAACAGACAGACAGACAGACAGAGATACTTTCGCATTTATAATATTAGTAGGGATAAATTCGCACATTTCATTCGCACATATTGACCTGACTCCGTGGTAAGTCGTTTAATGCCCTTTTGTTACGGACGCCAGATTACAGAGAAATCACAAAAATTCTACTTAATTACATATATTTGATATCCAGGTACAGAACAAACACAAATATCTATGCATTTAAATACATATGCATTTAAAATACTTAATAATCAACCAATAGATACGAACTATCGCTTAATACGATTATTTAAAAGTCACATGCTTTATACAGAAACTGGCTAATTAATGTTATCATTTTCGAATTAGCTAGAACACAATTAGACAAGGTGAGTTTTATTTAAAAAAATACCAATACACCGTTAAGTTTTTATAGATCTCATCCCATAGAGGTTTGATAAAGTACATGACATACCATCGATTTTTATATAAATTAACATATGGAACGACCTTTTTCAATGAGCTTAAATCGGTTCCCGACTTAAAAATAAAAAATGAGAGCCATTTACCATTTAGTACACAAATATTTATATGATGATATTTGTGGACATGAGTGGTCAAAAATGTATTTATGTATAAATAGTAAAATGTTTGTAATCTCTCTATTATCTGTAAACTTCAAGTTTAATTATGTTATTTAAGTTTCAAGATTTAATATTACAGATTTAATGTATTAGCCGTGAGGTACCGGCAGAGTAGAATGGTACCCTGTACCAGGTGTCGTTCTGGTACCTCAGTCGCCTTGGTGCAAATTGAGGTATTCCACGCACTGCCTCTCTCACACTTCAAACCGGAACACAGCGATGACAACACCTACATTTTGCGGTACCTTCTAGTGTTTGTAAATTTAAAAATCCTCTGTATCCGTGATGAAGACAAGACAGGGAAGCAGGTAATGGTGGACCGTCAGGGGGCAATTGACTGTGAACTGGATAAGACGACATACCTTGTTTACTTTGGCGACGGGCTAAATCACCGTTCATGATTTTTAATAGGACATCTTCATTATTCTACGTCTAAATATCGGTTGTTTATATCTAGACACTTACTTTCAATGTTATATTACTATATCTCTACCAGCTGACCTGAGAGACGTTGTTTTAATGATGACTAATTAATTCATTATCATCATATAAGCTATATAAAGTCAACTGTTGGACATAGGCCTCCCTTAGAAAGGGGGACTTTAGCCCATAATTGCTGCGCTGAGCTAGCGTAAAGCTTGGATGCTGCTGCCCATGCCCGCCCTGTGTATTTGAGCTGTACTGTTGCGGATGAATATATCTGTCGGTTCTGATACCTTAGTCGCCTCTTACGACACCTGGTAATGGAACACAACAATGCGGGCGCTGCTATTTGGCGGTAGAAATAGTAAGAGTAAGGTATCAAATGAGATTAGGAAATTTAATTGGCAGAGTACATAGCACGAAGAACCGATGGACGACAGTCTTAACAAACAAACACATATCAATTAAAAAAACAAGCCATCTATTCAGTTGAACCCAAGATTCAATCTGGATTTTTTATCTCAAACTCTAATTCCCTACATCAGGTCGCGGGAAGTTGCTTCCTAAACTCCTACTAACCGATATCAAACACAAAGCGCGCAAATAAACAGGTATTTATCCTCAAATTACTCCACTAGACCCTCGCACAAGCGGTTATGGGCCTTATCTCTAATTCTTAAAGTAGATATTCACCTACTCGAGGGCACACAGCCTGTTGCGTCCGGATATTGCCACATTCTATCAGCCCGGTCTCCACGGGAATTACCTTGTAATTCGGCAAATTACCCCGGGATCTTTGCGTAATTAAATACTTTTCTGCCGTTTCACGTTTTGGGTGTTTTAAGGAATCAATGATAAGGTTTTGTTGTTGGCTTAGAATTTGTCGTGCGTTATGTTTTTGCATGAATTAAGCGTAGTGACGTTTTATTTGTAACATGGATAGTTTGTTAGTGAAATACTAATAAATTGAGCGATGTATGATGTAATTTACCATCTGCCCGATGGCGTAGATGGAAGGGAACCCTATCCTATTGTGGTTGTGGGTTCGATTCGTACCCAGGAAAAAATCTGTATCATGAACAATTTGTTTGTTCTGTGTATTAGTGTTAAGTATGTATTTTAGTATTATATTTATGATGCCAGTGTTGTAAAACAAGTGCTTTGATCTCCTTATTTTGGAGTATAATTTTAATTTAAAAGTTCACTTTTTCATATTACGTCATGTATGTAATAAAACTTGGATAGTTCTATTAGGACTGATAAATATTTGTATATACATATAATCCAAATATATTTACATATATAGTTTATATATAAATACATTTGTGTTTTATATATATTTGGTTATGGTATTACATTTATTTATAATCCAATTTTGCAGTCGACAGAACTGTCCCCTCTCATACCCCACGATACCTGCATTAATTAGGGACGACGTGTGACGCCATCTTGACGTGGGTTTATGAAAAACACACATTTTTCCCGCGTTTCTCTGATATTAATTAACAGATAACATCAGGGAGAGCTGCTAAAGATACAATTTATGCTAATACTTGATTTGCGTTTATTTGAGATTAAAATTTAATAGATTTCTTATCTGTACTAGGTCGCCTTGAAATTTGACCATATTTAATTAAATTTAAAAAAAAAAAGCTATTCTTAATTACTTTGACATTCACATTAAAAATATACTTTATTGAAATATACCTATTACAAGCACTTTCTGATATTCAAAAAATTAATAATATTTTTCATAAATGTGCTGTCAACTTAGTTAAGTTTTTCTTACGGGTGGCCTGTAACCTGCAATATACTTAGTTTTAATAATTATCTAGTGCCGGCAGACTAGTTTTAGGTGCAAATTTCACTTAACATATATATACGTTTATTTATTTTGTATATATATTGCCTGCACCACTATATATATATATATATATATATATTTCACTTTTGTGTAATGGTTGACTGGGAGATAATGCCATCTGGCATTAAGTCCGCCATTTGTACATTTTGTAACATTTTGTGCAATAAAGTTAAATAAATAAATAAAACATATATTTGGGGTAACATGAAAAATAATCAGTGTTTTTCTAACACTAACCATAATCGTTCGTAGTTATAAACAGTTTGTATTCATTTGACAATAATTGCTTATTATGCCGTGAAGCACCGACAGAGTACAATAGTACCTTCCCCTGTACTGGGTGATATAAAAGGCGACTAAGGTACCAGGATTGACAGATTGCGTATATCTATTTGAAAGAGCTCCACTCAAATGCACATGGTGGGGATGGGCAACAGCATTCCGGTGAGCGAAAGCTGCGCTCTGCGTTCGCTGAAATGCTTGGTAAGCTCGGCAATTATGCAAAATTCCTCGTTTGAGGAGGCCTATGTCAATCAGTGGACTTCCGATGGCTTATTTGATGTTGATGACATTATTACCAATTTCAATTCTTTATTATATATATATACATATTGTAGCATATTTAAACATTCAGTTAAATATTTTTGTAATCTAATTCAGCTATGTTTGTGTCTTTAAATGCCTCATTTATCTCAATTTACTTTTAAAGTTGCCTTGAGGTAATTTTTCTATGCCACAAGGCCCTTAATTGCACAATTTTGCACAACTTTTATCATATTCTGTCTGTATATTTATGGTATACAATTAGCTGTCAGTAATAATAAATTCAAATAAAAAAAATACAAGTGTACTTTAATAAGCGGCGAGCACACCTGCGGGCTTCTCTTGAAAGTTTCAGATGTTCAGATAGAGCGATAGCAGCCACGAAAAAAAGTCATTTGCAGCCATTCTCACGACACAAATTTGAAAACCTACTTGTACACGCCGTCTTAAATTGCATGGTAACTTCGTGTATTCCCTGTAGTTTTGGACTTGATTATTATTAGAACATAATTTGCTGTAAACAACAGCAAAACTGAAGAATAGAATAGTAGATAGTTTGGTATGCGGCGACTAAGGTACCGGAACCGACAGATGGCGGTATATCCATCCAAAACTACAAACGCGGTAATTAGGCAACATTCACCTTTCTAAATCATTATCATTAATCCCCAGGAAAAGGGAAATTTTGCAGAGCGTAGCTTTCACAACGGGTATGCTGCTGCCCGTGCCCGCCCTATGCATTTGAGCTATACTTTTGCGGATGGATATACCGCCATATGTCGGTTCGGGGACTTTGGTCGCCTCTTACGACATCTGGTAGAGGGAGGTACTGTTTTACTCTGTCAGTCCCTCTCGGCTTCTTGGGGCCTATAATAATAACAATAATAATAATAAATTCCCTCAACGTTTCATACATTGACTTGACTCCGTGGTAAGTCGCTTAAAGCACTATACACAAATATACAAATTTTAAAAAATATTTAACACGGAACAAACATAAATATCATCATATAAATATAATATTTGCTCTGGGTGGGAATCGAACCCATGTCCCTTGGTGCACAAGAGAGGATCAACACCACCTGCGCTCAACATCTGATATGATGATGTTGATGATAATAACTTAATTTGTAATTTGTATTATGTAACTTTATTGTAACAAAGCAATAGAACTATTATAAGAGTTTGTGTATCTGGGAAACGTGTTTACGAGAGATGGAAAATCATTATCCTCATATCAGCCATTGGAAGCCCACTGCTGGACATAGGCCCCTTCAAGAATAGAGGTTTTCTGCTCATAATTGCCACGCTGGGAAAGCATATTGGTAATCGCAGATGGGAAGCATGAAAGGTATACCGAACGGAGAGTGAAAGCAGAAAATAGTTTAAAGCAGTTGTGTTACGGATATCACAAAAATGGATGGAAGGGATACACTTTGAACATCCAGATAATACCAGGTAAATTTCTGAGTGAGGAACGAACCCACGACAGTTGACGCGTCACGATTTAATTTGTATATAAAAAGGTAAAAGAGATAATATAGACAAATATACTCACAACATCACATACCTGACACCGTGATAAGACAGTAGATGAATCACAAATGTACTACTTAAATACATACATTTAACACCCAGACATAGAACAAATACAAATGCTGTACGTGGGTACTAAACCCACAGCCCATAGCGCACAAGATAGGATTACTACCATCCGCCATCAGACCCGTCTAATGGAATAACCTTTAACGATCTCTTCCCACCGATAAGAACAGTTAAAATAACCACGTTAAGGCACTGAAGGCCACCTTATCACTAGGAAGCCGTATGACCTCCGAACATATGTTAATTTCTCGAATAATGATCGCTTCCTTCGCTTAAGGCGATGGCAACATCAATCAGTCTAATTCTTTAAATTTTCTTGCCGCGGTCAAAACTAGCGTATTTATTAGTAGTGGTCCTATCTTGTGCGCTAAAGGTCGTGGGTTCGATCCCGTGTATCATCAGCAGCTTATATTACTCGTGTATAATGTCAATAAAGGACAAGGTGGACAGATTATCTGATCGCGCTAGACGCAGGCCGCATACGATCGGTCCTATTGGAAATCACTAAGAGAGGCCTATATCAAGTAGAAGACGTTTTGCAGCTGATGTGATGATGATGTTGATGATAATGTATCAAAAATGTAATTATTTTTATAAATATATAATTATGCATGATGTGATTGCCTGTAATTGTAAGAACAATTAGTTATTATCTTTTAAAAACACATTATTGTTTTTAATGTTCTATTACTTATGTTGGTAGTCCAATATTAAATAAATAAATAAATATATTTCATAGTATGCTAGAGTTCAGTGCCTTAATTGTATGGCGAATAGTTATCAAAGGTTGTGAAGGTGATAGAAGATCACCTCCAAAACAACATAGAGATAACATTTTAAGGGCAAATTATCGCTGATAATATGCGTATAGGTTTACAAGCGGAATAAATAATTACTTACGATATGTTCCTCAAGGTTATAGGGTTAACATTTATTCAAAATATTTTTTTTAAATAATCATGGTAGATTTCCATAACATTTCATACATTGTTCTAACTCTATGATAAGTCGCTTAAAGCAAAAGCAAAAACACCTAGACACAGGACAAATACAAACATCATATAAATACTTGCATGAGTGGGGATCGAAACCTTGACCTTTGGCGTACAAGACAGGATTACTGTCATCTGCGCCATTGAGCTTGTCAATTAATTTATATTTCAACTATGTTTTTTACATTACTCACAATAATATTACTTCGTTTGATTTATTGTCCATGATTGTTTTATCTATGCTGTGTTTATCTATAAATGTATCTATACCAAATGTATAGTTTTAAACTAAATTAAGATTTAATAAATGTATTAATCGTAGGTAATTAATTTTAATAAGATATATATTAATAATAAAAATAAAATACTTGTTACAATCTTGGCACACTTCTCTCGCTTCTATTACAGGATTAGTCCTTTCATACACGCTCGTTTAGTCTTGGTTCTTCTGACTTAGCCCTTCTTTAATACCTCTTGTACCTGATCCATCTTCTCTTCATGTGCAAAGAAAGCATCTCATCATTTTCTCTTATGTTGTCACAATAATATCTTTTAGACCAAATTTATTTTTATTATATTCTTTAATATATCCCTCAAACTCACACCACACATAATTCTCTGCATCACCGTCACGAAAGATGCACTCTGTGATTACCAACACGCTGGCCCAGCGCGGCAATTATGGGTACAATGCCCCTTTTTTGGGTAGGCCTATGTCCTGAAATATACTTCCAATAGCTGGTATGATGATAGGCAGTGAAATTACTATGTAATAACACTTGCAGCTCACAAAGGTGGCGTTTGTGGCAACCTTTAGAATGCATGCTTCTGTTTTTACTGAAATATTTGTGGATATTTGACCAATACAGCCAATTTTTCTAAAATACTATACTTAGTTTTTGCAATTCCTTTTGCAACAAAATTGTGTGCCGAAAGGTAACCCAACAGTGTAGCTCAAATGTAACAGGCTCAGTTACTATGGCCTGAAATCCTCTTTGGTGAGGTGAATATCCAAAAAGTTTCCGGAATGATGATGACGACCTTTTTTGACAATCAAGAAGAGTTAAAACCTTTTTGGTGCAGAGTTACACACACACGTGTGTCAGTGTGTGTGCACGCGTGTGTGAGCGGGAGGCGGGCGTCGCAGCGATAAGGATGTATTAGCACATTCCGCTCGGCGAACGCCACTGTATTTATTCTTATCCGGTATAAGTCAGGTTACACCCCTAGTGACGGGCCCCTGTCGATGAAAAGGATCTTGTCGATAGATACCATCGCTCGCCCGCTAAATGATTAACTCGAGAGCTGATATGGTAACATGGAATTTATTGTTTAGCTTTCAGCGAAGATAGGTTGTGATTTACAATGATTGCGGGTTGCTTATCTGTCTCGATGCCGGCTGACTTTCCATTACTCTTAAGTGGGTTTGGCTGTGTGATTATGACTTGCCAGTGTATGTTTTTGGGTCAGTTTCTTTATACATACTGAAATAGACAAATTATGATTGTGAAAGCACTCATATGAAATATTTTGCTCTAAAAATTAATGCATTCATGCCTGATAAATTGCATCCTTTCCTAAATTTGTAAATAATTCATAGATATAATAGAAGTGACGTGTACGCCAACTCTGGTAAACCCAGCCAACGGTAGTCCCAGCATCATAATTGTGGCTACTTAAATAATCTCTTTTGCTTAACTTCTTATAAACACTGAACGACATGACATCTAGAAATTAATTAAAAATTCACAGTGATTTTTAAGATAAATTTATGTCGATTTTATCGACAAATTGTATCGATACTCGTCCATCCCTATTCTAGAGAGAAGGGGGTGAAGCGCCGCTTGGCGCGGCGAGATAGCGGCGATACCATCGCCGGGTGGCGGCCCTGATAGTACGAATAATAATAATTTTATTATCGCCATCTAGGGTTGCCCCCGGTGACGAGAGTTAATGTCGATTTATTACCAGTAAACACATTATGTGACGGTGTTACTTGTTTTTGGGGCTTTTCAGTTTTATTTGATAGATTGTTTGTTTGTTGATACATTTTTGTGGTTCATATGTAACTTCACATGAGGTAGACCTCATACAAAAGGTCGTCTGCATTGGTAACTCACTCTCACCTATTTCTATCGCCAAATAGCAGTGTTCGCATTGCTATTTTCCGGTTTGTTGGGTGAGAGAGGCAGTGAAATTACTGGGTAATGTGACATTATATTTAAATCACAATGATGACAACGCGCTCATGATATCCTTGTGATATTACTATCACGCGGACAGTATGTTTGTTGATCTGGAGTAGAAATTTTTTTTTTTGTACAATAATTGCGTTTATAACACACTCTAATTAACTTTACCCACGCATTTTTTATTATATACTATTCACAAAATCATATTAAAACTAAATCCATGTAAATATTTTACTATCGTCATCGTCATCGTAGCAGCCGTTAAACGTCCACTGCTGGCAATCACAGAGCGTAGCATCACGACGGGAATGCTGCTGCCCATCCCCGCCCTGTTTGCTTCGAGTGGATATACTGTCTGTCGGTTCCGGTACCTTAGTCGCATCTTTCATTTCATACCGCCGGTACCACACGGTACATTTAACATTTAGTAGTCAATGTAATTTCAATCGAGTTGATCCAACAAGAATTTCATTCTTTGTCTTCATAATATTTTCCGACATTTACGCGTTCTATCGTTTGACGTTTGACGGGCCTGATGGCGCAGATAGTAGTGATCCTATTTAAACCGCTAAGAGTCGGGGGTTTGATTCCCATCCTGAGCAAATATTTATATTATGATATTTTTGTTTGTTCTGTGTCTGGGTGTTAAATATATGTATTTAAGTATTATGTGATTCCGCTGTTGTCTGGCGTCCGTAACACAAGAGCTATAAGCGACTTACCACTGAGTCAAGTCAATGTATGAGATGTTGTGGGAATTTATTATTATAATTTTTATTGTTTACTAAAACATCATTAGTTAATTTGAAGATTGTTTGCTCTGCGTTTAGTTGCCTTTTTGAAGAATCACCCCGTTAATAATCCGTTTCGAAACATTTAAAAGTAGTTTTATAATTGTCACTATCAAATTAATTTCATTATCTAACCTAATGACTAACGCATCTGTCATGATTTCTTTGTTCATACCAATGAATCATAATAAACTGATGTATGGTCTCGTTAGGTATACCACAGTAATATGAGTGACGGGCCCGATGGTGCAGGTGGCAGTAATGCAGTCTTGTGCATCGAGGGTCGTAGGTTCCGTACCCACCCAGGACAAACATATATATGATGTTTGTTCTATGTTTGGGTGTTATATATATATGGATTTTATATAGATACAGACGGGTCCGTTGGTGCAGATGGTAGTGATCCTATCTTATGAGCCAAGGGTCGTGGGTTTGAGACCCACCCAAAACAAATATTTATATTTTGATATTTATGTTTATTCTGTTTCTGGGTGTTAAATATATGTATTTAAGTAGTATATTTGTGATTGCTTGAGTGCTTTAAGCGACTTATCACAGAGTCAGCTCAATATTTGAGATGTTGTGTTAATATTATTATTATCTTACACAGAAATGGTCCCAGGATTGATTCCAGACTGTGTTAATTCTTTCAAGGTTTCAATATTTGATTATTTATAATTTATATATAATAATATTATATAATTTATATTTTATAAAACCTATAAGTACTTAACTTCAGAAATAAGGGCTTATGTGACATACTGATTTCTGAGCAATATAAATGAAAAGTTGACATAGGACGACTTAAGCGAACATCTCTTAGCCAGGTAGAAGAGCTAGGACAGAATAAACAAACTTGTTTGAAAGGACTAATACAAGTAAGGGAAGTGAGAGAGGTATGCCAAGATCGTAACAAGTAGAGATCCATAGTCTCTATCTACCCCGATGGTACATACGCGTGATGTATGTATTATTGAAAAGCTTCATAATTATTTATTTAAGATTTTTTCTTGAAAGAGAGACCAACATTATGTCTCCATTAAGTTTTTATAATATTAGTAGGGGATACTAAGATTCGATTGTTCTCAAGATTTATTGTTGCCAAAGACGAAGTTTCATCATCATATCACGTCGTATTTTCGTCACGTCACGAGGGATTTTTAAAACAATCGGTTGTATGTGGACTGCTTTCATGATCACCCTGACGTGGAAAGCTATGTAAAATATGATAAATAAAATGAATACGTATATATATCACCAGACACAGAAATATGCAAGTGTATTCCCCAGGTGGGGGACGAAGCCACGACCCTTGATGTACTTCTTTGTAATATAGGAACACGAAGGAATGTGCAAACGGGCCCATCGAATTATAAATGAAGTAGATATAGGATTTGTGGCTACTTTAGCCTTTTCTCAGTAAACTATTGATAACTATTATCCAGAATTATTGTGTATTGTTTTAAAAAGTCATTTGAACTGAATAATAAAGTATACAAACTATGTAAAGCAAATATTAAAAAGACATAAGTAGTGACCGCCAAAAATCGGCCTCCTACCAGCTTAGCAGGCCCCCCGGGGAGGTGCCGGGACGGGCGGGGAGGGGTCTTATCTCCAAGTTGCAGATTGAATATATTTCATGTGTGAGCTCCGATTCGCGCCCGGCACAGTTTTGCAGCCTAAGTACTCCAGAGAAAGAATGGGGTTTATGAAACTTGATAATTTAAACATTGTACATATGAAAATGGATGGAAAGTTGGAGTACTCTATGGTTGTGGAATGATCTCTATGTGGCGGCTACATCATCATCATCATCATATCAGCCGTAGAACGTCCACAGCTGGATATAGGCCTCCCCAAGAAAGTAGTACCGCTCGGGGCAAGCGTGTTGGCAATCGCAGAGCGCAGCTTTCGCCACTTGGAGCTACACTGTTTCAGATGGATACAACAGCCTAATCGTTCGGTTCTGGTACCGTACACACCTCTTACGACACCTACTTAGAAAGGTACTATTCTACTCTACCGGTACCTCATAGCTCGCGGATTACTCGTATCTCATTTGCGCTTAACAGATACATCTAATGCTCCACGCCGAAGGCCCCATGTTATCGACCTGTATCAAGTAGCGATAGCCCCATGCCGGCAACTATATCAAACGTCGCAGCCCCACGCTAGGCTATCGCGCGTTCCGATACCACCTGCGTAATTAAAGCCGATCCTCCATTGTGTTCCTGTGTTTTGAGATAGCGGCCGTGTACTCAGATACACATTGATGTTCATTTATTTACAATTTTAGTCCTAATTAACTATGAACTGTTATGTTTGAACAAATTTTTGAACAATCATTGGTCTCACTATCGGAATGTTTGTTTACAATCTATATTGTCATTTTGCGAATGATTCATTTTATAATTATGAAAAAAATTGTAGAAAATAGTGATCTGGTATCAGGTTTTAAGAGGAAGTGGATTTTTTTCTTTCCGAGAAAATGCAGTACCAATTGTGCTATCACAGCGTAATACCAACAATACCACCATCATATCAGCTATTAGAAGTCCACTGCTGGACATAGGCCTCCCCAAGAAAGGGGAAATTGAAAGAATCTGGGTGGCAATCGCAGAGCGCGGCATTCACAACGGGATGCTGCTGCTCATCCCCGTCCTGTGCATTTTGGCTATAATGTTACGGATGGATATACCGCCATTTGTCGGTTCTGGCACCTCAATCACCAAAGAAGCTTGTAGCTTGCAGAAAGACCAAATAGTTTCGAATCAAATATTTCTGGAAAGTTCTAACAATTGTTGTTATGTAAATAAAACAAGGATATAGTACCATCATTCATACAAACATTAATTAATACAATAATTGAAATGATAAATAAAAAGTTTTGAAAACAAAATATCAAGTCATCGTAGATATTCAATGTCAAAAATTAACTAATAATACGATACTTGGTTAAAAAATATATATATTTTATGCAAATATATATATATTGAATTATATATTGAAAACAAAACGTCAAGTCATTATAAATATTAAAAAGTATGTCGAATAATCAATAAATGAAATCTATTAAAATTATATTTCTTACTTGCTCATGCCGGAAATGGCAGAAATACAGAGGCACTGCAACCAACAATACCGTAGTACATTTCCGAACGCAACACGCAAAAATATGAACGCGCCGCGAACACCGAACGCTTCTCCTATTTCACATATCTGTCACATCGCACCTGACACCATGACCCTCAAAGCGAGTGCCGAATCATCGCACCACCGGCCGTCGTATTCTATGTGGCGAGGGCGGGGGGTTGGAGGGGGCACGGGGCGCGGGGCACGGGGGTCGTTGAAAAACGTGAAAAGTGACCAAGATAAGCCGGACTGGCCGCGCGGCGCCGCCAGCGATACCGGCCGATACTTACGCCGGTACTATTGACTTGTGGGCAGCAAGCACTTGCTGTTAAGAAATACCTTGATTAAAAGTCTGGGATATTAACTCGTGTTATATTGTGTAAGAAAAATTAACACTATATCTCGTACATTGACCTGACTACGAGATGAGTCGCTTAAAGCACTTGTATTATGGACAGCAGAAGAATCTTAAATATACTATTTTAATACATATATTAAACGCCCAGACACAGAACAAACACAAATATCATCATATAAATATTTGTCTTAGACGAGAATCGAATCCTTTACATTGGCACACAAGATAGGATCACTACCGTCTGCTCCATCAGACTTGTTAACTAAAACTTTAATCTAGGTTAAGCATTTTCAAATGCTGTACCGCACTTTTACTTAGCCTTCAAGCTGTCGGGTGTTGGAGGATTTAAATAGCACGGAAAAGCACTACCCTCTTTACCAGGTAATGACGAATGTGGTATCGAAACCGACAAACGGCGGTATACCCGAAACAGTGCACCTCAAATGCAACAAGGCGAGAATGGGCAGCAGCATTTCTGTCGCAAAGTAATGCTCTTCAAACACCACCGCGCCTGCCTAGCGGGGCAATTAATTGCCGAGCTTTAAATTAATTTATGCGTGGCTAATTCCCCTTTTCTTCGGGAGATGTGATCCTAGACATGGGCATGACTAAAAAATTTTGGTGAGCGTATCTTCGCGTTTTTCAGTACATTTAAGCTATACTGTATCGCTTGGATATAGCGCCATCTGTCAGACCTGGTACCTCAGTCACATTTTTTTGGAAAGAGGGGCTATTCTACTTTTCCGGTACCCCACGACGTTTGTGGTACTATCCCCATCTATCGGTGACTTGCAAAGTAAACTCGCTGTTTATCAAACCAGCTATTGAAAGTCTCCTGCTGGATATAGGCCTCCCCAGAAAGGGGTAATGTTGCCAATAATTGCTACGGGTATGCTGCTGCCTATCGCCGCCCTGTGCCTTTAAGCTGCACTGTTTCGGATGGATATACCGCCATCTGTCGGTTCTGGTACCTTAGTCGCCTCTTACGACACCTGGTACGGGGAGGTATACTTTTCTACTCGGCCTTGTCTCACTGTTAATCAATAAAAATGATAAATGCAAATAAATAAAAAAAAATCCAAAATAGAGTTGTAATAACAAATAGTTTGTATTCCTGCATTTGTTTGTAAACTTTGAGTTGTCAGTGTGTTCTATCGATTTGTATTCTTATCTCGAATGATGTTTGTGTTAAATCGGGATTGGAATCCGTAGTAGGGGCTCTGTTTGTTGCCCGTTCCGAACTTTCGAACGCAAATTCCCGATAAGCCGAAACTGCATCCACTTTTATTTGCGCGTGCATCGGTTAAGTGCGGGCCCGATTGTGTTTTGAGGCTATCGATGCGAGTGTCCACTGAATTACAATAGACCGTGTAATGCACACGTAACTTGCATTTTTATCGATAAGTTTTCACTCGAACTTATCGAGAGAAAATGTATTCGATAATTTTTTTATTTTTACGCGTGCGCAAAAATCAGATGGAATTATTTTAAGCATTTCAAAGTTAATCATTTCTATTCGCTTTTTTACTCAGTTTCATTGGACATAATGTATAAAACTATTTTGTTTAAATGATAAAATAAGTGAAAGGAACCGCCGATAAAGATATTTCTGCTTTCTTGTGTAACGATGTGCAAGAATTTGTGAAACCAGTATCGAAAACAAGATAAAGTTTTAAACTTATACAGTTAAGTCTAAGTCATGTTTTCGATATTTGAAAACTTGATTTTGTTTTTTATATTCGTCTTTACAGCCATTGGAAGTCCACTGCTGGGCATAGGCTTCCGCAAAAAAGGGGGAATTTGTCCATAGTACCGCGCTGGGCAGACGTGTTGGAACTTTGGATGCTGCTGCTCATTCACAGAGCGGGGATCCTGTGCATTTGAGCTACACTGTCTCAGATGGATATACCGCGATCTGTCGGTTCTGGTACCTTAGTCGCTTCTTACGATACCTGGTACAGGAGGAGGTACTATTCTATTCTGCCAGTACCTCATAACAGTAATTTCTTTATATTCAATATACACTTTCCGAGTCCGCTAATGTTCACTTGGCTCGATATAAATTTACTGCCTGTGACTTATCATAAATAAAACATCATAAACTCGTTAAATGCACAAAAGCCTTCATTTGACGTGTAAAAATAGCATAACTGTTTATATTAACTGCAAAATAATGTCAAAAATACTGTGTGATTCAAATGAATCCGCGGAACATGCCACAGCGCGTGCAGTACTAGGTCCGAGCCTAGATCTACCGATAGTGCCTAATTTACATAATACTGCAGATTTTTTTTTCAAGAAAACACATACAAAGTTCATAACACTAATGTGGTGGCTGCTGTGTGCCGCAAATGATAAGCGGTCGCGTGTTAAAATATCATTTGTATGGCATTTGCATAAATAATAAAGATTGCACTGATAATGTTCAAGTGCGGTATGTTTTTTTGTTCAGTTGGTGATTTTAAGTGTAAACAGCAATATGTTTGTTGTGAAATATCTTGAATCTATTGAATAGAATGGATTTTATATAAAAATTGTGACTAGCTATGGTTTGATATTGAATACGGTAGGGTAGAATAATCAAACCCTTTTGATCTTTAGGAATTACGAACCCTACAGCGTAGATGGCAAGGTTCGATTCCCATCCAGGGTAAATATCAATATGACGATATTTGTGTTTGTCCTGTGTCTGAGTGTTAAAAATATGTATTTAAGTATTGGTGATTCCTCTGTTGGCAAATGTCGACGCGTAAAATGTAGTGGCCTATATATTTATTTATTAATTCATCGAACCTTGGTCAGTATAATATCAAGGTCGTCATTACAAAAACATGGTAACCACCATTTTATACCCAAACCAAAGTAGTATATCCCCAGTTTCATTGAACGGAAAATAATTATTGAAAGTCAGATTTATTATTGTATTTCTCACAATTTTGATGAAGTTATATAAAAAATTTACGTACCTACTGATTTTTTGACAAGACCATACTTTACTATCCATAAAAGCTCTAAGTTTTCAGCTTTCTTAGTCTATAAGCTAATTTAAATATATATATTAAATATAATTTAAATAAAATAATTTTAAACAAAATCTACTAATTAGTTATCAATAGTAATTAATAAATAAATAATACCGCTACCGCTTCTTACTCTGGTCAACCAGTAAGGTCAACTACAGGTCACAACCCGTCGTATGTCCGTAATGATATTATAATGTAATTTAACATTGTTTTTTTTTTCTTTCAGGTAAGTAGGCCAATGATAACGCCTTGAGGATTTCTCCACTTAGTTTCCGCGTAACCCTTATACTGCTTTTGGGGAATCATTTGTAAGTTAATGGAGCAGCTGAAAATCGCGGTTGGAAAGCAAATTTTCAAATAGAAACGTATTGAAGATACACCTAACAATATAATGCATCCCTACACCCGTTATCGGGGAGGCCTATGTCCAGCAGTGGACTACCAATGTCTGAAATGATGATGATGACGGCACGAGGACTACATCAACTCAAAACTAACATTTTATATAAACCTGTCGAACTTAAATCATCGATCATGAGGTTCTATGGCACGCATACTCCGAAAGAATACTTTTTCAGTTTCAAATCGGTTGAAATCTTTCAAAAGGAATTCGTTACTCCGTTTAAATTTGCGAATAAATGACGTTGTTTCTAGAAATGTGGAAAATATATTATTTTCAATGCAGAGAATAGTTATCTAAAGGTGCGATAAGCAATCTGCGGGTCCAGCATCACATTTTTTCATGTTTAACGTATCATAATCATTAAAGCAGCCGTTGGACGTCCACTGATGGACATAGAGTTCGTCAAGAAAGGGGTTTGGTCATATCAGCCTAGCCAAGCCTGTAGCATTTTATCTATCTGTTTCGGACGAATATACCGCCGTAATATATCTTCGACGGGCCCGATGACGCAGTTGGTAGTGATCCTATCTTGTGCGCCAGGGGTCGTTGGTTCGATTCCCACGCATATCAAATATTTCTATGATAATATTTGTATTTGTTCTGTGTCTTGGTGTTAAATATATGCATTTAAGTAGTATATTTGTGATCCCTGTTGTCAGGCGTCCGTAACACAAGTGCTTTAAGCGACTTACTACGCAGTCAGATTAGTTTATGAGATGTTGTGGGAATTTATTGATAAACTATTTTTTATCTGTCCATTTTGGTGCCTTACGACACCTGGTACAGGGGGAGGTACTATTCCACTCTGCCGGTACATCGCGGCTAAAATATATTATATACCCAATAAAAAATAAATCGAAACCCATTTTAAAATAAGAAACGAGTTTTCCAGAAGAGAATAAACGTAAAACATTCGGCTAGGATTTATACGACAGTGATGGCGATAAGGCGGGCGGGGCGATAACACTGATACCGCGCCCGCCTAACTATTGCCTTCCATATAATAATATTAAATAATATATTTTTAACTATGCTTAAAATGGAAAATAATAAATGGAAAATATATAAGATCTTTTTATGATTAAAATACAAGCATGTGGAAAATGTTGATGAAGATTGAGTTACCATGTCCAATATAGAGATGAGAACTTGTCAAAATGTATCTATATTCCTTAATTGATTTTGAACTCTACAAGCTGGATTTTCAGTTCAAATTTGTTGTAAGTATTTCGCTGATTATATAGGAGTGCTTGTCAAGTATTTTATGTATAAAATAAATTGCTATGCACTACTCTAAAAAATAGTTACATAAAGTTATTGGTGATTGCAGGTTTAATGCTATGTCTTCACGGGCCTATCACCCTTGTAACTAGACGTTCATGAAGCATGCATGTTTTCAGAAAAGCATAAATATACCAAAATTCGAACACGGGTCACCTGAATTCTAAGGATGCTTAAAACCAGAGAGACGTTCAGAAACTTCATGTTCTACCTGAAAAGATCAGGACAAGAGGATTTTGTACTGAAGTACAAAACTATTAATTTCATCAAATCTGGGTCAGGTTTATTTTTTTATATTACTCTAATGTAGTGATTAAAGTAATACCAGCCTTGGTACTAGATCGTAAGAAGCGACTTAGGTTCCGGAACCGACAGATGGTGGTATATCCATCCGGAATTGTGTATCTCAACTGCAAAGGACGTGGAAGGGCAGCATCAACTCTATCGCAAAACTTAGCTGTGCAATTGCCACCACAATTGCTCAGCGTGGTAATTATTAGCAATACTCCCCCTTTCTTGGAGAAGCTTTCATCCAAATGTAAATGTTCAACAGCTGGTATAGTTTATTTTAAAGCAAGCTTTTAAATTAAAATTTCATAACAACAACACGAACAAACTTGAGTTTATAACCAATACGAAGTCTAAATAAATATCCAAATCTAGCTCACGTGATACCCCTCAGGCTCCATAATGAAACTCCAACACTTATCACACGTAACGAAACAACTCTTGGAGCAAACGTGGATAAGAATCGGCCTGTGAATTTATACGAGAGCGATAAGGTAGGGCGGGCGATAAGGCAGCGCGCGATAACGCCGCCCGCCCTGATCGTATCTGTGATTAAATAGCTCGCCTTATCGCGCGAGGCAAGAGGATCTTGGGCGCGGCAGAGTAGTGTGTGTTTAAGAGACATAGTCTACTTCATATTTTTTACCTTCATTATAGACCTTCATCATCGCCGTTGCAGTCGTAGACCGTCTACATAAGCCTCTCGAAGAGAGGTCTAATTAATTTTCAATATGTGAGAATAAAATTAAGTTTATTTGGCTTCATTGTATCTGATGATTATGTTAAAATACAACGAAAAGAAAACTACTCCTTGGCCGTTCCAAGTAGTCCGAATCTAGGGCTTGAGCTATGCACATACACAATTCCATCAAAGCTTCTAAAGAATAACAAACAGACAGAGAGATAATCAACATATCGTCCATTGGAAGTCCACTGCTGGGCGTAGGCCTGCCCAGGAAAGGAGGATGATTTCCTATAATTGCAACGCTGGGCAGGGGTAGTAGCAATTACAGAGCGTAGCTTTGAACTAGGCAGTTCTGGATGCAATGCCATCTTCGGGTTCTGGTACCTTTGACGCCCCCTACTACTCTTGGTACAAGTACTACTTATCTCTACCGGTAACCCTCTTCAGGTGAACATCCCATTCGGCAAGAATGTTATGGTATTATTCATCAGGTATATGATGGCCCACATGGTAGTGATACTATTTTATGCGACAGTAGTCGTGGGTTCGATCCCCACCCAGGACAAATATTTATATAATGATATTTGTGTTTGTTCTGTGTCTGGATGTTAAACTGGATGGACATCTTATGGCTGATATAATGATGATGATATATAATTACGATACGCTAGTGGAAATTAACACAAGTAGAAAGTTAATAAAAATAAATGTTTGTTTTTCTACTCCTTTTGAAGAGAAAAGTTTTTTAAGAACTTCTTTCAGGCACAGTGTTGCTATATTTGCCTATTTATGTAAATAAGTAACCTTTTATATTATTTTACTTAGAAGTACAATTTATATCATTAAAATTAAATGACGTCTTGTGGACAAAGAGGACAGGTAACACTTTATCCTTTAAATAAGTAATATCAAGAAATTGGTCTCATATCATATTTCAATAACTCCGCCACATTAAATTTAATATTATAAGCTAAATCTGATAAGTATTGGCTTGGCATATCTGAGACGTCATTTAAAGGTCGTAACATTTAACTGAAAAATTAGTTTTACTTAAAAGCATTTACCAAAACAATAGTCACACTTATTTAATTGTATCTTGATTACAATGACAGATATCAGTATAGTAGCTTGGCACGAGTAATGAACCTGCTATAAACTTAGTTATAAGACCCGTCTGGTGCCGGCAGACTAGTATTAAAGTAGGACACTCAATAACCTATTTGTTTCAGTGACTCTTATAACACTGGTTGTCAGGGTCATCGATCATTTGTGTAAAATTATAATTAGCAAATGCATACACATAGATTTATTTTCATATATTTTTTGACGATTTGACAGTTCTCATAATAATATATATATTCGTTTATCTAATAATATAATATCTTATATAAATAGAGATATATAATAGTTCATAAATATATCTATATTTAAATAGGCCTATTTAAATAAAGATATATTGGCATTATGGTATTGAGTTTTATTTATATGTTAACAATATTGTTTACATTACAATGATTTCACATTCATTTTTTAATTCCCACGACATCGCATACCTTGACCTGACTCTGTGGTAAGTCGCTTAAAGCACTTATGACACAAACGCACAGATAACTAATAAAAAAATAAATCACAAATATCCAGGCACAAAATAAAAACAATGAATATCGTCATATAAATATTTGTCCTAGGTGGTAATCAAACCCCTAGCGTACAAGATAAGATCTCTACCATCTGCGCCATCAGGCCCACCAATAAAATTCCATCATATAAAGCATATTGTCGTGAGGTACCGACAGAGTAGCGCCTCCCACTACACCAGGTGTCGTAAGAGGCGACTAAGGTGTCAGAACCTTCTAGCTTGTATATCCATACGTATCGGTGCAACTTAAATGCACGGGGCGATTGCCAACACGCTTACTCAGCGCGGCAATTATGGGCAAAATCCTGGAGAGCCCTATGTCCAGCAGTGGACTTCCAATGGCTGATATGATGATATAAAGCGTGTTATATAAAATTAAGACAAAAGCCCATTAAAACAATTTAGTTTGACAGCTGTCAGTCTAATCGATATTTGAAGGGCTAGTATTTCCTAGCATAGCACCAGTGAACTAACTACGCACTCTGTATTTACGTAGATAAGTTACCTCTGACATATCTGGCGACTCTGTGTAA
This sequence comes from Heortia vitessoides, assembly GCA_020976665.1. Lineage (NCBI taxonomy): Eukaryota > Metazoa > Arthropoda > Insecta > Lepidoptera > Crambidae > Heortia > Heortia vitessoides. The sequence continues at coordinate 19,910,724 of JACJUM010003174.1, read as the reverse complement.
AATATGAATACGCGGCGTTGTCGGTAGGAATCCGTCAAACAGATGAGATAAGGCGGACGTGAACTTTTGCTGTGTTTGTACACCCCCCCCCCCCCCCCCCTTCGCAACCCCTCCCCCCTTCCCGGCCGACCTGCGGACCCCACTTCGGGGTATGTGGTGTGACTGTGTGCGTGTCACACTCGCGCACATTTTGATGGATGAGATGAAATACTAAACAAAATAGAATTCATTTTCTGGAATAGTTCCTTGTAACGTTTCTCCATGGAATGAGCATACAAATGCTGTTTTTAACATAAATGAGAAAATGTCTTATCGGTGATGTATATTTTTGTTATTCTAGATCGTGTCTGATGATCATATTTATCTCTTTTCAGACATAAATAGCTTGTAACTTTACAGTGATCCCGCGGGAATAAAACTGGTCGTTGTCCATCCGGGTTGATAGTTTTTAAGGTCTCCAACCAGATAAACTAACAACTTAGCGTTTCTTAGGGTCATCCATCCAAATTTCAGCCATTGCGAAAGTCGCTTAACATGCACGATTTGCACGTAAATCTATGCTCCACGAGTTTCTTATTGGCGATTACAGTATACAAACTAGCTAAGCTTAGTTACAGGCTTTAGTCTCCCAAGCCTTAAAACTAAAAACAGTCGTACGAAGTGTTTGAAAATTAGTTCTTAAGTGTAAAGGAAAACAAATATAAGGATAGGTAGAGACTATGGTTCTAAACTTGATGCGATTTTGACATACCTCTTTCTCTTAGTTTACTTTATTTATTTTTGGTACATCTAATCTGGCCCTTCTTTAATATCTCTTCTACCTGGTTAAGATATGTTCGCCTCGGTTGTCCTATACCAACTCTTCCATTCACTTCCGCTCTATATATGTGAGCAGTCATTCTACATCCATCCTTTCTACATCCATCCTTTCTACATCCATCCTTTCTACATGTCCAAGCCATCTCTACATTTTTTTTCTCTATTTTAAATATGGTATTATTTTTGTTTATCGATCGTCGATCCTTTCTCGGGGACTTTTCTCGATATATGAAACGTATTTGAGAAACTGCTTGCCTCGACATCGGAGTCATGAATAGTAAAGTTTTTCTCCGTTACTGGAAGTTTTAATCCCGTTCTTGGGTTAACTATGTACTATTTACCTGCATATATACATTTGGTAATATATAATTTTCTATATATCCATAGAGACTTTGTTCAGACAATAAAAAATACAACAACACATTTGAAGGCCAAATGGCGCAGATAGTACGAATCCTAACTTATGTACATCGTAGTCGTGGGTTAGACGCCCACACAGTACAAATATTTATATGATGATATTTGTGTTTGTCTTGTTTCTGGGTGTTAAATATGTATGTACATTTTGTTTCTTTATATAACTCCTTATATAAAGAAACAAAATTTATATTATTTTTTTTCTTTTATTATTTTTATTTATATATATTTTTCATTTATATTTTTTATTATTCCATTTTATTCATTTCAATGCTCCGCTTCTTTCCGACGTAGTGTGATATAATATAGCCTAAGTTTATACTTACTACGTAAACCATCTACCAGTGAAAGTCACATTCAAATTGTTACAGCCGTTCCAGAGATTAGCCGGAACAAACAGACAGACCAAAATTGTATAAAATAAATTTTGGTACGTACCATATAGAAGCGGTTATTTACTACAAACGGACACCCTAATTTTATTTATATGTATGTATATATTATACTAGCAGCACCTCGCGGTTTCACTCGCGTTAAGTTGTAGAAACTTCATACTGACTTATTATCCCCATAAGGGATAATTTTCAGAAAAATATTATACCTGTTTTTCATGAGTTTTGATGTATAACTTGAAACTGAGTTTTTTAGAATACCATTAAAAACATTTTTTTTAAAGGTATTCTAAAAAATCTGATTATTACCCTTTAGGAGGTAAATTTAAAAAAAATCACATACAAAAGGAATCCATAAACAATTTCAGGTGACTTTTCATAATGTATTTGTAGTATTTGTTACATTTCATTACCGGTATCAGATGGGCGGGCGGCGGGGGCGCGCGGGCGGGCGGTGTCGCTTCCTTATCGCCTCTTATCGTCTATCTTATCGCTGCTCTGACTCAAGCTTTTGCAACTAGTGCTATTGTGTATTGTGTCTGCTCAAAATGACACTTATTTCATCAGAGGTATTACAATTTCGCATTTACTTACAACACATTTCTATAAGACCTTTGACGGGGAGGTGTAAATGGTAGTGTTCCTATCTTGATCCTAAATGTGTATATGATGAATATTTGTATTTGTTTAGTGCCAAGGTGTTAGAAATGTTTTTAAGTATTGTTTTTGTGATTCCTTTGTTGTCTTATGTCCATAACACGAGTGACCAATTAGGCCGATGTTTGAGATGTTGTATGTTTATTAAATTATTATTATTTATCAGCACCAAAGACATAAAATATTGTATATTCCAATGTCTTTCGTAAGTTTTGAGTAAAATGTTACTTGCTGTTATTTTCAGTTATTAGTTGCAAGAGAGTAGATATGAGTGTCTGGTCGAGGGAAGGTACACTGAATTAATAATAAAGAGGCATATGTTAGAAGAGGTATGAAAAAAGTGTTAAAGAGGAGAGAAAAAATGTAGAGTCGAAAAACTCAAAAATATTTGATATTGTGAATATATATAGACTTAAAATCTCTCTGGTTCTGGAAGTAGACTATTCTCTTTAGATCCAAAGTGAATAGACACCGCAATCTTCTATGTAGTCTACGGTGACTATTACGGTTTGACTTCAGCTGTTTGCTAACTATTGTAAAGCAGTGTAATTTGACACTTAAAGCTATGGCTCTTCATCCTACAATACTTTATGGTTAGACAAATACCGATTCATTTATCGATTTGCATTTAGAGGTAAGAAGTATGACGGGCCCGATGACGCAGATGGTGGTGACAGACAGGACAGACATTAATCTGGACTAATATTACAAAGCTGAAGAATTTATTTGTTTGTTTGAACGCGCTAATCTCAGAAACCGCTAGTCTGATTTGAATTATCGAGGAAGGTTAAAGGCTATATTTTATTTTCAAATAATTCGAGTTCCGTTTTAAAATAAATAAATAAATATTGAAAGTTACTATACCCCCTAAAACCACTTCCCTATGCTGATGAAGTAGAGGGCACTGCTAGTGTGATGATATTTGTGTTTTTCTTGTGTCTATATGTATTTAATATTAAATTTATGATTTCTTTATTATCTGATGTCTGTTACACAAGTGCATTTTACGATTTACCTCGGAGTCAGATAAATGTATGAGAAGTTTTGTAAAATATGAATTATCATGTATATACTACTTTTGATTGAATATAGAACCTTTATCTGGAAAATATTTGAGTCATCCATTTTAAAGAATCTTAAAAACTAATTGCATTGAAGATATGAAGGTGTCCTACAAGAATTAATTACATTTTGTTTTATATAACACAAAGCATTTATCTAGAGCGCAGCGTCATTGATTTCTCAGAAATCAATTCATTTTCTTGGCAGGTTTATATAGAATCCGATGACGCAGAGCTTATGATTCTGTGAATGTAATCATTTAGATTTTTAAATCATACATAACATAATTATATTTTCATTGTTATTCTCGGGACTTATTGATCAATGAGCTACATCCTGTGCCCCATCGGGGTAGGCAGAGACTATGGATCTCCACTTGTTACGATCTTGGCATACGTCTCTCGCTTCCCTTAGTCCTTTCATCGCATTAGTCGTTTATTTTTGGTAATTCTGACCTGGCCATTATTTCAACCTGGTTAAGATATGTTCACCTAGGTCGTTCTATACCAACTATACCATTTACATTTTTAGATTAATTTTTTGAAATACAGTATTTTTAGTTAGTTTTTTAAATAAGATAAAATTACAATTTCAATGTTTAAACCTTTTGCAATTAGTTCCAGTGAAGTTAAGAGCAAAGTTGTCAGTCTGTTTGTGCCAGAGCTATAAAGTTAATCTCCTCAATCAACCGATATCCGCTATAAATAGTTTTTATCTTCCTTCGTATGTACGTTTCATGTCTCAACTTTTTTATGGTAACTGGCAGAAATGGTACTCGCTTTGTTCTTTGTAGCAATGTTTTTAGCGACATAATCCACCATAAAACGTCCACTGGACGTCCATTGGACATTGGCCTGCCCAAAAGTGAGGGGAATTGCCCATAATTGGCGTGCTGGGCAAGGACGTAGCTTCGCGACGAAAATGCTGCTGCCCATTCCCAACCTGTTCTATTTGAGCTGCAATGTTTAGTTGCCTCTTAAGATACCTGGTACAGGAGGAGGTACTATTCGACTCTGCCGATACCTTACAGCATTCGCCAGTACCTCACGGCATATATATAATAATAATAAATTCGCTTAACATCTCATACACTGACCTGAAACCGTGATAAGTAATTTAAAGCACTTGTGTTGCAGAATTCAGACAACAGAAGAATCACAAATATTAAACATTTGTCCAACACCCAGACACAGAACAAACACAAATATTTTATCATATTTGTTCTGGGTGGAGACCGAACCTACGATCTTTGGCGCACAAGGCAGGTTCACTACCATTAGCGTCATCGGACCTGTCAAGAGAATAGGACAAGGACAGGATAAGAAGAATAGGACCAATGGTACAGGAATAACGCGAAAAAGGTTATGAACTGATTGCATCTTGTGCTCCAAAAATTTTGCTGTCATTCTGTGTCTGGGTGTTAAAAATATAGGAAAGTATTTAATGTGTGATTCCTTTGATTTCTGATGTCCGTAACACAAGTGCTTTAAGCGACTTATCTGGGATTGAGGTCAACGTATGATATACATACGCACACCGCGCCTGTGAACCTTTAGGGTAGACAGAGAAAATGGTTCGTGCTACGATCTTGACTTATCATACTCGCTTTCTTTCCACATATTGGTCCCAACTAACACGCTCGTTTGTTCTTGGTACTTCTGACCTGGCCCTTCTTTTATACCTCGTCTGCCAGATTGAGTTATGTTCGCCTAGGTCGTCCTATACCAACTCTTTCCATTCGCATATGAGATGTTGAGTGAAAATCTCATATTGGAACAAAGTCGTCTCTACACTGCAAGATCTGTTTATCTTAACTTCTCTTTAGTGAAATCAAATCAAGATCGATGACATGAAAGTTGAACAAATAAAAGAATTTGTGAATCTCGGAAGTGTATTTTCGAGAGGTGGGAAAGTATTGAACGGAGAGTGAATACCATAATAGAATGGTATCATTGGAGCCTAACTTGCTATTATGGGCAGCCAAAACGTGTCAAAAGGGCATGACTGGCGGTTCATAGTACATGTATGTATATATATATATGTATAAATCAAACCAATATAAATGACACACATTTCCACAGGTCAACAAGCATTAACAGTAAATATGAATTGCGCGCGGTATCGACACTTCCTGCGCGAGATACTGCGATCACATCGTTCGCTAATTAGGCTTATCGTAGACCAATTATTTGTAAGCTTATCGAAGTTGCGCCATTGTTCTATAAAGTTGCGCGCGGGCACACGGCTGCGGAGTGCGTCGAACATAGCATTATTATTTAAACCTATGATACGTTTATGGCGTTTTATTTCCGTGAGGTACCGGCAGAATAAAACAATAACTCCCACTGCACCAGATAAGAGGCGACTAAGGTAGGTAGACAGATGGTGATATATTCATCCGAAATAGTCCAGCACAAATGAACAGGGCGGGGATGGGCATCAGCATCCCCATCGCGAAAGCAGTGCTCTGCGATTGCCAACACGCTTGTCCAGCGTCCTGGGTTTATGGTATATGGCCATTTGGCATTTATGGTTAAAAACCTTCTTTTATGGAAAGGCTGCAAATAGCTTTTATGATGAATTGCAGTGTATTCAGCTTTTAGAGACTTATCTCTAAGTTCGATCAACACATTAAGCAAACATCAAAATCGGTTCAGTAGTTTAGAAGTTCATCCAGGACAAACACCGTCATACAAATTTTTATATGTGTTAAGATTTTAATGACTCTGAAAATTAGATACCTGTAAGAAACAATAGTACCTCACTCTGGTAACAGGTCTTGGAAGAAGCGACGACCTATTTTTTTTTTTTACTAAGACTTAAGTCTAAGAAGACAGTTAAGCATACCGTCCGTCTGATAGCAAGCGTTACTACAGCTCATAGGTGCTCGTATTTAAAAGTCTGCATTGATACCTCTCAACTATCAACTATTTCTACCGACAAATAGCAGTGTTCAGGCGTTCATTGAAATTACGGGGTAATGTGTCATAGTATCATCAAATCACAAGGTTGGCAGCTTACTAGTGATGTCCTTGTGATATTACGAGTGCATATGTGCAGTGCCGATAACTATCACGCGGACTGTATGCTTGCTTCCCGACTATAGTCTCATAAAAACACAGATAATTATGCAAGTGTCCATGATCTGTTTTGGAAATTCTCTTAAGTATAAACTTATTAGGAACCAATCTAACAAAACAAGTTAAGTACGTCATAAAATGTTCTAGATTTATCGCGTAGTAAATTTTAAATTGTGACTTTTACGCCAATGGCTTTCAGGCAAATAAACGTCCTGGATGTTTTGTATAATTTTTTGTCCATTAGGTTTCATCCTAGCGGTGATAATTAATAATTATTATGTTCCACTCTTAATACCGAGCAGTACCAGCAGTGTGGAATAGTACCTCCTTCTGTGCCAGGTGTCGTAAGAGGCGACTAAAACAGATGGCGGTATACCCATCCAAAACAGTATAGCTCAAATGCACAGGGCAGGGATGGGCAGCAGTATCTCTGTCGCGAAAGCTGCGCTCTGCGATTGCCAACACGCTTGTCCAGCGCGCAATTAAAGGCAAAATTCCCTTTTTTTGGGGGGGGGGGGGGGGGGCTATGTTCAGCAGTGGACTTTGAATGGCTGATATGATGATTACATCCTAATATTTATCCCATGATAAACCCGAATACATTGTCAAGAGAGGACACACCGTCTATCAGGTCTGCTATTGTTATTTCTAAACGAAGGTTTAAAATAAGCTTGTAATCGCTGTAGTTGACACCTACGTAATAACGCATGCAGATAGATAAGGCAGTGTGTCACTGTAACGTATATATATGCATATAATGAGTATATAATATACACTTGATCGTATTGTTAAACTGTGCAGTGTATTGTAATGTTTTTCCTTGACACAATCCGCTATCAACACCATTCTTTGCTCGTGATGTCGATTATGAAGAAAAACCTACAGCGATTAATTTAAACTTTATTTTTACTTGTAGGACATTTATGTTTTTTATCTGTTTATATATGATATGGAAATACAACTAGCCTACATACACTATAAGTATTAAATTGATTTCAATAAGACCACATAATAAATTATATCTCTGGTTAGGCCAACAGTGATACAACGCTAAAGGAACTTAAATACAAATAAGAATTTTATCACAATAATTACAGCCATTGGAAGTCACAACTGGACTTAGAACTCTCAAGGAAGGGTGAATTTTGCCCATAATTTCTGCTCTGGGCAATCATGTTGACAGTAGAGCGCAGCCTTCGTGACGAGGCTGCTGCTGCAAATTCCCATTTGTAGGAGTACTATTATTTGGGTTACACTGTTTTGGATGGATTTTGGATGGCGCCATCTGTTGGTCGGTTATCAGATTTTAATCGCCTCTTACGACACCTGATGCAGATGGAGGTACTATTCTACTCTGCTGGTGCTTCATGGCAAAAAAACACTATACAAGTAATAAAATTGCCCCAGTCCCAGTCAACCATTATACGAAACAGAAAAAAATACGTGTATTGGTGCAGACAATATATACACAAAAAAGAAAAACGTTATAATCACATTTGTATAACTAAACGCAAAAGATTCTACTGGTGAGATCGTTTATTTTGAGTTCCGTCTTTTTTTTAAGAAGCCAAATGGCGCATCTACCAGAATTACACAATCCAAAAAGATCTTAGAATTATACAGTCAACTAAGTTTACTGCAGGTTGATTACGCGATGCATCAGAAATGATCCTGCAAGAGAAACCTGATCGTGATAAAAGGTCAGGTTGACGAAACCTCCATCAGCGGTGGCGCTCACAAAACCTTTGTCGTAAAACGAAACGGTCAAAACTTTTAAATATTTACATAAAGTAAAAAAAATATTTATTCAGATATTATCTTTTTTCTAGGAAAATCACATTGTTTATGCCTCATCAAGCTATGCTCAGAGCGGATTTCAATATGGCGGTGATAAATTGTATGTCGAGTCGTGAGGTACCGGCAGAATAGAATTATTCCTCCTCCTCCTTAACCAGGTGACGTAAGAGGCGACCGACAGATGTTATATCCACCTGAAACAGTGTAGCTCAAATGCCTAGAGCTGGGATGGGCAGCAGTGTCCCCATCACGAAAGGTATGATCTGCGAATGCCAACACTCTTGCCAAGTGTGGCAACAATGGCTGATATGTTGATGACGATATTGTCGCCACTATCGACACTGGGCGACACTTAAGCAAAAACCGTATAACATGGCTCATCAAAATAAATCACAAGTCGCAAAACTTTGATAATGGACAAAGGCAACGTGGCATCTACTGCGTAATTACAATTTAACCAATGCCAAAAGGAGATACACGAACGGCCATCGAAAACCACATCAATTGTGCAAAGCAACGGTTTAGTCGAATATATAGCCCATAAAAATGTTAATACGCTAATGCAACTGCGCATTTCTTGCTAGTAATTTGCCACGTTGAAAACGAAAAATGCACTAGTGTTTAAGTTGTCAAGTTATACGCGCGGGGCGATTCTCGTTGTCACTTTATTCGGTGCTATGTATTGATATTAGACAGATATTAATAAACGGACGTGTTGATAGCATAGTTGGTACACTTAGGTAATAAACTTTCCTTTGAAAAGAAAAGAACGGGTTCGAGTCTCTCATGTAAATTGAGACATGTTGACATCTTTTCCAGTTATTATTTGGCTTGGGAAATGTAAGCACGCAGTTCAAACCAGCATAATTTTTTTCAATCCAATTAAATTTTCCTTAGAAGGTTACAAAAAAGAAAGCAAAAGCCACGCGTTTTGGAAATTGTAGATCAAAGCTGTAATCGGGGAATATACGTAGAAGCAATTATAGTGTCACGATCCCAGAGGCGCCTTAGTTTACCGGGTACTAGGGGAGCTAGAGTACAGGATGGCTTAGGTACAGGGAGAGGTACCATCCTACTCTACCGATACCTCATGGTGTAATAAAGGCTTATTATTATTATGATATAGGAAAAGGCAAGGCAAGGAGGCCCTCTGCCTCTCATGACTTACGTCGTTATATAAAGTGACCAGCCCAATTCAGCATTCTCGAGAACGGCCGTTAAGGAAATGGGACATGTAAATGAAGGAGTTGCTTGTAGATGCCGCGATACGATTATGAAATATTGAACTCCCCCTCCCCCTTCTATGCCTCTAAGGGGAGGGACAAATCTGGGATCATGCCACTGTGCACTGTAATTGCTTCTACGTATGATAGTCGTTGGTCTTGGAGCTATCACAAGACTGTTAGTTTCTGCGTTATAGGAACTTGGATATGTATAAATGACTAGCTAACACGATAGACTTTATTCTATTTTATATTTGTGCTGTCCTATCTATGCTTTTAGTTTTTACATGAAAAAATATTGTGACTATAATTTGAGATATAAACTATAATTTTCTCAAGGTGGATCCGGCATGGTAGAATAGCATCTCCCTCTCTACCAGGTGTCGTAAGAGGTGTCTAAGGTACCAAAACCGACAGATGGCGGTATATCCATCCAAAACAGTGTAGCTTCAATGCATAGGGTGGTGATGAGCAGCAGCATTCCCGTCGCAAAAGCTGCGCTCTGCGATTGCAAACACGCTTGCCTAGCGCGGTTTTTATGGGCAAAATTCCCCCTTTCTTGGGGAGGCTTATGTCTAGCAGTGAACTAACAGTTTCTTCTGTAGGATTTAGTCTAATAATAATAATAAATCAACCGGACTCCAAAATAAGTCGTTTAAAACACTTATTTTATGGACATCGGACCACTGAGGAACCATAAATCTATATAAATACATATTTAACACCCAGACACCGAACAAATACATATATTCATCATTTGTATGTTTGTCCGGGGTGGGTATTGAACCATGCTCCATCCGGTCCGTTAATAAACCAAAATATATGACTTTTGTGCTTAGAATACAATTAACTACCGGCATATTGAAACCCACTCAGACTAAACGATAGCATGCTGTGGTGCAAACGACGTGATCTTAGAAACTATAAACTAGATAATCCCTACTATCCCTACTAATATTATAAATGTGAAAGTAACTCTGTCTGTTTGTCTGTCTGTTACGCTTTCGCACTTAAACCTCTAAACCGATTTTGATGAAATTTAGCACAGACAGCCTTTAGACCCTGGGAAAGGTCATAGGCTATTTTTTAATTCGGAAAAATGGTTGTGAGGGGTTGAAAGGGGGAATGAAAAGTTGTATGGAAGTATCGCTATTTTTGGAGCTAGAAACTTGTAACTTTTCATTCAAGCCATTGATTCGATATAAATAAACATGACATTCAAAGTTTATATAAGTTAAGGTAAAGAGGTATGGTACCCAAAAAAAAAACTATTCCACACGGACAAAGTCGCGAGCACAGCTAGTATTTAATAATTATCGTTTTGTTTTACCCTGCGTTATCTGAAAGGGAAGTATCCTTGTTTTTAACCTTTTGAAATTGAGTACAGGCAATTTATCAGCATATATGAAAACTTATATGGAATATATGTTCCGATGATATTTACTCGGATTAAACATCTATAACATTTTCCTGTTATGTACATTGTATTTATTCTACGTAATTGACGGGTCTATTGGCGCAGATGGCAGTGAACGTATCTTTTGCGCAAGGTCCTAGTCAAGTCCTATCCTAGTCAAACCCATGACGGTTTGACTAGGATATGGGTCTAGGATAAAGATGTATATTTGTGTGCCATCATCATATCAGCCATTGAAAGTCCACCGCTGGACATAGGGTTTACCAAGAAAGGGGGAATGTGCCGTATTATATTTGTGACGGTAAACTCAAAGCGCAACTTCTCGACGAGGATGCTGTTGCCCGTGGCGCCTTGTAGTACTTAAGGTGCGCTGTTTCGTATGAATATACCGCCATCTGTCGGTTCCAGTGTCTCAGTCGCCTCTTATGACACCCAGTACAGAGAGAGTATATATATATATGTATAGCAGTCAGATACAGTTTATAAAAATCAATGCTTGTTCTGGAGTCGAACCCACGATCCATGACGCATAAGATAGGGACACTACCGAATATTCTACTCTGCCGGTATCCGGTACTACATAAATGACATCAAATAACAAAAAGAAATAAATAAATAAATAAAAACTATATGTCGCGTTTGCCGTGAGGTACCGGCAGAGTGGAATAGTACCACATTCTGTACCAGGTGTCGTAAAAGGCAATTAAGGTACCAAAACTGACAGATGGCTGTACATCTATCCAAATTAGTGTAGCTCAAATGGAAAAGGCGAGGATAGACATCAGCATTCCCATCACGATACCTGCGCTCTACGCTCTCTCTTGACGAATGCCAACAGCTGCCTAGAAGGCTTGTATCCAATAATAGGCTTCCAATGACTGATATGCTGATGAACCATAATTTACGTTCCAAATACTAGATGGCGTTAATAATATAGCTATGAGAAACACTATCTAGCTGTGAAAGACAATAAAACATAATCCGCTTGCGGGCCTTTCTATCGCCTTGTTCGTCCGTATAGCATTCTTGCCCGGGCCGGTGTCACAGGCAAATTGCAGCGTCCACATTGGCCTGTAGTTTAGCTTGTTATCGGGCAAGTCTCGTAAAGTATAAAAATATCGGGTCCGTTAAAGTTATGCCCGCGCATCGCCGGCGGTGCCAAACGAGCGCTATCGGTGTGTTCGAGCTAGTTATTTTTATAGATATTGGTCGTATCACGGATTATTTGGTTTCCACTACTTCGGGTACTATTTTGGGGAGATACGGGTTGGTCACGAACTGTACTATCTATCACCGCCCTGTTGGATTTGAGTTATGCTGTTTGATGTGGATATACTGCCATCAAATTCAACTTACGACTTCAGGTACAGGGCTTAATTCTTCACTACCGGTACCTCCTAAAATTCCTTGGTCGTTTTCAAGATTTACACCTGACTGACCTGATTTCTTATCGATTGAAGAAGTTCAATATTTTTCCTTAGTCTGAGGTCAACTGCATAAAAGGTGTCACCTCTTCGACTTGACCCATAGTCTGAGCGCCGGCGCCGCACATATCTCGGGGCGAGATATCGCGGAATTAAAACTGTTGTCGGCCGACAGCCTTCACCTTTATCTGATGTGGAGGTCCCTCCATTTGGGGTCTTTATCGGCTTTACGTTTGAGGCTGTATTGATGTTTTTATGCTAATGTGTCGTAATTTAGTGTCACAATAAGCTGTATGAAAAACTAACTACAGCCCGCGTCTTCGCTGTATGACTAAGCTTTGTCAAAAATAAAATTAAGTATTAGCTATTAATTATATTTTTTTCTGTGATAGTAATAATAATAATTGTACACTTAAATATTACAGACAATAGAATTTATAGTTATACATAGTGAAGTACAAATGGCGGCCTTATTAAATAGAGCGATATTTTTCTGGAAACCTTTGCATGGAAAATGTGTGGAAAACATATTTTGAAATATAACTTAGTATTAGGTGTACTAAATAAAATAAAAAAATAATATAAAAAATAATAACTATAAAAATAATGTAATAACATGGCACTCACTTTTAAAATAAAAATAGTGTGTGTAAACCAGTTAAAATAGATTTCCTTTAAAATGGTTATATTCCAGGGATATAAAGTTATCTTTACGCTTTATTAGTCTATAATCAATCTCTGTGCCAAATTTCACATAAATCACTTCAGCCGTTTAGCGTGATTGAGTAACAAACACATATCTACACTTTTATATTTATAATAGTATTATCAGAGATTTGTTTTACAAATTACTATATCGGCAAACGAGTATATGGTTCTCAATAGTAAGTATTACCGCAGATCATAGACTCTTGTATCATCATAACGATATCACTAGTGTCATGCGAACCTTGTAACTTAATGATATCGTGTCACATTACCCAGAAATTTCACAACCTTTCTTACCCTCCGAAAGGTTTGGCGGTAGAGATAGGTGAGAGTAAAGTACCAATGCAGTTGTCCTTTGCATCAGGTCTAATTTTAGTATATTTACATTAATATCAATGCAGAAACGATACAATACGATTTATTCTTTATTGGAACACTGTTATCTCAGGAACATAATTTATATTTTAGAGAAATTCTTAGAAAACTGTTGTACTAATATCTCTCGCCATATCTATAATGCAGTAGCATTAATAAGGTATATCAGCACATCTGCTATCACACTCATCTCGTAACGACCGGCCTTATCTGAACGTGATTCAGACGTTTCTATCTCTTTTTGTGCTGTAGCCGCTATGTTGGCTGTATAGCTAGATGATCTGAGCTTTAACGGTGTATTTTTTCAAATTATATACATTTAAATTTAGAACAGACATATTCGAATTTTGAAATATCGAATCGGTAATCATCCAACCTCTTTTTTTTGTTTTTTTTTTCGGACGAACCTTTTGCTGGACTTACTCAGACGTCAATTCCAGCGCCACCGAAAAAGAGGGCGGGGCCTCTCATAGATGAGAGGTCAGATGCCCGTATTCATCCTGCGTGCCCCGCAAAGCTCGCGAGATCGGAGCGGAACATCCAACCTCACACACAGAACCACTCATACAAACACAACCTGCACTCAAAATTTGACCTCGTGTCTGAACTTTTGAATAAAAAATCATCAATATAATAATTTATAGAACATCTCACACATTGACCTGACTCCGAGATAAGTAGGTTAAAGCATTTGTGTTACGGAGTCGGACATTCAGAGGAATCACATATGTATTACTTAAAATACGTATATATATCACTATAGTATTTATCAAATATACTTTTGTCTTAGGTGGAGATCTTGGGAGTTTAGCGAAAAAGACACGACCACCGAATGGCCATCGAATGTATTATTCAACTATTTTGCATGAAATATGCTGGTTTTGCACGAAAATAGAGGCGGGAAACGACAGATGGTGGTATACCCACCCGAAATATAGTAGGCCAAATGCCAGCACGATTGCGCATCGTGGCAATTATAGGCAAAATTCCCCATTTCTTGGGGAGACCTACGTCTAGCAGCAGACACTTCACGGCTGATAAAGATGAGACTCTGACCAACAGTAAACAAAATTTTTCTTGAGATTCTCTTTTTATTACACTTTTTAAACATAAAACTTTTAAGAACTAAGTGTAAGAAACAGTAAATTGCGCTTTTGGTAGGTTTCCTATCTCATGTGTCATGGGTTCGATCCCTACCTAGGAAAAATGTTAATGTTATGAAAATTTGTGTTTTTTCTCTGTCTGGATGCTGAAAATATATATAATATTTGAGTAAAAAGTACTTATGTTGTCCGTCACTCCAGCGCTTTAAAGAACGAATTTCAGAGTTAAAATATAACATCAAAAATATAGCTTTAGTATTTTTCCCTGTAATTGTTTAATACTCCTGAAAAGCTATTTTCAAAATAGTTTTTGGTTGTTCATTTTTGAACAAGTTTGATATTTTGGTAGAATTCTTAGTATATTGAGTACCAAGTAAGTCAATAAGATTTATTAAAACATGCAAAGGTCTAAATGAACACTTAGCGCCGTGTTGGGCTTGACCACAGCCCATGATACCTCAAACTTGACTCATTAATGTTGCGCGTTTACCACTAACAACAATGCTGACACCATCCAATACAAACATTCAATCAACAAAACATTTTCTATCCATTGAATATTCAACAGGCGCATCACAAACATGTGTCGTACATAATCGTCATTGGGCACGCAACAAATCGATGCGAACGTGTCAATGCTGACTCGTGAGGTGTCCGCGCCCGCGCCGGTAGTCGGGTCTTATCTTTCATCTCTGTCGCACGCGTTGGTTGTGAGGCAGACAGCGTTATGTTTGATTCTTTTTTTTCAAGATAATATTGTTCTTGTGGTTGTGTAGATTGTCATCTGTATTCTGTTACAGCTGTCAGTTATTAAGCGTTTCGTGTTTTAGAAAAAAATCTAATCGAGTGTGAATAAAGCTACCTGGCCCCAAGGTATGACTTTACTAAATGATAACAGAAATATCTTATATCAATGCGAATGCGTCGTTATTTGTTGGTTAAGTTAAGATTTTATTAAGAGATATTATAGATAGATTGTATTAAGTTTGAGAAAGAAGGAACCATTCCATGACCAAGGCTACATCATTATATCAGCCATTGGAAGTCTCCTGCTGGATATATGCCTCCCCAAGAAAAGGGAAATTTTGCCCATAATTGCCGCGCTAGGCAGGCGTGGTGGCAATCGTAGAGCACAGCTTCCGCGATGGGGATGCTGCTGCCCATCCCCGCCCAGTGCATATGAGATATACTGTTTATGATTATTTAAATTATGATTATTCAAATCAGCAACCTAAAATAACATTTGAATATTTAGTAATGAGGTTGCAAATGATTACATAGTCAATTAAGAAACTACGGCATAGAACGAACAAAAATTAAAAAAAAAACGGACACCTGAACCTAGAAGAATCACAAATATAATGCTTAAAGACATAAATTTGACACCCAGTCACAGAACAAACACAAATATCTTCGATTGATCAGTGATCAGGATGTCAGCAAATGTTGAAAGAAGTAAATTAAGTTACAAATCTCCTCAGATTAGGTCGGGTGGAACCGCGGGCACAGCCAATATATTAACAACAATAATTGAATGTACAGCGAACATTATTTATTTCTTACTCGTACCTTATAGATAAGTTTTTGTCTCCTTGATAGACGACAATGAAAATATAAAAAAACCGACAATAAGCTTCCGTGTGTTTCCTCGCAGGTAAAGCATGATACATTTCAATAAATTCAATGTCGTTAGCTTCTGTTTATGAATCTAAAGGATCGTAGACATTAAAATATATATATATTTATATAACTCCAAGATAATTCGCTTAAAGCACTCATGTTATGTAAAGATGTAAAGGAAAACAGATGAATCACTAATATAATATGTACTTAAATATATATATTTAACATCCAGATACAACAAACACAAATATTCATCAAATTTTGTTCAGTGTGGGAATCGAATCCACGATGCTTAGCGCTCAAGATAGGGACTGAACCAGAACTAGGGAGGGGGGCTACCTCCTTGAAGTCAAGTGGCCTACCGACTCGAAAAAAGTCAATTGAGTGTCGACTGCCTGAGTTAGTATAAAAATGTAAGGTCCACTTAGCATTATCAATCTAATGACCTAGATATGTTATAAAGAATGAAAGAAAAGATATATGGACCACACGAATAAACATAACAATAAGTGAATCATTATCATTTCAGCTATTAAAAGTCCACTGATGGACATAGGCCGGACCAAAAAAGGGGGGACTATTCCCATAATTGCCACGCTCACCAAGCGTGTCGGCAATCGCAAAGTGTAGCTTTCGCGACGGGAATGCTGCTGTAAAATGTAGCGCCGTGAACCGCCATCTGACGTTTCCGGTACCTTAATCGCATCTTACGACACCTAGTACAAAGGGAGGTACAATTCTCCTCTGCCGGTACTCTACGGTAGAGCAGAATAGTACCTCCTAATAAAAAGTAAACTCCTAGTACAGTACAATAAATTAATAAGATTCTTAAAGGGCAAGCGTGTTGGCAATCGCAGAGCGCAGCTTTGGCGACGGGGATTCTGCTGCCCATCCCCGCCCTGTGCATTTGGGCTGTACTTTTTTGTATGGATATACCAACATCTGTTGGTTCTGGTTCATAGTCGTCCCTTACGACACTTAGTGTAGTACTATACTCTTCTGCTGGTACCTGGCTCATTTTTACATATTGCCCCTGCACATTTCAATTTCTGCACTGCATTATTTATTTAATATTATTTACTGTTTTAACGCACATATGTACAACATGGTTTATTTAATTTTTTAAATTTTGCATCGGTAGCATTGCGGCGACCGTTCTCTATCTTGAGAACGTTTTAAAGCCATTAAAAGAATAGTTTTATTATCAATGTTTCGTTGAAGAAAAATAAAAAATATACTCAAAAAAGCCAACGAAACATGGCAGCCCTAAGAATCACGGTAACTAAAGCCTCGTCAGTAACAAATGTGTTAAACAGTTTAAACGTATAAACACTAGGGCCCATTGTCTCCCGATCGCTATCTGCGGACAAAGGGCAGGCGTATCGTGGTAGCGGCCGCGGGTGACAAATGAGAGGGGGCAGTGCCCACCCAATGAGTGGCCGGTACCACGAGACGGGATAGTTTCGCGGAGCTCAGTTTTGTCATTTCAATGTCCTGATGCTTTTTATTTTATTATAGGGTTGACACTATTTGGCTTTTAATTCGCAGAAATTCCAAATTATAGTAAAAATTATATTAATTTCATACAAGCTTATTGAACTCCTAAATACTATTAACAACATACATATTAAATAGACGTAAAGACATAAAAACAATATATTCTGTAAAAAAGTGATTCAGATAGTTAAATG
>JACJUM010003174.1:19874726-19887249 GCA_020976665.1 Heortia vitessoides | reverse complement strand
GTAGTATATTTGTAATTCCTCTGTTGTTTGATGTAATACAAATGCTTTAAACGTCTTATCACAACGTCAGGTCAAGGTATTATTTAGCAATTTAAACAATTAATGGTTATTTTCATGGATTTAACGTAATTCTAGTGCATTCTGTTTTCAAAAATAGCTTTCCTTTGGAAGTAGTGTCCTTTTTTACTTTAATTTTGTGTCAAATTTCATGTAAATCCGTTCGCGCAATTCC
Organism: Heortia vitessoides; assembly: GCA_020976665.1. Taxonomy (NCBI): domain Eukaryota; kingdom Metazoa; phylum Arthropoda; class Insecta; order Lepidoptera; family Crambidae; genus Heortia; species Heortia vitessoides. The sequence goes on along the minus strand of JACJUM010003174.1, from coordinate 19,887,017 downwards.
TTGAAAGGGATACAATATTTCGCTTCAAATAAAATTATATAATATTTGCGTCTTATATCAAAATTAGTACTGTTTTATTTTTATATCAAGAAGTTTTAATCCTAGTTTGTACACAAATTACACTTCGAACATTTCAAATAAGAATTAGTAAGAATCGATCCTATATCACTTAACATAACATCAAAAACATGAGTTTCTTACCATGATTACGCGAAACAAGGGCAAAACTGGAACCCTGGACCAATTAACTTGGCGCACTTTTCCTCCGAGATCCTTATCCCGGTCACGATGCACAGATCTCGTTGTAGTTAATTCATTGTAAGAAAAACTATTTAGAATGTGTGTGATAATATAAAACATGATGTAGACCTCGTACAAAAAGCTGTGTCATCATAGCTTATAGACACACTGCTGCATATAGTCCTCCCCAGGAAAGGGAAATAATATAAGTATTAAGAAAGGACACCATATGACACCCGAATATATTACATTACAAGGTAATTTCAGGTCTATGCACTCTCTTCATACCAAAACAGCAACCCACCCTGTAAATTTAAGCAGCACTGTGTCGGATGGATATAGCGCCATCTGTCGGTTCTGGTACGTTAGTCGCTTCTTACGACACATGATATAGTGGTAGGTACTATTTTATTCTGCCGGTACCTCACTGCTTGTCTAGATCTTTGTCAGAGGATTATTTTCTGACAAAATAATTAAAATCTGAACTTTCATTTTCAGAGGACTTAAGTCCTTTTAAGATTTTTCTGATTGATCAAATCTTCGTGCAATTGCAGAGCGTAGCTTCGTGACGAGAATGGAGGATGTGCAACTTTTCGGGTCCGTATCTCAACATCCTGGGTTAGGAGATAGACCATCTTGGGGTGGGCATCTAGCCCCCCCTCTATATATTGCTTTATCTAGGACCCAGAGAGGTACTATTGTACTCTGATGGTACCCCCGGCTTAGCCCATGGTCAATATTGCTCGATTATAATTCCAAATTGTCTTAGAACATTTGCGCATAAAAAAAATAACCACATAACAACACAGTAGTTGCCCCGAGAACGGAGTAGACAAAACAATTAAATGTTAATTGTTCTCGCTTATCTTTTGCTCTAATAACCAATTACATCAACCATTACCGGTAGATTAGCCTTTTTAAAGCCTTGGTGGTACATACATATAATATGAACATAAGTACAGACAAAGAACTTATTAATTGACTCTCATATTGCACAGCAGCGAACCGCGGATTCACTCGCATAGTTCCCGATCCCGTAAGAATCTTAATCATTATTACAGTCATTGGAGTCAGTCCTCTGCTGAACTCAAGCTTCACAGAAAAAGGGGGAATTTTGCCCATAATTGCCGCGCTGGGCAATCGAAGGCTGCGCTCTGTAATTGCCAACAGCAATTACAGAGCGCAGCCTTCGCGAGAGGGATGCTGCTGCACATCACCACCCTGTGTATTTTACTACCCTGTTCTATGTCTATTCCGTCTATCGGTTCTGGTACCTTAGTTACCTCTTTGGACACGTGGTACATAGGAAGGTGCTATTCTACCCTACTTCAGTCTGCGGCTAGAGAGTTTCTTTGCCAAACGGTTTGGGTGTTTTTGAATTCTTTCTTTGTATGCCTTGGTAGACTTCCTGTTTAACCTTGTCAAATTTTAGATGTCCCTGTATATGCTTATCTATATTCATAAATATTATAAACGCGATGTGCGTCTGTCTGTTTATTACACTTTCACGGTTTACCAGTAAATAAATGTTGAATTGGAATAACTTACTTTATATTATATACTTGCCGTGAAGTACCGCGAGAGTAGATTAGTACCAGGTGACGTATGTCCACCCGAAATAAGGTACCTTAAATGCAACAGGGCGGGGATGAGCAATAGCATTCCCATCGCGAAGCAACGCTCCGCTATTGCCACCACGCTTGCCCAGCGCGGCAGTTATAGGCAAATTCCCCCTTTCATAAGAAGGCCTATGTTCAGCAGTGGAGGTTATTAAAGTGGCCATGATGATGAGGTGTATTTAGCCTAAACCCTAAGGAATGATTTACAATTCGTTTAATACGGGTAAGGTCCCATAATATGCGGTTAACAGGAAAAGCATTGTAATGTTATATAACATGTTCTTTTCACAGTTCACATAGTCTTCATAAAAATTGTTAATCAATCTTTGGGATGAATGGAAGTGTGAGTGAATGAATGAGGCGTCACGTAGGCGATCGACTCCGCGATACAGTTTCAGGGAATCGACCGGGAACAGCGATCGGCCAACCAATTTCGCAAAAACTACACAACACGATCCGTTGTTCTGATCGCTGATAGGGTTGTTGTACAGTCAGCAACGGAATTGTGAAAATATTCGCATTCCCTTACTTGTACTATAGGAATCAATTCTTAAGGCACTTTAGTAAGTTTGTCAAGAAGGTTCTTCTTGAGACATAAGCTATCTGCCTGTTCAAATTTATCCGGTCATTTTAGAGATGAGTAAATAAATATTTCACTTTCATTGTGAGGGTCGTCAACATATGATAATATTCATGTTTGTTCTGTGTCTGGGTGTTAAATATATGTATATAAGTAGTATTTTTGTAATTTCTCTATTGTCTGATGTCCGTAACACATTTGTTTTAAACAACTTATCACGGATCCAGTTCAATTTATGAGATGTTGTAGGATGTTTTTTACATCTGATTCTAGTCTATGAGATGTGATGTATTATTATGATATACTACCAAACATGTAATCGTATCTATACTTATATATGTGCTATCAAATTATATCCTATACCTGTTGTTGTTATATTTATATTTTACATATAACCACACGCGTCACCACTTCACAACGTACAACCTAAGCCTGGCATTGACCTACGTTCAGCCCGCGCTTTTTTGCCGACGGTACACACACGAGCGCGCGTATCTCGCCATCTAATATTATTCTGGGAACGGCCTTAATAAGTCACTACAGAATGTTATCTATTCCATTTTATCGCGGGCCTGATAACCATCTGGATCCAATTAGCCCGACAATGCAATATGGGCCGACTCGACTGCTGTTATGACGGAATTCTAACTTCATGCGACCACTTTGTTACTTGAACTTTGCAGTTTTAATTCGATTACTTCTTTTATTGCGATCGCGGCCTAAAAATGGGCATGAGCGTGTGGAAAAGTTAAGCTAGTCTATAGGAACACAAAGACACACAAAAGATCGTCCACATTGGTACTTCACTCTCAACTATTCCTACCACCAAATAGCAGTGTTCGCATTGCTGTGTTCTGGTTTAAATAATGAGAGAGGCTAGAAGGAAACGAAGAATATAAATGTTTACTAGTCCAAGGTTGGCAACTAGTGATATTCTCATATTACGAGCGTCTATAGTCTACGTGAAATTACTACTATCTACTTACAAGCTGTCTGTGAATATTTGTTAACTTCGTATAATAAAAGATAATTTTCTATTTAAAACATAAAAAAAGGCTTTAAATATTTAAGTAAAACCTAGTAAGACGAAAGTACTCGTTGAAATTAATCAAACGAGCCCAAACTCGATTTTTTGCTCCTCAATTAAGTTCCTATGGCCACCTTCCAACTCCAGCATCAGATTTGCTCCATGACATCATAATAGTGCATTATCAAGCGATATACATGTGCCTATGACATTGCAGCTCAATCGGAAAGCGGGAAGTGGGACCAATATAACCCGCAAGTTTTTATTACAGACTCCGAGACAAGTGACAATAAATGAGAGCTTGTAACAATGTATCCTCATTTCTTGTCTTTGTTTGGAAGAAGCGGCCCCGGTTTTCAATTGTGAATATATATGAATTGTGATTTATTTATTACATTTATTTATTACTTTTTAATTGTGCGTGCTACAAATTAAGTTGGAATGTTTTAAAGAGTTGTGATCAGAATGGCTGATAATAAGTTTCACAATAATATAATGAGGATTTTTTGCGATAACACGAGCTTTTTTTAAGCTATAGGCCTCGCTGACGGTTACTATCGCACGGAATGTATGTTTGTTTTCCAACTATAATCACTAAATACTATAAAACTAAGTCGTTTTGTCTGTCCCTATATCTATATGTATGCTTAGATCTTTAAAACTACAGAACGGATTTTTATGGCGTTTTTTTTGTAAAATAGATACAGTGATTAAAAAGGAAGGTTTATATGTATTATACATGCATAATATAGTAGAGAAACACTGATAATTTTAAAAGTTTCTAATGTTACTTATTTATTTATTGAACTTTATGGCACAAAATACTACAAAATGTACAAATGGCGGATTTAATGCCAGTTGGCATTATCTCCTAGTCAACCATTACACGAAACAGAAATATATATATATAGTGGTGCAGACAATATATATACAAAATAGGTAAACGTTACATACATTGTATAAAAAACGCAATAAATACATATGATATAAAAAGAATATACAAAACAACGTACATCAGAAATAGCATTATAAAGTCAGAGAAGCAGCATCAGTAAATGTTATATAGTGAATAAACCTAATTTATTGTTAATTTTTAACGACTGCATTGCAAACGCTGGCTGAACCCGACGAGATATATCAAAAAAGTGTACTATAGTATTGCACACCTTTAAAAAATGTCTATAAAAAGTCCGTGCTGGAATCTCTGGATCTTTTAGGGATAACCAGTTTTATCCTGATTGCACCCGCGCGAAGCCGGGGCGGGTCGCTTGTATAGTCATATTACAGAGTAGGGTAAGTTTCCTATTCCAGATATAAGCATTTAGTAGCGTTAACAGTATTGTTTGATTAGGGTACACATCCCAACTTGGGTCCTATAATGATCCATAGTGATAATATAAGTCAATAGGGTAAATAATCCAACTCTTGACCGCAGCATGATACAAATAAACAAGGTAAACGTGCCGCCTGCAGTGCTCTATTCACAAACTGCGGATGCCCACCGCTACTTATAATTCGATCGAGTGGTTATTGGTATAGTATAAGGTAAGAAAAAGGTAATTGCTGCTATGATAGACTCAGTTTGCACCGGATAGGGTAAGTGATCCAATTCTCGACTGTAGCAAGGTACATGCACCTTACTACAGTCGAGAATTGAATTCGAAATCAAAAATAGGGTAAATGTACCAACTCTAGTGCACTGGTTCACAACCTGCAAGTGCCCACCAGTACTGATAATTCGATCGAGTGATTATTGGCATAGAATAAGGTAATAAAAGGTAATTGCTGCTATGATAGACTCAGTTTGCACCGGATAGGGTAAGTGATCCAATTCTCGACTGTAGCAAGGTGCATGTAATCAAGAGTAGGGTAAATTTACCAACTCCAGTGCACGGGTTCACAACCTGCGGATGCCCACCGCGAGTGGTAATTTGATCGGCCGATTATCGCGGGCAGCATCTATTCGCGCCCAAATGTAGTGTAGCGTCAGCAAAACAGAAATATAATAGAACGAGAGCTTTGTAAATTTAAAAGTATTTTTTATGTGCATCTTCGAAAATAAGAGTGTTGGAGTTAGTGACACGCTCGCAGAATATCGCTGACCGGTTTATGGTTGCAAAATCGTATTCTCCATTTTTGTGATTCCGCATCAAAATTTATGATCTTATAAGTAAGTTAAATTATATAGCAGTAAGTTAATTGTATTTTGGAAAATATATAGTGATAAAATATTTCTTTTATTTTTTTTAAAGTTATAAATACTAACTAGCTATACGCATTCAACTCTGTCCGTGTTAATTTCACGAGCACCACGTCTCGCTAGAACTTTCCCAGTATCGAAAGCAATAAAGTTCAATAAGACCTGTTTAGCTATTTAGACCCAAAAAGTTACAAACAGACGTACATATTTTGGCATTTATAACATTGAATATTATTTTCTTATGTATACGTGTTTACTACTCATAATCAAATTACTTTTGTTTTCAATATTTCGGATACCTTGCAGCAGCCGATTTTCAAAACATTTGCGATCTTTTAAATAAATCATTAAATCAGGGGGGGGGGGACTTCCACTGGTGCACACAGACCTCCCCAAAAAGAGGATTTTTTGCCTATTATTGCCGCGCCGTCCAAGTCTGGTGGTAATCGCAGAGAATACCTTCGCTACGGGAATACTGTTACAAAATAGTTTTAATTAATTGCAAGAATAGTTTTATTTAGTTACAATCTGAAAATTCTATCTATATTGGTATACAGCAGTCACAGATACCCCTGAGCAAGTTTTTAATCCTTATAGTTTAGGCCCTGCGTTGTTAAGTCAATCAGTCATTCGGTCAGTCAGTCAGTCTTTTTTTATATATATATAGACTATAAAATGCCATATTCCAATCTGACTATTTCTTTAAACAAACCTAAATATTTTAGTCCACTAAAATTAGTGACCATGTTTATTCTGCTGTCCGTACATCGACCTCAGCTATGTATGTAATAGCGCTTGTGTGAGGGGTGAGAGAGATAGCATGCGATCGCATCGGCGATTAACACGAATCGAACCTATCTTTTGATTACTAGGGTTTTTTCTTATTCCTAATTAACTGACTGCCTTGGTCGACGCGTACTAGACTCTGCACTAGATGTCCTAGGTTCGGTTCTAATATATCTATAGAGTACAAAGAAACCAAATATTTGGAAATTTTATTATTTTTGAACAAATAACACTACTTGTTTCAACACGCATCTTGTAAAATTTAATGCCACAGATGAATTTATAGTAACTTAAAACATGTCTGTCTGTTTGTAACGCTTTCACGGCTTAACTGCTAGATTTATATTGATGAAACTTGGCGTGAAGATCGCTAAATTCCTATAAAAGGCTATAATTTATATACTATACTTTTGATTGCGAAAAAAATCTCAAGGCTCATTATATAGTATATTCGGTTGGACCACACGTTAATCCACACAACATCTCATACGTTGACCTGACTCTGTAATAAGTCGCTTAAAGAACTTGTGTTACAGACATCAAACAACAGTAGATATACTAGCATAATACATGAATATATCATCGTACAAATGTCCTGGGTGGGGATCGAACCCACGACTTTCCGCGCACAAGATGGGCTACAGTCAAATATTTATATAAAAAACCGTACAATATAATTAGTACAGATTGTTTGGTCGTTGAATACAAATTTTATTGATCAACATTTCTACAAAACACCACCACGACTTTTCGGTCGAATTTTATCGAATTTAATGACTTCCATCTCGGTGGTCTTATAGAGACATTCCAGATACTTAAAAGAATGTTATATTCCTTCCCTAATTTAGTTAATCTTGGATACTATTCGAGCGGTGTTCGGAGATAATGTTAATGGAAGTTAAATCTTATTCTTGTACGTGTTTCAACTAGTGTTTGTTGTTTGTTAAAGGATTTGGAATCTTATACTAATATGACAAGACCGATGGCGCAGATGGTAGAAATCCTTTCTTATGCGCCAGGGGTTGTGGTTTCGACACCCACCCAGAGTAATAATTTATGTGATGATTTTTGTGTTTGTTCTGTGTCTGGATGTTAAATATATGTATAATTATGTATTATCTGGCGTCAGTAACACAAGTGCTTTTTGAGCGACTTACCATAGGTATATTTATTATTATTATTATTATACCTACGTTTATTATTCTAAGACGTGTAAAGTATGATATCATTATCATCATCATCACATCGGGCTTAAAACATCCACTGCTGAATTAAGGCCAACTAACAATAAAAAGGTTAAATTGTGCCTATAATTGCCACGCGATGGAATTGCTGCTGCCTAACTCTGCCCTCTTTCATTTCTACTACGCAGTTTCAGGTGGATTTACCGCCACCTATTGGTTCCAGTACCTCAGTCACCTTTTATGGCACCTGGGGACCTTTTATAGACTACTCTATTACCCCTTAGTGAATGTAATTTTATCTTTCAGTCAGCACGAATAGTTTACGACAGCTCATATAATTTCATAAGAAAATTGGTCTAGTTTTTTTTTACGTAAACTATCTATTCGTAATCATATCAGCTGTAGGACGTCGAAAATACTACATCGTGAGGATGGGCAGCAGCATCCTGATCTTGAAGTGGCCCTCTGCGATTGCCACCACGCTTGCCCAGCGCGGCAATTATGGCCAAAACTCCTATCTTGAGGAGGGCTATGTCCAATAGTGAAGTCTATGGCTGATATCACATCAGATCTAAATCAGCAATTTAGCATAGTCCGCGTGACAGTAAACGTTACAGCAGCCTGTATACGCTTTCATTCATAAGGATATCACTAGCGCGTTAACAACCTTGTAACTTGAGGATACAATATCACATTACCCTGTAATTTTACTGTCTCTCTTAACTTTTTAACAGACACACGTTTGACCCTAGAAGTGAGAGTGAGGTACTAATGCGGACGACCTTTGACCCCTATATCTTAAAGTCGTAAATTAATTGAACGATAAACATGTTCACGTTAAATGTGTTGCTTTATATTTTAGTGAAAATACTTGAAATATATGTATAATTGTCAAAAGATCGGACAAGCGGACAACTAATCGTTTTAAAACCTCACGGGCCCGATGGCGCAGATGGTGGTGATCCGGTCCTGTGCGTCAAAGGTCGAGGGTTTGATCCCCATCCAGGACAAATACTTTTGTGTTGACATTTGTGTTTGTTCTGTGTATGGGTGTTAAATATTTGTATTTAAGTATTATCTTTGTGATTCCTCTGTTGTTTGATGTCCTAAACGTAAATGCTTTGAGCGACTTATCATGGAGTCAGGTCAAAGTATGAGAATTTGAATTTACGATGTTGGCCAGGGATAATAAACTTTTAAAATACACGAATGCTTTTATATAAAAAGACAACAGCGCCCTGCGGTTTCACCCGATTTATTGAAATAATTCTTTACACATGTTTAATTACTTTCAATGAGGAGCTGAATTTCAGTCGAATAACTTCAAAAACAGCAAAGTTTCTAACTAATTTTACACTTCCGTTTTACCCTTTAAGGAGGCGAATTTTCTAATAATTAATTAATTAGTAATGCAAGGCGTTACAAAGAAAATCCTTGCGCAAAATTTAAGTTTCTAACCCTTATAGATTAGGTCTTGTGTTGATATGTCAATCAGCTTCTCCTTATATATATATATATATATATATATATATATATATATAGATTTGTAGTCGAAATATTTTTCCTTGATAAACATCAATGTATATAGTTCAAACAAGATAACGTCGGTCAAGTTAGTTAGTTTTTAAACAAATATTCCTCTTACTACACCCAGACGTTCGTTAAATATCAAAGGGTAAAAAAATTGCTTATTGAATTAGAATATCACAAAAGAATCAACACGCTAACTGTAATATCAAGTGAATTGTATATATATATTATTAATTATAGCATCCACTAGAGGGCTGATTCATTGAGATCACAGATAGGGGTGATACAGCGATGCCAGATACCAGACAGGTGGCGGTGAGGCTTTGTGTCGTCTCTTGTATCGATATTCCATCACAATTTCTATTTACGATTGCATATTTTTATGCTGGTGCAACTGTCCCCCAATTAAGTCGGACCTCATCTAAGTCCAGCTAAAAAACAACGGTTTTAAAGATTTTAAATGAGGAATTAGTGAGGTACAAGCTAAATATAATGTTACCGACAGATGGCGGTATATCCACACGAAACAGTGTAGTGTGTAGCGAAACGGGCAGCATTCCCGTCGTAAAACAACGCTCTACGTTTGCCACTACACCTGCCCAGCACAGCAATTATGGGCCCCCTTTCTCGAGGAAGCCTAAAACTAGTAGTGGTCGTTTCTAGTTACTATGATGAATACAACGTTTTGACAAAAAATGTCTTACAAAACAACATTTCAAAGCTGTTATTGATAACATAAATTACAGTTTTACAGTTACACAATTACACAAATTTGTAGAAATTCATTTAACAATGGAAATGTTAATATTATTCTAATTCGTTTTATTGTCGATTCGAAAGTGCTTGCAGTGCCTTCGAAAGTGTTTTAATACTTTAATGAAGTGCGTACAAAGTATAAAACAAAGTCACTTTCCGCTATCTGTGCCTATGTATGCTTATTTTAGATTTTGATGCGATTTTTTTCAATAGATAGATTAATTCAAGAGGATGAACTATGTGTATAATACGTGCATTATATGATAGAGGATCACTGTTCATTTAGATATTTCCAATGTTATTTCGTAAATAAACAATTTTATTTGCGATAACATTGCTAATGCTAGCTGTACCCTAGGAGATAATTAAATTAAAATAATGTACCCCTTAAAAAAGTCCACGTCGGCATTTGTCTATCTCTTAGAGATAACCCGCAATGACCATTTTTATTTTCATTCCATTCGTGCGTAGCCGGGGCTAGTCGCTAGTATATTAAATGTAATTTTTGTTTTCGAAATAAGCTACCTATGAACTTCGAACATATCGGATGACGTATCCTCATCGTTCATATTCATGGTAGAAGTAATTTCTCATCATTCATATTCCGCTCAATCCAGAAACTACTATCAGCTTATCCCCATCGAGATCTTTCTAGACCGACCTATCTCCTATCTCACGCGCGCCTCATTTACATAAATGTATATTCTTTTTCTGCGAACCTATATCTTCTATCTAGCGTTTTGTTTGTTCGTTTCGCGTGTTTGAAAACTTATTAATGCCTGAGCTTGTGTGATATGCTAACTTGTTATTGGATCTACAGCCAGGTGTATCTAACCTTTGTGTTAATAGGATTTGTTTATATATTATTTATATGCTTCTAAATATAATAATTCTGCAATATCTTTGTACGGATTTATTGTATAATCACACAGTCTTAGTTATATATATATTTGTTCATTTGTCTTTACTAAAACTTGATAATGGTGTACTGATTTCACTAATTTTTATCTTAAAATATTTGTGGAAGTTCAGGGAAGGTTTGAACAGTAAGAAACATATATAATGAATTTCTAAAATTACGCAACGGAATTCGATGCGATTTTTAATATATAGTTTAAATAAAAGGAAAATCTATATATATAATACATGCCGTAGTAAGATACTGATAGTTTTAGAGTTTTCTAATGTGATATATGGCGTAAATAAACACTTTTTTTTTGCGATTATATTGCAAACACTGACTGAACCAGACAACCTAGAGCAAAATTATGTTTAATAATATTGTACACTTCAAAAGCTCTATATAAAAGTCCGCGGTGGTAAATGGGTTATTCCTAGGACATTGACATCTAAAGGATAACCCACAATAACCATTGCACCTGTGTGAAGCCGGGGCGGGTCGCTAGTGTATTATAAATAGATTTGATTGTCTGTATGTAATAGATAAAATCATGAAATGCTGGGTCGATTTAACCTTATATTTAATCCTTTACCTATATAAAAGTATGTGATCAGCAATCAGCATAGGCTATGTTATAAACAAATTGTAGGTATCTGTTTGTTTTTTACCTTGTATGTTAACGGCTGAAAGAGTCTAGAACTATATGAAAGGATATAGGCTGCTCTCAATCTCGGTAAGATCCTGAGGGATGCAGTACAAAGTAAAATTTATGCAGGTCAGCTAATAAATAACTTACATATAATAAATTAAATAAATAGTTAGGTACCGGCACAGTAGAATAGTACCTCTCACTGCACCAGGTGCCGTAAAAGGCGGCTAAGGTCCCAAAACCGACAGATGGCGGTATATCGATCCGAAATAGCACAACTCTATTGCACGAAGCGAGGATGGGCAGCAGCATCCCCGTCACGAAAGCGAAGCTTTCTTTGCGATTGCCAGCTCGCTTGTCCAACGCGTCAATTAAGTATATGTCCAGCAGTGGACTTGCAATGGCTGGTATGATGATGATGATATAATAACTTAAAGATGAAGTATTTAAAAAACGAACGATATTCATAAAATAACAACTCATTTTACATAAACTAATCGGTCGTCACACACTCTCACACTTACATAAACGCATATTTCTTGTCAGCTGCGCCGGCGCATTAAGGATCCATTAACCAAAGAAATGGTATTGATTAATCCCCTTTATCACCCCACGCCTGGTTACTATCGACCGGCTACGTTAACATTGATTTATACAGAGTATTATCTTTAAAAGATGTTAGATGGCGCCACGGCCTATCTCGAACTCACGGGGTTTCTTTCACGAATTTGAAGTATGTACATTTGAGATACAGCGGCTTCTGTTTATTAGGAATACTGATGGGAACCGTGTGATTTCGAACTTTGTCCCGTTGTGTTA
>JACJUM010003174.1:19728150-19874626 GCA_020976665.1 Heortia vitessoides | reverse complement strand
TCGAGTGGGCTGTTCGCACAGGGAGACTACTTACAAAGTTTCATTTATCAAATCATAAGATGCTGTATAATTTCACTGTTGGTAATTAGATGCGAGCTAATTGATACCAATAATTTGAGTGGATGTTGTTTCCTGGCATAATAATAAATAAAAAATTGGTTGCCTGTAAAGTCGGTATACGGGCGAAATTTTTACGTGACAACGACTTTGAGTGGTAAAATAATTTTAATGTTCATTCGTATAGTAGGAATAAGGATGAAATAATAGTAACAATTTAAAACATTTATTTATACAAAGAATTATATTTAAAACATGAATTTATACAAAGAATCTCGCACTGAATTTCATATTAACAAAATTTACCTTTACACATACATACGTATTTATATACAAATATACATACAATAATTTGCAATACATTTGTGTAACACACGTCACAATGAAAGCGAGTGAGAGGGACGCGTGCCTCTCACTCGCTCTCATTGTGAGCGCATAACTTGAACGGAGCGTAACGCAGTTTCTTGAAGTGTCACCCGGCAAACCAATTTAAGACGTTGTCACGTCAAAAATAAATTCGCACAACATCTCATACATTGACCTGATTCCGTGATAAGTCTATTAAAACACTAGTGTTACAGACATCTGACGATATAGGAATCACAAATATACTACTTAAGTACATTTATTTAACACCAAGACTCTAAACAAATAAAAATATCAACATAAAAATATTTGTCCTAGGCAGTACCTATTCGAACCCACGACCTTTGGCGTCCTTAAATCCTGCTTAGTACGCGAAAGTTTGTGATAATGTTAAGTCTTTCACAGCAAAACTACGACAATATTATCGCTCTACATCAAAATAACGCGTGCGCTAATTATCAAAAGATACGCACGCAAACGCGTGCGGACCTTAGTTGGAACATAAGGTAAACGTCATACAAAGGTCTTCTGCATTGGTACCTCATTCTCACTTATTTCTACCGCCAAATAGCAATGTTCGTATTACTGTGTTCCGGACAAGGATGAGAGAGGCAGTTTAAATAATGGGTAATGTAACACAATATGTTTAAGTCACAAGCAACGTGTTAGTGATATCCTTGTGATATTACGAGCGTCTATAGGCTGCGGTGACGCTTTCTATCACCCGGTTGGTATGCTTGTTTGTCAACCTGGTCTAATATGAAATAATTTGGTACACATTAGTTAGGTAAATTGTATAAAAATGAAATCTAGTCATTTTTTGACATCTTTGTAGCTTCCCTACTCATTATTTACTTCTAATTTAGGTCAGATCTCAATTGAACTTTTTGTTAATATTATCCCTCTTCTTTTTCAGGTAAGTACCAGAATTAGTTCATACAGGCCGATTAAGATATAGACATTTTAACAAAGGTAAGAAAGAAACACTATTATTCTCGAAACATAATTTCGTACTTATGAATAAAACAGTCCAATAGTCAGTTATACGATCCGAAACGAAATGCGTAGTCTATCTAATGTTTCGATCGATTAAAGATGAAAATCTATTTTATGAAAATGGGTTATCGTTGATATATATCTCTCGATTTCAGCATTAGATCGATCGAGTTTGCGATTGTATGTATACTGGCGGTGTGGAGCTATTTTTGATGTTCCTACCAAGTTTTATTACTTTGTTGTTAGATAATAGAAAGATTCAGGCAAAATAATTAGGTATAATTATCAATTAGGTATAATTATCGTTAATAAGATAACAAATTTAATGATTCCCTCTTAGTTATTTCGATCCAATTTGATAGATAATAGGTACTAAGTTAAAAAAGAGAATAAAAAAAATCTACGTAAAATAAAAATATCCAAGCAATTTTTTTTCAGTTATATTGTATTTATTATATTTACTAATGAGGTTTTAATACCAAGTGATTTTAAAGTGTCCATGGATTTTTTTGTTTACAATTCAACTAAAACAAATGGGTATCGCGCTCAAATCTATCTCGAGTTAGGCAACTAGACACGACGCGTCCGCTATCAAAAATCGCCCAGCTAACTTTTTATTTGACATTTTATACAAGTTTATTCAAACAAAGATATGATCGCAGACGTTATCTCTCAATGCAACGTTACCGCGCGCGGCCGATAGCATCTCAGGCCAGCCATTGCTAGTTAAACCTCTGATAAGGGATCGGTTGTCGGTGTGTGTGCGGTTGTGTGGCAGCGCCGCTGTGTGCGCGAGGGGCGCCCGCCGTTCAGCCAGTCACTCAGTCAGCGCGGCAAAAGGATGACGGCTTATACTCTGTGCCGATTTTAAAAAATAAAATGTCAAATAGTGCTTGATTAGTGCGGATATCGTGCTGTGATGCTGTTGTGGTTGAGGTACCTCAAACAGCTGGAGCTGGCGTGTAGTGCTGCCCAGCTGCCGGTAGGCGGCGCTGATGTCAAAACAATGTGTAAGTTTATTGTTTACGTTTCTTGTTATCTTTAACACGCTCCATCCTTGTAATAAATACATTTTTTATACAAGGCTCGGTTGTTTTTAAACCAACAAATGAATAAAGTTATCAAATCGTGTATTAAATTAATATCTTGTCTTATATTTTGTTATTGAGACTTATTTGAGAATTACTCTTTGTTTTTCGGTCAAACAAATATAATACAAGTCCAAAAATAAAACAGGCATTTATCTTTATGTGGAGCAAGTGTCATCAAATTGTTATTTTAGTTGAGAAGTTTAAATTATCTTCGTTAAGATCTGTTTTCCATTAACGCCAGGAATATGTGTGTAATAAAATTAATTATGTATATCACGTGCAGAGACATTTACTTTAACTATTCTCTACATTGATATATATGTTATAGTGCCAGTTGTGTAGTTTTTGCCGTAAACTTATTCTTAAAACACTAGTATACATTTCGTTTAATCTAAAGAGATCGGTAAAAAGCCTTGTTATGTCCATGATTTTGAAACACTCATAAAAACAAGAGTAGTGCCTATCTTACGCCATTATTTCTTGTCAGTTATGTTAGAATGGTAGACATTTTAGTTGTAATGATAAAAGCATCGTTAAGATTGTTACTGTTTTATCTTGTTTGTAATTCTGATAGCCACACAGTTGCCTGTATGTAAACACTGGTTTTTTATTGCATACTGGTTTATCTCGGACGTGGACGACTGCAAATGTATTGATGATAATATTGCGATTATAGATCTGCCGAACAACCGAGGAGATCCAAATAAACCTTGCCTGTACCGCTCGATTAAGTATAGCCAAGATTTAATATTATACCTAGAATATGCGTGTATCTAAGAATTAATAATAACAAGGTACGAAAGATTGATAAATAACACACCGATATAAAAATTATACATGTCTGTAAAAATGATGTGCCATATACGTTCTTATTTCAAATGGCTGTATATATTTTAATTTCGGGTTCCATATAGTAGGCGTTCACTGCTGTAGATTAAAACCTCGTTGTATATGTTAATGGCACTTTAAAAATAAACTTCTCTATTCCGTTTTCAAATGTTTCGAACGTCATTTCAAGTTTTTTTTTCAAATGAACTAGGTGCTATTTAAAAGTGTCGTTTCAAAGAGTATATAACATTACACTCGACTGCTGTTTTTTATCTTTGCATTATATCACATTTTTATCCAGCAAACTTTTTGTACTAATTGTGGCTCTGTCTGTCTATATATTACTTTATATTTGCCGTTTTATATCAGTATTCACAGTTTTATATAAAATCACTGAAAAATGAAATATAAGCTGCTGCTACACTAAAATTTTAGGTACGGAGACGTATCACGTTTTTTTTTCATTTGCTAACGCATTAAAATAAAGCTCACTTTTGTAACTGAGATTAAATTCCATGAGATCACGACCGTCGATTGTAATCAGATATTCAATGGCACAAGATAAAAGATACGTGCAATGTCAAAATGGACGATTTGAAATTCCGCCCGTGTGTGGCTCGTTGCTGTTTTGACAGGCGCTGTCAGTGTCAAAAGCTTCAAACTCGAGCGTGGAATGGTGCGAGATACGCAGCCAACCAACTATAGGCTAATGATAGACGGGCTAGTGATGCCACTTTGAAGCTGCTTGAAGATGAGCTGGAAATTATTAACATTACAGTTACTCTTTGGAAAATTTAATAATTATTTTTATTACTATGATTTAGATTAGGTATTTAACTTAAGTTTGATACTTCTTGACGCACAAACTACGAAATTAAGTTTTGTTTCTACTTTGGTTTACTACTGTTTTAAAGAAGTTTTACTACTTTAGTTCTTTAAAAATAGCTGCATTAGAATATCTATATAATAGAGTTTAATCGTCTACTGTTTTAATTTTAGGTTGATTTTATATAATATGCTTTATATTAAGTCATCTGCAACAATATTTAGGAATATAATGTGATCTCATTTCATTTAAAAAATCTGTAAATTAACAACAATCTTAATACGTGAAAAATTAAATCAAATCAAAATATTCTTTGTGCAAGTAGGCCCATTACAAACACTTTGGAATCATCAAAAATAATTAATGACACAATAAATTGAGAAGAGCAATATTTGACACGACCAAAGTTCAATTTGAATGAGTCTTGTATCAGAAACACCTGAACCACTTACAAATATTCCAAAAACCACATCTCGGTAGCCGAAAACGGTTTTTTCTCGGAGCGTGTGACGTGAGAGTGCGCGCAACGGACTGACTCCCGATCTGCTGATAGCGATGGGGGCGCCGGGGGCGGCGGGCGGGGGCGTCGGGGGAGGGGTGTTATCTCAGTGGAGATTTCACGTTCATTATCAACGAGCCGTGTGTGCGTGAGAGGGTGTGCTGTGGGGCATAATATATGTTTATATTTTTTTTTATTTACAACCAAGCACATTGAAAACACATTTATCCTACTTTAATTCTTAGTTTAAATAAAAACCCACAAGATCCCATTGATCTAATTCCGTTATAAGTCGCTTAAAGCATTTGTGTTACGGACATCAACAATAGAGGAGTCACAAATATACTACTTAAATACATATATTTAACACCCAGACACAAAACAAATAACCTTTGGCTTACAAGATAGGATTACTACCATCTGCGCCATCTGCCCATCATAGCATGAATATTCTGATGCTCTGACGAAAAAACTACAGAATAGTTTTTAATGGAGCTTAAGAGATATGCACAATGTAAATATAATTCACAACATCTCATACATTGACCTCGGAGATATATGTTGCTTAAAACATTTATGTTGATGCCAGACAATAGAAAAAACACAAATATAACCTAAATTCATAGTTAACACCCTGACACAAAACAATCACAAATAGTCATCACTTAAATCTGACTATCGAATGCACTATTGGGCCCATTAAATGTATGTCAAAATATAAGTGTCAGATTTTGTAAGGCAAGATCAGACCAATAGGTCATTGAACTATAGTATTTTACTAATATTTATAAAACAAAAAAAACCGACACTTTACACCAGTTTGTTTAATGATAATATTGAGTCATGAAATATATGAAATAACGGATACATTACAGGATATAATTGTATTAAACTTAAAAATATTTAAGCTGCAAGAAGTAAATCTATATTTTTAAACTGACTTTTAAGCATTTACTAAAATATTTAATAGTTATTTGCTTTTTGGTAAGTTATACAAAAAAATATGTTTATTTATTTGTAACAGAATAAATAATGATAATATATCTAATAAACATAAAATAAGTACTAAAATTCAAACACTTTTTTTACGACTTCTTGTATAATACACCACTTTTTGCTCTTTGCAAACCAAAGATACAGATCAACCCAAGTGGTTATAAAAAGTATATTGATTTCAATTGTGTTTGACTATAGTCTATTTCTAATATAAATTAACTAGTTAATAATTCATAATAAGTAGTAATTACGCAGTAACTAGTTCCAGACAATTATAAATAATTATAAACGATAACTAAATGTAGAACAATAATATTTATTTTATATATTCTTCTGAAATAATAACAAACGTATTTAACTGAATCTATAAAAAGTAGTCAAGTGAAGTCTCTAGTGATATTGTAAATAGTATTTCTTTGGGAAAGAAAATAATTAAATAAATAACAATATTTTTGCATCGAGGGCCCTGAGTAAAAAAATTATGTTATCAAACACCCGTTCGAGGACGGAGTTTCCTTTCGGATAAGTAAAATTAAAGTGTACCAAATAAAAAAAACAGCTTCAGATCTACAAAAATGAACCTTAACGCTTAAAAAATACAGCGTCAAAATTCTATTTAATTAACGTAACTCGTATATTTTGTTTTTTTATCAGCACGGATGAAATTATGGATCTTAATAACAATTCCTATTGTATTTTACAATTATTTTACAGTTAATCATTAATTTTAAGCATTGTTTGTCAATGATAAGGGTCAGTTATTTAATTAATACATAATTAAAATTAAATACGTGGATATTGATAAAACATTTTAAGTCAAATACGAGTTTGTAATGAGATAAACGAGGCAACGGAAAATAACTAGAGCCGTATTATTTTTATATATTTTAAAATAATATTCAATAACTTCACGCAGTAGACATTGATATACAAAAAATTAAGTGAACCGAATAATCGGAGATTTTTATTTATCAAACTTAATAATTAGAAAAAAATTGGTCATTGGAATTTCACTGCTGGATATAGGCTTCCCCAAAAAAGTGTGAACTTTGCCCATAATTGCCGCGCTAGGTAAGCGTGTTGGCAATCGCAGAGCGCAGCTTTCGCGACGAAGACGCTGCTGCCCATCCTCGTCCTGTGCATTTGATCTACACTGTTTTTAAAGGATCCGTCGGTTCTGGTACCTGAGTCGCCTCTTACGACACCTGGTACAGAGGAAGGTTAAAATATATATAAATAATACATATGATTAAAAGTAAATTAATTTAAGTAATAAATTTTATACTACGTATTAAAACCTTCTTTTAACGGATTAAAACGCAGTCTATCGCAAAATAGCAACACTTGTTCGGAGTTTCCTTCCTGCCTCCAGTTTTCTCTCATGTTTGTTTGTTCTTGAAGTTTTGTTCGTGTTTGTTTAATTAATTTAATTTTGTTCGTTTGTTCGTGTAATCCGGAATGATTGGATCGATTTTACTGGAAGGATAGCCGATCTAAGAACCAATAATTTTGCAACTTTATATTTAGAGATAAGCAATTACTTCTCTTTTATACCCATTTGTTTGTGTGCAAACACCGATAAAAGCGAAACTTCATAATACAAACTACATAATAGTCAAGCGTCAAGCGATGGCGCAGGTGGTAGGGCTCCTATCTTGTGCACCAAAGGTCATGGGTTTGAACCCCCAGGACGAATATTGTCATACCTTAATAAGCCACTTATCTCTGAATCAGGTAAATATATGAGATGTTTTAGCAAAATAATATGTAGAAAATATATAGAAGCTATCTAACTTTTTTTGCTAATATACCTATTATTTTGAAACATAAACAAAAAAATGTTTCTATTGTAAAACGGAGCGGTCCTCAAACAATATCTATTGTCTTATTAAAGGTTCCCAAAATAGTGTTATCTGTGTGCCTGATCGAGAATCGAACCTTATCGGCCGCGGTGATCAGCCGGCGTTATCGGCCCCGCGGTTTGAGGGGGTCGCCTCGAGTTGTGTGAAATCATTTGTCAGTGTGGGACGAAGCGTAGCCTTGTAAATGCGAAAAGAAGTTTTATTACATAACAAATTTGGTTCATTTTTGAAATGCTATTAAATGTTAAAGCCACTTTTTAACACAGATAATATTCTCTGATGTTTTTTCGTTCTAAGTGAACCTATTTTATTGTTATAATTTAAATTTTTTTATTTGTCTCAATCTACTTACGGCATTCTTATTACAGAAATAATAAGGGTTTTGAAGCCTTCAAAAAGTAATATTATTAAAGACCCATATTTTAAATTCTTACAAAATATGATCCATCAATCTATCTTAACAACATAAAATAAGTAGTCTTGTGATTTCGGAAACTAAACAAAAATAATATATCATTGTATTGTGGTTGAATTAAATCAATTAAAACTTGAAAAATATAAATAATGTTTTAAACGGTTTTAATTTCTACAAGGTATCCACATGCCTATTTCCATTTATATCGAAGCATTGAATACGCCGTGATAGCGTTACAAACAAACATACTTTTGAACTTATAATAAATATGAACCCTTATCCTCACTAATATCATAAATGCAAAAGTAACTCTACCTGTCTGTTACACAATCACTTCTAAACTACTGTACCGATTTAAATGAAAGTTAGTATACAGACAGTCTAGAACCTGAAAAAGGACATAGTCTACTTTTGAAATCGTAATAAGGGTTGTAAGAAGTTGAAAAACGGGAAGAAAAGTTGTATGGAAGTATCGCTATTTTTAGAGCTGGAAGCTTAAAACCTATTTTTGATCTATTGATTCGATTCTAATAAATATGACGTTCAAAGTCTATTATTTATGTTAAGTTAAAAAATAATGTATCCAAAGAAACTATTACACGCGGACGAATTCGCGGGCACAGCTAGAAAACCATAACTCAAAGAGTGAGAGCCGGGCGATTTGTGGCACGCGTATATGCTTAGTTCAGTCTCACACAAATAATACACATTTTTGTGAAGAGGAAAATAAAATAGTTAATTTGATTAATATTATACATAGCCACTGCTAGACATAAGCCTTCCCAAGAATCGAAGAAGATCGAGAAAGAAAGAAGAAAGAAAGAAGGAAATTCGGCCCATAATTGCGCTGGACAAGCGTGATATACCGCCATCTGTCGATTCTAATACCACATTCGCCTCTTACGACACCCGATACAGGGGGAGGTACTATTCTACTTTGCCGGTACCTCACGGCGAATGTACATATTATACTTTTACAAGCCGTTTTAAATTGTTTTGACATTCAAATTAACGTTTGGAAGTGTTAAAGTACGTATACGTAAGAAAATATTACCAATAATACCTATTGCATCATCACTATAGAGCAATGGTTTTCAACCTTTTATTGACCAGGAACCACTCGAGAATTTTTTTCGATTGCACAGAACACATTATACGGGAAAAGAAACCGAACCAATCCGATAATAATATGTATAAGTATTATGCATTTATGTTGTTATTTGAATAGAAAATATTATTAAAATCAATTCTTAATATTTTTAATGTTACAAAGATTTTTTTATCTATTTGATTTTCAAGCATGCATTTTTCTTCCCATTTCTGCACAATCCTCTCTAAACCGGACACAGCTGTATGAATGCAGACCACCTTTGTATGAGGTCCTTTAGTCAGAGAAAAGAGACTGATGCTACGATGATAGTTGTGTTTCTTCTGTGTCTGTGCGTTATATATATATGTATTTATTTGTGATTCCTCTGTTGCCTGACGTCTTTAATATAAGTGCTTTAAGTGACTTATCAATATGATATGATATGATATGATGATGATGATCGTGATGATGAATTGTGTAGTATGATGTGATGATTGGGATGCTGTATTCTGATAATTTACTAGGTACATATCTGTTCATATTATAATATTCACATAACATCTCATATATTGACCTAACTCCGTCGTAAAACGCTTAAAGCACTTGTTTAAAGGACATCATACAACAGGTGAATCACAAATATGATACTAAAATATATATTTTTTACACCCAGACACAGGACAAATACAAATATCATCATATAATTATTTGTCCTGGGTAGGGGCCTAACCCTCAACCCTTGGCGCATAAGATGGGATCACCACCATCGGTCCGCAATAACCGAGCCGTTATCTCATCATCATATCAGTCGATGGACGTCCACTACTCAAACAGATTTGCAATAGGACTAATGGTCCGCGGACCACTATTTGGGAACCACTGCAATAGAGAGCGGCAATTCAAATCGCACTCAGTTTGATAATATTTTGTTTAGCGGGCAGTGCTAACAGCATATTGTTAGTACCGCAGGTTACCTCGTGGGCCGGTCCACTCACGCGCAACCTAATTGATTCCACGGGGCGGGGCGACTAAAGGTCGCGGGTTCGACGCCTGACACGTTGACGTGTGAAATCTGATCCCCGATCGGATACGGATATTGTTTCTCATTGTTTGAATGATTATTTGCTAATCGTAAGTTTGGATCTAGATTTTCGTGGGTGTATGCAGATTGAGATTAATTGTTGGAACTGTATAGGCGCGAACTTGGACATTATTAACCGACCATGGTAATACATACATATAGATACAATTAATTTATCTGTTTGTAGTTCAAAATTTATAATTTTTCACTAAATGCGTTTGGAAGTATATATGGTACTTACAAAAAATATACTTTAAAGTGTTTGTCTGTCTATTGCTTTTTGAAGTAACTTAGGTTCCTTTTGTTATTTACTATTCTCACGCGAAAATCGAGGGCGTTACTAATTATATATACATAAGTGACTGTCTGTCTGTTACTATCTCCAAACTAACTCAAATATCACCAGAGTTATTAATTCCTGCTTTAAAAAGTTCCTAGATCAAATTACGTGTGAAATCTAATTCAGCATAGGATGTCCACTGCTAGGCGGATGATGGAAGAGGAAGCTGCTTCTTATCCCGATTCTGTTGCGATTGAACTAAATTTGATGTTAAGGAACGTCGGTGTTTCATCTCTTAAATATTCTGCTCTTGTTACATATAAAGAATTTGAATCATATACTAAACTAGCTGTGCCCGCGACTCCGTCCGCGTGGAATTGGACTTTGAGCAGCATATTTTCTTTGAAACGCTAAACTTCTATTTTCACTTGTTCTTAAGTCTTTTTTGACGCTCCTACAGGTAAACTACATTGGTACCTCACTCTCATCTATTTCTACCGTCAAACAAAGTTCGCATTGCTGTGTACCAGTTTTAACTCCTTTAGGAAGTGAATTTTCAAAAATACTTTCATAGGTTACCGTTACGGGCGAACTTCCTTTAAAGAAACTCCTGTGAACAAAATTTCAAGTTTCTAACCCATGTAATTTAGCCCCTACTATGTATGTATATATACAAAAAAAATTATAGAATAATCGTGTTTTGTACCTTCGATATTGTGATTATATGAACACAATTGCGCGAGTAGCGTAGCGTCGAGTGTTAGATTGCAGATCGATGTCTCCCTTATTAATCGCGGCCGCGTGCGCAGGCGCATTCTCGCAGCATCTCGATGCTCGTTCATGTAGATATTATGAGATCTTTTCGATAAATTATATTTATTAAAAATCTCATTGCTTTATAAATTTAAAAAAATATATTTTGATTAGAACCTCAATCTTGTCATCATGACCTAAGCCGTGGGTATTTGTTGGTCTTGAAAAAGCCCCTTAAGAAAGAGCATAGATTATTTTAAAGTAATTTAAAGACATTTCGGTTACTTTGCGACAACCGTTTTCAAGGTTAAAAAGTAATTGGATATAAGTAAACGTTATAATAAAATTACGATGTTAGAAATCATTATACTGGCTCATGGTAAATACAAAAATATTTAAGAACCTGTTTATTATTTTCATGGCTAATAAAGTAAAAAAATAATTTATTTTTATTAAATCTGTAAGGCCATAAAAATGTCATATCCCAAAGTTTAATATAATTTTATTTTCTATAAACATATTTCTATAATCTTTTAAAAAAAATCTATCCTGTCAATCAAAGAGTTTATCTTTGAACTCTAAAAACGAGTATGTTAACGCAAATCTTTTACACTCACGTTAAAACATATATTTAAAAACACACCAAGCATTTAAAATCTTACGTTCTCATTGAAAAGACTCTAGGACTCGGGTGGAGGGTGCGCGAGTGAGGGCGGGGGCCTGTTATCGCCGAAAACGCGGCCGATCGCCGCGATGCGCCCGGCGATACAGCGCGATCGCCCCGGCGATAGGCGCCGATCGCCCCAGCGATACGCCTGGCGTTCGCTAGGGCTGTGAGGACGCTAGTGCAAACCGAACGGTTCCATAAGCAATATTTGTTATCTTCACTAAATCTATTGTGGATAGATTGAGTGTCGTTGTTGTGTATTTAAATAAGAGTGTCTTTAAACATTTCAAAATATTTTAAATAGACATGGCACAGGCATCATTAAATCGTCATGATAAACAGATAAAACTTTTAAATGTATTGTTGAAAACATATATTTTTTATTCCCATATCAAGGTCACGTATGTACTATTAAAATTTGGTATATCAAAAACAACACGTGTTACCTTCCTTTGGTCTCATTAGATTGATTTAAACCAAACGGATTCTCCAACTACTAGTTTATTGCAGATTAATTTTGCGAGCCGGTAGAGAATAACCTGAAATAAAATTAATAGTCATAAAAGTTTCATTAGCACTTATAATTGGTGTTAATGGTATACCCAAAAGACTTGTCGTGATGTACTGGCAGAGTAGAATGGAGTACGAGAACCGATAGATGGCGGTATTAGTAAGATGGGCAGCAATCAGTAAGATGGATACCCGACGCGAGAGCTCCGCTCTGTGATTGCCAACACGTTTACCCAGCGTGGCAATTATAGGCAAAATTCCCTCTTTCTTTGGAATGCCTATGTCCAGCAGTGGACTGTGAATGGCTGGCATGATGATGATGTTAACCAAGATTATGTGTATATCGTTTAATATAATTATTTGGGTGCTGAGATGTTAAATAAAAACGGAAATAAACGGCACTAATTGTTTCAATTCATACAATTAGAAGAAATAAATAAATATCATAAACATATGTACGTATACGTGTTATATATAATTTACGTTTACATATTACGTTATACATTTCTAAAGTACCTTAGTCGGGTCTGCTAGTACTTATGATAAAATTTCTATAAACTTTGACATATCGCTTCTATAATCAGTTCTATATATACCATATACAAAAAATTCAAAACGTTAATAATATAAAAAATTTGAAGTCAGCGTACATAACACGAATTTACGCCAAATAAAAATAAGCTTATCTCTAAAAATCGCCCATTAATATCAGCCAGCCCTACGCAGCGATACGCGATGCGGCTACAGAATATGCTAGTATCTTAACAAAATCGCTTTCGCTTAATCGCTTATGAGATCTCACTCTAATGACTTTTATGGTGCTCACAATATATTTATGTTTTGCATTAAAAATGGCGAGCTACTTGCCAAGTTTTAACAAAATTTATAGCAAAGAAATAAATTGAAACGTCTTAATATGATGTATGGTGGAATTCGTAATGTTGCAAACATAGATATTATCTAGAGAATTTAAATAAAATTGTATCATTAAAATTGCACAGACTATTGAGAATTGTTAATTTATATATAATGGGACAGATAAAAAAAGAAGCTTGACATATTAACGCAGGGCCTAAACTATAAGAGATAGATATATAAAATTTGCATTTTACAACCTACGGGAGAACTAAGAAAGGATTTATGGAAATTTAATTCCATAAAGGGGTAAATCGGGGGTGCTGAGTAAGTATTAAACATTGTCGTTTTTGAAGTTGTTGGACAGAAATTCAACATGAAGATACTCCATTGAAAGTCATGAAATACGTGTAATTTAATCGATAATCATCCCTTAAGGAAGTAAAAAAAGGGATGCAATTTTAATATGAAAATTATCTATTTTTCGAGGTTAGAAGAAGCAGACTGATTGACTGTCTATCAAAATTATACTAGGTTTTATTCCCTGTTAAGGCGGGAAAAACTGCGGGGCATTGCTAGTTTAATGTAAGAAAAATCTAGATAAATGTCAAATATGTTTTGTTCGGGCACGGAGTTATAATTGATACAAGCTTTTTGCTAGTAAATCGATCTTCTGAATTATAGGTAAGTCATTCCCCGTCCCTCCTTCCCCTTTTCTCTACCATTTATTGTGTATTTAAATTGTATAGAAAGATAGCTAGACGGGATAGACGGGGAAAGTTGCATTTATAAAAGTGCTTACATTCGCATTTAATAATAATTTTATTCCGAAAAGTATTTAACACGGCTTGTTTACAATATACACTTAAACACTTCAATATAGGTAATAAAGCATTTTACTTTTTTAGAAGATTAACAAGTAAGCCAGTTTTGGAGGGAATAGTCCGGACCGCTTAATATGTGACTCTTACTGGACCAATTCAATATTTAATAATAATATCATATAATAATAAGCCTTTTATTCAGACATTTTATATATCATTAGTTTAGAAATGCTGTTGAATCTAGTGAGTCATCGACATCAAAAACATCGTTCGTCTGCCATAATTTGGCAAAGGCCTTCTCCAACTTCATTCTTCTCTATTTAACGCTGTTTTAGTCCATGCTTTTCCGACTGTTGCCTATATTTCGTCATGCCACCTTCGGTATTGTCTTCCGCATTTTCTTTTGGCGTTTCTTATATACCAGAATATGCCTCTATATCAAGAATACAATATCAATATTAAAATATTCCAAAGTATTCTCACATTTAAAGGGACCTTGGTCTTCCTTAAGGTCATGAGATCTAATCGAGACTACAGGTTGACTGCACCCAGCTGCACTAGCGCGACATGTATACGCCACGGAGGCAGGGACTGCACGCGTTTTTCAGCAAATGCCTTCTAATTGATGTTCTATGTGAGAGCCGTGTTTGTGACATATAGGGTACTTCCAAATTTGTCAATTTTTTAAATCTTCAAACAACTCATTTAGTTATTAAGTTCGAAATGTATTTCATTTTTGACATTCAATAAAACTAAAAAGGAATATAATGACTAAAAAGTTATTATTCATTAAAATATTAAGACTTTAATCTAAGCAAGAAAATATTTCATTAAATAATATTTATGCCTATTTAAAAGTGCCTATGATTAGGACTAATTAAATAAGAATATTAAAAATTTTGATTTTTTTAGTTATTGTTTTTTCCACTTCATTTTTCTTTTGTAGTGTGTCAATATCATTTAAAAATGAGGTATATACTTTACACAAAGGCCGTTTGCATCGGTACATCACACTCACCTATTTCTACTGCCAAATAGCAGTGTCGCATTGCTGTGAGAGCAAAATATCTTCAAGTGATATCTTTGTGACATCACGCGGACCGTATGCTTGTATGTCGACTTGTTCTAATATAAAATAAAGAACCTTGCAGTGTTATGCTTTATTCATTTATCGGCGTAAAAATAACTCCACTTGTTTCACAATATCGGACGTAGACGATGGCAATCCACGTATTATTGCGTGCATGACTTTGTTTTTTATCATAACAAGCGGCATGCGGGCGCTATCGGCCGATGTGGCGATACAGTCTTGCCCCTATGTGCCTAACGCTGAAGACAAGCATTATGTACATGTTATTTACAAACTGTTGGCAACAATTAAACTGTATTTTTAGCACCTGAATGTCCATACTAGCTGTTGCTTGCAGCTTCGCTTGCTTATGTTATGCAGTGGACTCGGAAAGTGACTGTGGTATCGACAAATCTGCATCCGCATTTAAAATGTCTATAGAATGTTATGGAGTACAATAGTAATTCACTTTGTACCATATGTCGTAAGAGGCGACTAAGGTATCTACACCGACAGATGGTGGTATATCTATCCGAAACAACGCAGCACAACAGGGTAAACAAGGGCAGCATCTGCGTCGCGAGAGTTGCGATTGCCAACACGCTTGCCCAGCGCGGCAATTTTGGGCTAAAATCCCCCTCTCATGAGGGCAGGGCAATTTCCAGCAGTGGACTTTCAATGGCTGGAATGAAATATGAACAATGACAATTGTCAGGTGTATCGAGAAGTGTATTTAAAAAAATTGATTACTTTTTGTACTTATGTATGCAGTTTGGTAGTTTAAAGGATAATATTAACTGGATCAACGAGATATAATTGTATGTACTTGAACGAAGTCAGATCGTTCCGCTTATATATATAAATGAAGATTTATTTACACTGCGTTTCGTTACATACCTCTAGTATATGCAGGGTATATAAACCAAGCCGTACGTACGGTCTGCAACGTTTATCAGTTGTATGGCGGTGACGTAGGAAGCACCCTCACCTATCGCATCCGGGCCCGCGCAGGGCTACCACCTGTTCTCTCCAGGGTGTGCAGAATACAGAAGACAATTGTACACATATTAATAAAAACTTGTGTATTTCTATAAAATAAAAAATTGTATCCTAATCAGAACGTGGCAACACTGGGTGAAAAAATGGATATCATACAAGGAAAAAAAAAATTATATTTCGTATTAATAATCTGGGACAAACAAAAAAACAATTTATATATATTAGTTTAATTCAAAAATTTAAAATTAATTTCTCACTTATAACTAGTTGAAATCTAGTAGAGATACGAGAGATTAAGGGTTATTTAATTTCTTACTAAGACATTTTCGCAGTGACAATGGAATATTTCACTTAAATTCTTAACAATAAAGAATATAGTCCCTGGCACAACAGTTATCACATCCTCATATATAGTTTTATCACCTAATAATAAAATGTGCCGTGAAGTATATTCATCGAAATAGTGCAGCTCAAATACACAGGGCAGGAATGGACAGCGGCATCCCCGTAACCGGAGTTGCGGCAATTATGGGCAAAATTCCCCCTTCAATGGGGAGGTCTATGTCCGGCTGTGGACTTTAAATGGTTGGAATTATGAAAAAAGGATGGATAAAGAATGAGAAATGAAGTGAATTTTACCTATATATTGACATTGGATATACACACCCCAAATGACATCAAATAGAACTAGTTCTATGCGGTCTGCATCCAGCGCAATCCAACGTTTGTAGTCAGATCATATAAACAATTTATCAAGGGTTTTATACGCTGCGATCGCTAGTGCGTGCCTATCGGCTTAATTGATTAAATGAGTGAAACAAAAATGTTACTAAGAATGTTTTACATATAAGCTTGATATTTATATACAGATACAAAAATCGTATGCATTAGTACCTCACTCTCGCCTTTTTCTAGCAATGTTCGTATTCCTTTGTTCCTGTAAAGGATGAGAGAGACAACGAAATTACAGAGTAATGTGACGTAATAACTTCAAGTCACAATGTTGGCAACGCGCTATTGCTATCTTTGCGATAATACGAACATATATATGCTGCAACGACGCTTACTATCACGGGGACTGTGTGTGTGCTTGTTCATTCACCTGGTCTAATAAAAAAAATACTATAAAGTGCTTACTAAAGTGCTTACTATGAATACTGAACTCGATTTAGTACAATTATTAAAAGAATATATTTATACCGAGAATACAGTGGTAATTTAATGCGCGTGTTTTATGTCAGCATTACTGTCAAATGTCTAACAGTCATGTTTAACGCCATAATGGTATAAGAAAAGTTTGTATTATCTAAAGGGCTATAAGTTCATACTATAAAAATTTTATGCGGCCCTAATTTTTCACAATTTTTCTTTATCCCCGCGCAATTATCTTGTGTCATAAGAGCCTTCTCCAAGCAATAACTAACACAACAAAAAAATAATAAGTAATAATGGTCCAACCTTGCCGCAAGGTACCGGCAGAGTAGAATTGTACCTCCCACTGTACCAGGTGTCGTAAGAGGTGACTAAGGTACCAGAACCGACAGTCGGCGTTATATCCATCCAGAACAGTGCAACTCAAATGCATAGGGTGGGGATGGTCAGCCGAATCGCTTGCCCAGCGCGGCAATTATGGGCAAGAAACCTCCTTTCTTAGAGAGGCCATGTCCAGCAGTGGACTTTCAATGGATGGTATGATGATGATGATTTCTGGCCCAACCGTTCATGCATGATGGCCAAGGGAAACAGGGACTCATTTTTATATATACATATATCTACGCAAGGTAAACAACTTCAAATTATTAAAGCAAACGTTACTTCCGGAACCATGATAACATCGATACCAGAATCAGTATTCTAGCAACTGTGAAATATATACTATCTATTATTTTTTGTGTTTATTATTAATTAGATGTAAAACGCTATCGTCATCGCATCGCGAAGAGGTCGGCCCCCATTGGTGCTTCCTACCCGATTATATTTGGTTTGATAATGCGGACCGAGTTGTTTTCAGACTTATTTATTTTAAAATAAGCCGTGTTGTTTGTCTATACAATTATTCAATTGTTCAACACGCTCGATTATATGTAAATGTCAATTAATAACGTGAAAGCATGTGAAGCAGTTGTCACATATTAACTTTATTTGGCTAATTTTTTGCAATTTCTGAACGTATTTCAAAAACACTTTCCCTGACAGGGAGCTCTTCTATATAATAAAAAACCAAGTGTCACTCGAACACAGACGCGAGCATCAGTTATATGGAAATATATAAATAGTTATACTTTTCTCGGATGTAGTTTGCTTTATTCGTTATATTTATTATACACTAGTTGTGTTCTGCGGTTTTATTCGCGTTCATCCAAGGAAAACTGCTAACCGGTTATTGCGTGATGTTATACAACCTGAAGTTTTTCGAATGAAATTCAGTATAATTTTTCATTGAGGGTCATGAAAAACTTAACAAATATTTTTCGAAAATCATCCCCTAAGGGGGTAAGGTAGTATGAGAGTTCTACGACTTGACGCAGTTAAAACCGCGTGTTGCTGCTAGTAATACTAATAAAAGAACAAATTAAACAAATATATTTCTCTCAATTTGATAGTATTCACTTTTATTCCTTAAACAATCTTAACTGCGATAACTCATCCACAACGAATCGTGTGGATGAGTTCTCTGTGTGGACCATACATTGCGTGTTCGACACAATAAATCAACGTCGTGAAGTTTAAAATGCAGTCGAACTCACTCCCAATATTAGATGTCGCCTTTGTCCGCGATAGGACCTGTCAGGCCACCTATGCGCTTCCTACTATCTAGCCGGGCCGCTCGCGTGCGCAATAAATCGCGCTGCGACGCGCGTACAAATTGGCGCGATGCGATCGCGCGTCGCTTGTTAACGCGGGAGATCGGCGCGATCCGTGCGTTGTCGCGCGTCGTGGACGCGCCCACGTTTCGCGGATCTGAGTTATAGTGAAGCTGATTCGTGCCATTGTTGAAAACGTTTCACACCATTGCACGGATACGCCTATTGTAAATATTCTAAAATTGACAAAGTAGCATGAATATAGTTCCCTTATTCGTCTGAGAAGTCAAGCATGAAGTTCGCGCGAAAATAGTTCCCTTTTCATTTATCTGCAATCAAAACCGGCAGTTTTTTCCAACACTAGTTATTTTTATAAAAATCGTAATTCAAATCGACCTCTTCGAATCTTCTAATACTTATTTCCTTCTTAATTTCGTACAAAACTCTCTGCTTTATTTCATCATCGTTATATTAACCATAAGACATCCACAATCAATACTTATGTTAGAATATTTCCAAAATGATTAAACATTAAAAGATTTTGGTTCTAATTTCCGTGCTCACATGGCAGGCGTGGTGGCGATTACAGAGCGTTCTACGTGCTGAGGATGCTGCTCCTTATCTTGGTGACCCATTAAGGTGCAATAAGCCATCTGCTAGCCAGCCATCAAGCTCACAACTAATTGCCTTATTTATTCATTTTAAATTTATTATGTGAAATCATCTGATCGTCTTTTAAATTGCAATAAACACACTCCTATGCCAGTGATAGAGCTATCGTAAATCAAGCATCGCGATAAAGCTCAACTTTATTGACAATATTAAGGCTTTAAATAAATGATTATTGAGTTATCGCGACACAAGGGAGCGGTATCTGCAAGGGGAGAGAGGGGAAGGGATATCGCGTGACGGCACGAACTGCGCGCGCGCACCTGCGCAGCGACACAAGGAGGTGTTATACAACTTCATAAACGAACTGAACCACTTTAAAAATATTTTACTTTGTGTATAACTTTGCGATGCCTTCATCATGTATGGTTAAATTATTACCAGTTTTGGGTGGTTTATTGATGTCATTGTTTCAATGACTTTATGTTGAATGATAAAATTGTATGAAAGGAATGAATTTATAGCACAATTGCACCTGCCTTCATTGTAATGTGAACATTTAAGTGTCCAGTTAAAAGCTAAGAATTAAATTTTAAATTACTTATTTGATTACGTTATCTATCGATTATTTTATGAAAGAATTGACTACTGTATTAACTTTATCATAACATACATTGGTACTAGTTTAGCACTATATCAAGACAGAAAGAAAACGAATTCTTTTTAATTTCTGTCTTGTCTTTTTCTGGCAATATTTTTCTTATATAGTGTTATCATTTTCAACAGTCCAATTAGTGAACTCTATGATAATGCTTTTATTTAGTTACATCTTAATAATTTTTAAACACTACAACTAAGTTAGTTATAGTTTTTTTTAATATATAAAACTAAGTAGAAAACACGTAATGTGATGGTAATAACCCTGTAATTTAGTAGCTGATCTTATTTTGCTAAATGGCATATCCTCTCTACCTCTGGCAGCAATATTTAAAATTTCAGCTGTTTCGATAACCGTCTTCACCCAAACTAAAAATGAAGCTTTGAGAACCAGAATGGCCTAACTTATTATTGGTTTAGAGTTTATAGTATACAAATCATCCTGTATTTACAATTGGTGGAGCCACAGTGGCCTGAATTTGTTTTATCACTTTTTTTAGATGGCAGGACTAGCCTAATGAAAATTACATTTAAAAATAAATGTTACGCCACTCTGACTTTCATGGCCTCAAATCTTTCGTGACTCAAGCGTGACTCTGCCTGTGGATTTCTCTTTAGCTCGCAGCTTGCTGAAACTTTCCCAGGCTAAAAAATAATCTAGATTATTTTCTAGAACTAAGTTGTAGGCACAAACTTCATCTAAACTGTTTACTGGTTAAAGCACGAAACTGTAAGAACAGACAGACTGTATAAAGTATAGAAACAAATATTTTTATAAAACTATTTAAAATTAAGCGATTTCGTTACAAAATCAATTCGTTAAACAAAAAAATATAAAGCTCAATAGAACCACGTTTTAAAGCTGTTAAAATTGTATTTTATATGAATACCTAATGAACATGTAAATGTTAGAAAAAAATTTATTTATGTCTCGGCACCGGTACCTCAATCTCATTTCTATTTCTAATGACACCAGACACAGGGTAAGATACTAGTCTACCCTGCAGGTACTCCACACTTTTCTGTTATATATCAAAACCATTGAACATAGAATGAATAGAAGATATAATAAAGAAACAATTTAAACAATAGACAACAAATGAAAGTCACCAAGTTTTTATAACAGATAAAAAAATATCATACCAAGAATTGATTGTTGTCCTGTCAGCGCATTTTGTGCAGAGCGCGCCTATCTGTAGCGCTTAATTTGCGTTCATAGCAACGCCGGCCGGCGTCGATGCGCCGATTGCGCGCGCGCAGGTGCCAGCTCGTGACAATATAATTGTGCGGCACTCATCCCCTCCCCCCCATTTATACCTAATGGCGAGATAATCTCACTCTTTCGAGTGTCTCATTTGCATTTTTGTTTTATCTTCGTTTTAGCATCCATTTTTTGTTATGGGTTATTCTTCTTGTTAATAAGTGTATATACTTTATAATTGCTTTCTGTGCACCGTAATCGGTACATAGGACTACTTTTTGGTCTTCAAATATTTATGGTATTAAAAGAGACTCTCCTTTCCTAATTATGGTAAACAAATGCATTATGCATAGCATTTTTTCGTTGCATAAAATCGTTGTAATATGAATACATTCTTTCATTTAATTTCATAGTAAATGAAGCGTAGTCTTGCTACATTAACAATTTCCCTAATATAGATCTTTCCAAGACGCCTCATCTACTACTAGCGGCAGCACGCGGATTTACCCGCGTGAAGATGTAAAATTGTCATGCTAAATTTGCACCCCTTTTTTATCCCCTTTAAAGGGCGATTTTCGTAAATATATTACAAGTATTTCATGACTTTCAATAAAGAACCATTACACTGAATTTCATTCAAATATCTTTAAAAACACCAAAGTTTCATACTAACTTTGCACCCCCATTTTAGGGGGTAAATTTTCAAAAACCCTTGCTTGTTGCTCCCCTTAATATAAGATGTAAAACCCTGCAAAAAATTTCAAGTTTCTAACCTTTATAGTTTAGGCCCTGCGTTGATATGTCAGTCAGTCAGTCATATACAGATGCCAGAATTAAGTGCCTTAAAATTATTCTATTGAATCTAATAAATAACTAATTATATTGTTTATATCTAGGTTATGCA
The DNA here is from genome assembly GCA_020976665.1 of Heortia vitessoides. NCBI lineage: Eukaryota > Metazoa > Arthropoda > Insecta > Lepidoptera > Crambidae > Heortia > Heortia vitessoides. The sequence goes on along the minus strand of JACJUM010003174.1, from coordinate 19,852,387 downwards.
CTATCTAAGAAAGGTTTACTTATGTTTTAAGTAATGCTTAATGTATGTTAGTTAGTAGTCGTGAAGTTTATTAAATGAAAATTAATAGACGATTCATTGTTCAAGTAATATTTCGATATTTTTATAGAATTTCTATTTTTTTTATTAATAAAACTATATCTTATAATAAAGTTATTTTATATAACAACTAGCTGTGCTCGCGATTTCGACCGCGTAGAATATTTGGGTACCATACCTCAAGTTATATACACTTTGAAGGTCATGTTTATTTATATCGAATCAATAGCCTGAAAAATAAGTTTCAAGTTTCTAGCTATAAAAATAGCGATACTTCCATACAAATTTTCATCCCCCTTTTCGATCCCTTACAACCCTTATTTCGAATTAAAAAATAGCCTCCTTTATCAGTCTAAAATTGTCTGTGCCAAATTTCATCAAAATCGGTTGAGAGGTTTAAGCGGGAAAGCGTAACAGACAGACAGACAGAGTTACTTTCGCATTTATAATATTAGTAGGGATAACACTTGAAACATATTTAATATATAAACAAAACTTACTACTTATTTAAAAAAAAACTAAATATTAGTTTCTTTTACCTTCCAATCACAAACTACTTCTTACTACTTACACGCAAAAACTAATCACTGGATTTTAATACAAGATATTATTTATAAATGACGGGCTCGATGGCGCAGATAGTAGTAATCCTATCATGTACGCCAAAGGTCGTGAGTTCGATCTCCACCTAGAGAAAATATTTAAGTAATTAATATTTGGAATTGTTCTATGTCTAGATGTTATTTATAAATATCGAATTATGTTGTTAATTCCTCCGTTGTTTGATATCCGTAACACAAGTGCTTTAAGCTATTTACCTCGGAGTCAGATCAATGTATGAGATTTCGGATAAACTAAAAATAATAATAAGTATTTACCTCATTTACCTGGGAGTGGGCAATCATTACCGCACTAGAAACCCAATCTATCGTTCAAAAGTATTCTATAAGTGAGTACAGTTATGTACAAAAGTACACATGTAGCCGGCGCGGGTCGGGGTGCAGGCGATACCGCGATCGCCGCAGCCGATAAAGATATTGGCGCCCGCGCACCTAACGTTTATATCCCGCGCGGCGTGAGCGGCCGCTTGTAGCTGATTTAATTGGCGGGAAGGGTCGTGCATCGAGAAATTGTTAACGTGACATACGTTTGCCAGTGAAGATGTTTCTAGTTTTGATCCGGTTTGTTTATGTTGTGTTCGCGAGCGTACCTGCGAGTGAGGTGCCTACTGTTATAATTTTATCGCACATTGTTTTATTTATATTCAACAGACAGAGGTGGCAGTAGCTCCCTCACTACATAGGTATTGCATATCTCTAATAATAATATTATTGTTCACACAAAATCACATACATAGACCTAACTCTAAGATAAGTCGCTTAGATCATTTATGTTGCGGACATCAGACAGCAGACGAATCACAAATGTAGCATATAAAACATTTTTGTTCTAACACCCAGACACAACAAAAACAAATAACGTCATATATGTGAGAATCAAACCCACGACCCTTGGCGTATAAGAAAGGATCACTAACATCTATATAATATAAATAAGCGCACGGATGTTACTAGCGCATTACCGGCTTTGTGACTTGACAGCGTTATGCCACATTACCCAGTAATCTCACTGCATATCTGCACCCAACATTGCATTGATGATTTAGTAATGGGCAAAAGTTGAGTGACTTATATGACTATTTGTAGGCAGGTCAAGGTTTCCCTCAGAACATCTGGTCTATAGGTACTGGTTTTATAAATGAAGGGTCGACACAGTCGTTCTGTCTGTGCACCGCTAACTTGATTAAATATGATAAAATGTTTTAAGAATTAATACTTCCCGAGGGAAGACTTAAGACTTCTGCTGCGAAGACCTGTCTCTGTATCAGGAATAGACTCAAGTCTTCGCGGAAGAAGTCGCCGACAGAGAGCAATGTTAAAAATTAAAAAAATATATCATTCGTGGATTTTATCTTAATCACTCCTTTTGACCTCACGACTTACATGTTAAATATACGCTGCCATTTATTATAAAATCTTGGATAGTGACTAAGTCTGCCGTGATTTAATATTTTCTACTAACGTAAATGATTTATCGTACCATGAGTCATATGCATTATTTTATATCTTTATCTGTAGACTACAGTGATTGGGGTCAATTGATCACACAAAGAAACATTATATGTACTTTATATTTTGCCTGGAGGTATTTTTAATTCTATTTTAGTCGAAATTATTTGTAATAATCATAGAATGATTATTAGGAAAAAATTTAATTTCAGATTACACATATTCACGTCATTATTATATCAACAAAATCTACGGCTTAAGGCTCTTTAACATCAAGATTTGGACGAGCCCGATGGCGCAGATGGTAGTGATCCTATCTTATGCCCCAGCGGTCGTGGGTTTGATCCCCACACGGGACAAATATTTATATGTTGATGTTTGTGTTTGTCCTGTGTCTGGGTTTTAATACATTTTGAATGAATAGGTATCAATTCATCATCATCATACCAGTCATTGAAAGCCCACTGCTGGACATAGGCCTCTTCAAGAAAGGAAATTTTTTGCCCATAATTACCGCGCTGGGCAAGCATGTTAGCGATCGCAGAGCGCAGATTTTACGACGGCAATTCTGCTGCCCATCCCCGGCCTGTGCATTTTAGCTCCACTGTTCCGGATAGATATACCGCCATCTGTCGATTCCGGCACCTTACTCACCGCTTACGACACCTGGTGCAGTGGGAGGTACTACCTATTTTTCTCTGCCGGTACCTCACGGCAAATAATATGATGGTGCTATACACACCTTATACATTTCGGATAAATAAGTATATCAAAATCAATATGTAACAAAAGATCCCAAATTAAGAAAACATCACAATTTCCTTCTCTCAAAGCCAATTAAAATATTCGACTTATCTATATCGATACAAGTGTTTTATCGACACCGCGCCATCGACACGGCGCGTCCCTAGCTCGTGCAACCGATACGGCCGCGCAGACGAACTCGCATATTTTATTGTTGGCCAATTAAAATTATTCCTTCCTCCCTGATTGTGGGAATGAGTTAGTTTCCAACTAGCGCTGGGCGAGTTATGGCGGCTTTGACGTGGGGAGGTGCTGTTCTTTTGAACGTCAAAATTGGTTTAGTGTTGTGCCGATGGAGATTGTTTCTACGTTTGGTTATGTTTTGCTGTGTTCTATGTACATCACTAGTTAGCTGTTATTTTACGTTCGGAATATACACGGAAGCTTAGAGTTGGAGATTTTTTTGTACGAATTTTCTCATTATATAGTATCTAATAAAGACATGGTTGTTCAATTAAAAAAAAACCCTTAAATTTGTATGAGAAGTAATAACGGTTTTCCTGATACTTTTGTTTTAATTTTAGAAAAATAGATTTTTGCTTACTGCATCACTCCCGTAGATTTCTTATGATATAGTCGTCGTAATTTTTGCTGAAATCAGCCTTTAGTCTTTCCTACGTTGCGAGGAGCGATGAAAGCGTTTATAATTTAACAGGCGGAGTGATTTTTGCATTTATTATTAGTATAAGAGGTCGACCGAGGGCCTGGTGGGCAGATGAAGGTGGTTTTTACTCAAATGGGGTACATACTATCAAACAAGAATAAAAACAATGTGAATAATATGTATTTATAAGAATAATTGTAATTTGTATGGAATTAAATAAGGCTTTATTTTTATAATTATATAGTATTATATAAGTATGGAGCTTGAATTGATTTCTATTATATTGTCTTTTAGTGATGAAAACTGACGTTTGAACATATGTATAGCTAATATAATTTGCTCTATAGAATTTTATTCAAAATTTCTTGATACTTCTTCTTATCTTATCTTTTTATTTATATATCATAATCATATGGTTAAGCCTAGGTTAATATTATGACGGGACAATAATTACTAACTTTCGTTTCATCATACTCACTCACTCACTAATATTACCATTTTTAAAAGAATTAATTTAGAAAATTATGCAAATAATAAGGCACTTATGAGAAAAAATCCATCATTCTTGGCGAAGCCTATGTCCAGCAGTGGACGGTCTACAGCTGCTATAATGAGTAAAAAAATAATTCATACAAATGTTTAGTTGACTGTTTTTGATTGCCGTGGTTTCAAAAATTTCTATTTTTATTTTGGACCGCGCATCCATCACATTAAACCATATATTATGTTAATTGACAACAATTTTACGGTCGCATGCTTCTCAGCTAATGACAGAGCGATAACGCGGCGATAAAGTGACGATAACGGGGCGATAACATAACGATAACGAAGCTTAACGGTTTGCCGGAGGCTTCGGCACAATAACAACGTTGGGGCGTTCCTACCCCCGAGACGGAAACTATTAATTTATTGTAGTGCTTTGAACTCACTTTTAGTAATAGCAAATGGAAGTTAATTAAATAATAAAACTAGTTGGGACTAGCTTAAAAGGTTCTAGTGATAAAGCTGTTTTAATATACATAAATTCACGCCAGTCTCGCAATGGGGTAAGCTGAATTTCACAATGGACACTAAAACTATTTTTTATTGCCTTCAAAATGTGTTTTATTTTGTTAAATATATTTTCGTCCAAATTTTCAGTTACTTCGCGGCAAATGTTTTAAGAATAGCAAAAATGTTTAACATATAATTAAAAATAAACAATGCATTGACGTAATTCAGATACCATCTATACCATATAGTAAAAATATGTCAAATATACATTTTCCTAAATTCTATAAAACTACCGCACATATTTAGGTAATTTATCATCTACTCAATAATATCAATTTTTAATAGCTACCGGGGGTACCATAAGAGATGACTGAGGTACGAAAACCCACATGTGACTGAATACCGTACCTTAAACGCAACAAAGAATCCTCGCCATACATCATTCATTCATCCTCTTTGCGAAGCCCCAGATTTTTTTCCAATAATGAAAACTTCTTCTAAAAAGGATAATAATTTTTTACGAAAGTCTATGGTCTTATAACCTTAGGCCGATATAGTCGTTATTATTATCTACCTGTAAATTAACTTGTAAAAACAAGAATCATTGAGCGTTCAGAAAAAGAACACCACAACAGGTGCCAAATAATCACAATACCGAAATCCTTTTGAGAATGTCATCGCCCGTCATGCAACGTGCAGATATGCCATTGTGCAATAAATCGATATCCTGCATGCGATATCGATAAACGCACCGATTCATCACACGTCGACATGAATCACTTTTCCCTTAAAACCCGGCTCACACGCACACTGTTCCGTTACAGATCTTAGATCAATGCTATCCTTATTGCTCAGTCCACGCACGTGTGCGCTGCCTTTTGCAATATTCAGCCAACACCAAAGCATTATATGCGAATTGCAACTTACACAAAACTCAACCCTAAACCCAACTACAAAAGCACAATTTACGATACCACCTGTCACATGTACGACAGGACTGAATTATGTATCTTACGATGCTTTCATTACAATCACAAATCATTTACACTATCTACAGCGAATTTGCAAACGAATGTACCCTTTCAGTTTGTGATGTAAAGTTGAAAGTCGTGTGTAGACAAAATCCAATATGGCGTATAGGTGTTGAATGGAAGCGCGGGCGCAGGCACCCTGCGTACGCGGGAGATAAGCTCGGGTTGTGAGACTAGACAGCCTACAGACGTTCAATATCGATGGCCGAGGAATGTGCGATTCTTTCACGTGACTAATTAAGCTTTCAGCGTTAACTTGGATCTGAAGAGGTGAGATTGAGAGGGAACGAGTTTATATCTCTATTTGTACCACAATGTTGGCAAATAAACAGCTCAATATTATACTCGTATAAAATATAAATCATATCCTATTTTAAAAAACCCATGTATTGCTTTTAAAAAAGATAGATAATTGGAGAAAATCTCAAGAGAAAAAGTATTTTACATCTGAAACGTGCGCTTGAAGAAATCCCCTTAAACTTTTTTCCGTTTACCAAGGTATGAGGTTGAACTCCCTGCCAATGGCCAGTGATGGATAGAAAGAAAAGACACTGAATTTTATTTCAAGCTGAAATGACATAATAGAAAATAATTAATGAAGCATTTAATGAAGTTGTTATAAAGCTTAGACTCAACAGAAGAAGTATAGAAAAAATCTCTTATTATCCCTAGGCACATCAGAGACGTCAGTTTTCCCTATTATTTAATAATTGTAATAATATTAACAAGAATAATAATCGCCCTAAACATATCACACTTTGATCTGACGCCGTGATAAGTCGCTTAAAGCACTTGTGCTACAGACAACAGAGGAATCACAAATATAATACTTAAATACATATTTAACATCCAGTGCGAACACGAAGTCATTTGCATATTTGTCATGAGTGAGGATCGACACTTACATGGTATACTTGTATAATAAATAGAATAGTACTTCCCCCTATGCCAGGGACGTTAGAGGCAACTAAAATACCAGAATTGACAGATGCTCAAATGCACAAGGCGGGGGTGGGCTGCATCCCCGTCGCAAAGCGGTAATAATGGGCATAATTCCCCTTTTCTTGTAGAGTCCAACAGTAGACTTTCGATGGCTGATATGATGAGGATCAAACCCACGACCTTTGGCGGACATGAAGTGAATTTACACTGCCGAATGTGCCACTGGACCAGTCTATTACGCATTTAGTTAATTCCTTATTGAAAATATTAATGCTATTTTTTTTTATTAGACCAAGTTAAAAAAACTAGCATACAGTCCGTGTGATAGAAAGCGTCACTGCAGCCTATGGACACTCGTAATATCACAAGGATATCACTAACGCGTTGCCAACCTTGTGACTTGAGGATACAGGCAGGCACGCCCTCATATTTATTATACTAGTATGGATTAGTCAGGTCTTACAAATATTATATAGAGAGAATCTTTTTATTATTTATTTATCGATAATTGACATCTTCATTGCAACTGGAATTTTTCTTAATGATAAGGATTTCTTACGAAACACAGATAACAGTTTCTTCGACTGGGTGGGGTCGGATGCTACTCAGGGCATCGATAATAACTATCAGGCATAATAAACTACTGATTCTTTTTACTATTTTTACACGTAAAGCAAAAATATTAGATTTTTTGTTTGTAATAAAAAAGCTCAGAAGCTATGTGCTATTTTGGAAATTCTTTCACTAATAGAAGACTTCTTTCTTCTGGAGTAGCATAGGCTATATTATATTTAAAAATAGTGATCTCACTCTAAAATGCAAACATTTATACACGATTTGTATTTCTGAACGTCCGTTGCAAATTAACTCAAAAATCACTATTTTACCCATTCCCTAAGGGATCATAAAAGTCATCTAACACACAGATAATTTCATTAGGCCCACCTTAATCTAGCCTGCCGGCACTAGACGTGTCTGAAGACTAAGTTTACTGCAGGTCCAGGATAGATGTGATGATGATGATGATATTTATTTATTTATTAGGACAAATAAAAGGATGCATTTATTTATAAATGAACAATAGCCCATGTAACTCCAGAACAATGTATCATTCCATTGGTGAAACAATTTCAAGAATAGGTTCTGTACTTTTTGAGCCTATTTGTTAAGTACAAAAGCACAAATTCTTCTTTATAATCCCTACTAATATTATAAATGTGAAAGTAACTCTGTCTGTCTGTCTGTTACGCTTAATCCTCTAAACCAATTTTGATAAAATTTGACACAGACAATCTTTAGACCTCGGGAAAAGACATAGGCTATTTTTAATTCGAAAAAAGGGTTGTGAGAGGTCGAAAGGGGGGATGAAAAGTTGTATGGAAGTATCGCTATTTTTGGAGCTAGAAACTTGAAAATTATCCTTTAAGCCATTGATTCGATATAAATAAACATGACATTCAAAGATTATACAAGTTAAGGTAAAGGGTATGGTACCCAAAAAAAACTATTCCACGCGGACGAAGTCGCGGGCACAGCTCGTTTTAGTATAAATTATCTGATAGAAGGGCTCGGACCTTTTTATTAATTCAATATTTCCACCATGAATTATGATTACAATAAAACGGTATCACATGTTTGTAATCTTTATTAGTTCTACACAAGAGATATTAATATAGATAGTTTGTCCGTCCGTGTGGATACCGGCGCATCGGCGGGTCGAGTATAGTTGATCACGATTGAGTCATGATTTATACAAGTAACTGTTTAGATCGGCCATTTTGAATTGTAAAAGCTGATTCATTATCTTAAGTTAACACCTTATAATAAAACTACCTTTTTAACGGCTTTAAAACGCTGTTTATTTTACTTTCGACACGTGACGCAAATAACGATGAATGAACCAGTAAATCCATCTTTATTATAATTATAAAAATAATAATTAAGATAACATCTCTTACATTGACCTAATGATGTAAGTCGCTTAAAGCACTGGTGTTATGGAAATCAGATTACAGAGGAATCACAAATATAGAACTTAAATAGATATTGAATACGCATGCACAGAACAAACACATTACATTTACGCACAAGATAGGAACATTACCATCCACGTAATCGGGCCCTTCAAGATTAATAATTTCTAATAAGTGAAAAAGTATGTATTTTAGTAAAAAAGTATAAATACAATACCTAAGGTAGAAATAATATACAAATGGTCACCTGCATTGGTACATCACTCTCATCTATTTCTACTGCTAAATAACAATGTTCGCATTGTTATGTTCTAGTTTTAAGGTAGTAAAACTACTAGATAATGTGACATAATATCTTTAAGTTACAAGTTTGTCAATCGATACTGAAATCCTTGGGATATTACGAGCTTCGATTGGCTGCTGTGATGCTTACGTTCACGCGGACTGTACACTTTTTTGTCGACCTAGTCTAATAATAAAAAAAACTTTACCAACATTTCGATAAAGTTATAATCGTTATTTACTGGCCATAAACAATAGTTCTGGTTAAGTGCACATGTTTAGCAAAGACAGTTTGCATCAAATCGCAATGCAAAACAACACAATTTAAGATTTTATATTAATATAATCATGAAGGCAATTATAGGCTAAAAGCCTCCTTGCATAGAGAAGCAGTGGACTCCCAATGGCTGGTATGTTATGATAATTTTACACGCTTAGTCATTCCTAATATTTGTAACAAGCACTCTTGACAAAGAAATTACCATCGTACTATCAATGTCACCAACATTGTTATTAAGGATTATAAATACACGGGGTATAGAGGTGTCTGCATTATAATTATTGCATAAATATGTCTCGTATATGTGCATGTATTTATGTATATAGAGTATAATGTTCAGTTTGTAAATCCTCAGCATTTAATATCTAGAACATCAAACTAAAATATGCACGTACCTACATTTTCAAGCAAGGCACAACACTACCCCCATATATATGTACCGCAAACGGATCAACGTATGCAAACCCTCGCGTCCAAGGAGGCGGTGGGGTCCCGGGGGGGGGGGGGGCGAGGTCAGATATTTCAATTCTCGGTCGGATATTGGCGGGCCGCCGTGACGACGCATAACATTGAATCTGCCGCCTTTCCGTGTGTCTGTCCATACTTATCTTAATATTGAAATCTTGTGTGCTCCGAGTTATGATAGGTCCAACCTACACGGCCACTTCGCTATTTTTCAAACGTCGAAACGGTGGCTTTGCTGATCTCCAATTTGGATATATGGAATACTCGTAAAATCGAATCCAAATAAATAAATCAATGCGTGGAAGAGTCTCTGTTTGCAATTCCAAATTTACTGTTTTCCATTAAATTTATATGACATTTAAAAAAAGTACCTACTAACTATTCTTCCAACCCATGAACCAATTAACTCGACATCGGCTATTCTCAGTAAAAACTGAGAATATCCGATGTTATAAGGAATAACTTAAACCACTTTGCGCATTATCGTGAGTTGATTTTATAGGCTGGTTATCCTTCTGATTATCGTGGGCACAACTGTGGGAACAACTTATAAATAAATATCAGAGCCCGGCGTTATGTAACAATAAGTAATAAAAACAGTTGTATTTTTTTCTTGAAATGATTTGTTTCCTTTTAACGTTTTGCGTCAACGTTCTAGCTCCCTTGACTACCGTTTGTAATATTAATAAAGATGTTATGTCGTTATCAAAGTATATAAATACTATCTTCGCTAAATTTAATACAATTCTAATTTTAAATAATTGAGTTCCCATTCGCGAAAATAAATGTAATTCGCGTTTAAAAGTCTTTTAATAAGTTGTTTGCATTATAAGTCGGTGATTGTATAAATGTAACAATAATTAGAATCAAATATATCGTTCTCATTTATATGTTTACCTAAGTTATTATATATATTATATATATATATATGATATAGTGGCTTAGCTGGCAGACGTAGTCCTACCCTAACTATACATAAATATATAATTTTTGTATATTATTTATTTATTCAAAATCTACAGCTCTTAAAATTATTTTACAAAATTGAGATTTATTGCCAATAACGCATTCTATATATATTTATTAGAATGTAAACATCAAAGGAGATTGCATATATGTTAAAATTCACAACACGATTATCATGAAAAGAATATTGTTACAATAAATTGAGTTGCAAACTATCCTTTATCTCAAGTTGAATCAAACTGGGCACGGTAAGTAAAGATGTAATAAAATCGTTTTATCAGTTTTTTAGTACATCCCAGACAAACACACATGAAATTTTCATATATATACACAAAATAAGTAACTGATCAATCCACAAAAATAAAATCAATAAGGCTTTGTAAATAGTAAACATATCAACAAGACTTTAGCGTCTGTATAATTACATTTCGAACAAAATAAAAATATTGCGAATTAAAAAATACATCTGCCATTTAAAAATAATTTGATATTCCTAAATGTCCACTTCAATGTTGTCTGTCAAAATGTACAGACGCGCGCAATTTTTTTAAAGAATATACATAGAAATATGTAGGCCCGCGTGGCGGGGGGACATTGCGGGCCCCAATTTCCTATCGCGTCCGTCACTATGTCACCGTTGCTTATTTATTCTTCTCCTAGATCCGTATCTTTAGAATAGATGCTTTCATATTGGAATCGCATCTGTATTTGGCTTATAAATGTGTTTTTGAATTTCTGTACCGACTTTTAAGGCCGTGGCTGCGCACGTGTCTTTATATTTTATAATTAAAGATTATAAAATATCATTACACAGGTAAATAAACAGTAAATCTATCATCCGGCGATAAAAAAAAAACGAATTAAAGTAAGCTATGTTACGTTCCTATGTTATTTTTATTACAAACCTTATAGATCTAGATCTGTCGTTGTAAGATTTATTGACAAGAGAACTTCAAATATCCATCCACAGTTTACATTAATTATATCATATGATTTTGACGGCCCCAATGGCGCAGATGGTAGTGATCCTATCTTGTGCACCAGGGGTCGTGGGTTCGATTCCCATCCAGTGCAAATATTTATCTGATGATATTTGTGTTTGTTCTGAGTCTGGGTGTTAAAATATGTGTATTTGAATAGTATAATTGTGATTCCTCTGTTGTCTGGCGTCTGTAATACTAGTGCTTTAAGCGACTTACTACGGAGTCAGGTCAATATATGAGATGATTTTAATTTAATTTATTATTATATGATTACGGCACGAATAACAAATAATTACGGATTTTTTTTTATATTTAACTAGCTGTGCCTGCGACTTCGTCCGTGTGGAATAGTTTTTTGGGTACCACACTTCTTTACCTAACTTATATAAACTTTGAATGTCATATTTATTTCTATTGAATCAATGGCCCGAAAAATAAGTTTCAAGTTTCTAACTCTAAAAATAATTATACTTCCATACAACTTTTCATCCTCCTTTTCAACCCCTTACAACCCTTATTTCGAATTTAAAAATAAACTATGTCTTTTCTCAATGTCTAAAGATTGTCTGTGTCAAATTTTATCAAAATTGGTCGAGATGTTTTAGCGGGAAAGCGTAACAGACAGACAAACAGATAGACAGAGTTACTTTCGCATTTATAATATTAGTAGGGATTAAAATACTTATATTGTATACATACTTAACTTTAACACTTTTATGAAAACACGACTAGACTGATTGTATAGATTCATTGGTTCACCAACATGGGCAACAGTTATTCCAATGAGGTAGACTTCAAACAAAGGTCGTCTGCATGATACCTCACTTTCACCTATTTCTACCGCCGGTTTGAAAGGTAAGAGAGAGGCAGTGAATTTTCTAGGTGATGTGGCATAATATCTTCAAGTCACAAGCTAGGCACCGCACTTGTGATATCATTGTGTTATTATGAACGTCTATAGTCTGCGGTGACGCCTGCTATTACGTTTGTCGACTTACTCTAATAAAAATAAAAAACCTTAAACCTAAATAAAAACTAAACGTTCATACCCAACTAATCTTGTAATCATTTATCTTAAATGCAGACATAAAAATATGAACACCTAAAGACAATGGTATTTAAACTGTATAGATCAATGGTGCGTCGTTAAGCTTCTAAAAAGAAGAATCTTTCACATATAGAAGATAGAAATGTGCAGTAATACATATATCTGTGATATTTATCATGTAACATTCATCAACGAAATCTTACACTCAACATATATAGACTTCGATGTTATACAGTCTAACAGTTTCAAAACAACAATACCAATTTCCACAAACGTCACAAACCCGTTTAACAAATAAAATTAAATACCTACACAACTTACATCATCTATCGGCGATCAACGGCTCCGAATTCCCGCTTCGCATAATTTGAATTTCGAACAGAACGAAACAAAGGAGCATCATTCAAACGAACGATCCGAGTGAACGAGTGAACGAGTGAGCGGATAGATTGAGTAAACAATATCTTATTTTGCAATAATCCAGAGTCGGGAAGCTCTGCTAATTTCCTGAGAGAGATGGGACCACGGTAAACGTTCGCTATTTTATATGGCTGTTTACAGTTGACGACTGATAGGACCCAACTAATTTCAGTAAAACAACTGTATTCTTAACAAAGAAATAAGAAAAATGTTCACATTAAAAGATTTTAATATAAATATAATAGTGTCGTTTATTTCTACACTTTCTATATCTAAAGGTGCTTGGTGAAATGCTTAATTCAATATAGCCACCTATAGTATTGTTTCAAATTTGTATTTATCCTGTATAAGTCATTCCGGTGAACAAGAGTAAAGTACCAGTATATTACTATAAAAAATCTCCTTTTGTGTCTCTACAATTTGTACTTTTATTTATAGTGTAATCAAATATGACAGGTCTAATGGTGTAGGTGGTTGTAGTGTAGTACTATCTTGTGCGCCAGGGGTTATGAGTTCGATCCCCGGAACAAATATTAATATGATGAATATTTCAGTTTGTTCTATCTGATTGTAAAATATGTATTCTAAGTATTATATTTGTCGTTCCTCTATGGTCTGATGTACGTAACACAAGTGCTTTAGGACTTATCTCGGAGTCAGGTCAATGTATATAGAAATAGTTGATTTACCTTTAATAACATATTTCTCATAACATTCACTTGAACTCATTAGTTTGTACTGAGAAATTGGTAGCCAAAAATTTAAACATTTGTGAAATGATTGTAAACACTAATAAAAATAATACATCAAACATTAAGCAACATTATTATAGTTATAAATTCGATATGATTCCAAATTTATAATAAAAAAGTTGAAACATAAACAAAAAATGAGCAGCGTACCGGTCCGCTGCAAGTGAACCCGCAGCGGTCGGCTAGCTGTAACACCAAGACGATAAAGTGTCGAATCGTGACTGGATCGGAGAGTGTAAACGCGCCCCTCACGCGCGACTAGGTTCAAACGTTAACACTTTAACTGTTTTATTCAATCCCAAGATGGCTGCCAGATTCGTTTCGAATCATGCCCGCTTATTTATCGCGGCCAGGAAATGAGGGATGAGCCTTTCGATAGCTAAGTCATTCAAGGCGTTGTTTGTCTTTAAATTAAACTTATTTGTGAGAACATAAATACAGTTTGTTTGACGGGCCGATGGCACAATCGGCGGTGTTCCTATCTTGCGAACCAAGATCAAAAAATATTTTATTTACTTGTTTATTGAACTTTATTGCATGAAATATGGCAAAATATACAAATGACACGAAATAGTAAAATAAATATATATAGTGGTGGAGAGATTACATCATCATACCAGCCATTGAAAATCCACTGCTGGACATGGCCTCTCTAAGAAAGAATATTTTTTGCCGCGCTGGGCAAGCGTGTTGGCAATCGCAGAACGCAAACTTCACGACAAGGATTCTGCTGTCCATCCCCGTCCTGTGCATTTGAGCTGCACTGTTCCGGATGGGTACACCGCCACCTGTCAGTTCTGGTACCTTAGTCACCTCTTACGACACCTGGTGCAGTATTCTACTCTGCCGGTACCTCACGGTAACCTTATTACCCCCGGTTTTTCATATGTTTGCTTATCATTAAATCTATATTTTTATTAATTTGTTTAATAATTTAAATCAACATCCAATAACTTAGAACTTAGATAGAATCCAATCCATCCATCATTTTAGTCACAATTTTTTAAGTTTTTTCTTATTATAGACGATCTTAAACGAAATCATATGAAATATGATTAATATTTAACAAAATATTGAAATGTAAATATGATTACTAATAACTCTGCGCCCCGGCTTTGCGCGGGTGCAATGAGAATAGAAAATGGTTATTGTGAGTTATCCTTAAGAGATAGACATATTCTACCACGGACTTTTTGTAGACCTTTTCAAGGTGTACAATACTGTAGTACAATATTCTTATCTATCTCGTCGGGTTCAGCCAGCTCTTGCAATATAATCGCAAAATAATAATAAATAAATGATTTACATTAGAAATTTCAAACATTATCAGTGTTTCTCTACTATATTATGCATGTATAATACATATAAACCTACCTCCTGAATCACTATTAATTACAAAAACCGCATCAAAATACGTTGCGTAGATTTAAACATCTAAGCATACATATGGACAGACAGACAGCGGCAAACGACATTGTTTTATGCCAAGTAGTGAATATAGACTAACCATGTCATTACTACAAGGTATAAAAATAAGGATTAAATACTGAGTGAGCCCAAAAAATATTGGCTTTATAAATACAATTAATAAAACCAATAAATGTATTGTATTATATTTAAATACATACGTAGCTCTACTAATACTTTTATCTGCAAACAATTTGTCCCGCTAATTAAGTTAATACGCAAGAAGTGGCACCTTCTTTGTGCTACTATCGTCGCCTCTGCGGGCGCGTTTCATTTCCGCCGCCCGCCTCTTGTCGAACCACCGACTGGTCCGAGTTATAAGCGGTGGCGATTATATATTTCTTATTGATACACAAAAAGTTTAAACATTTCTTTATATTCTTTAAAACCTATTGGTAATTTGTTAATACATAGAGTGTGTTATACAATCGGTAGCTCTTTAATGTTTTTAGTTATCTCGTTGAAATCTTTTGTATGAAAATTCCGCTTGTATGCATATTCATATAAGCCCTTTGAGTATTAAACTTATTTTTGTCAGATATCCGTAAAACAAGTGCTTTAAGCGACTTATCTCGGCGTCAAGTCAATGTGTGTGATATTGTGTGGATTTATTCTATATTCACGTTTATAAATAAAATTTATTAAGTAATTACACGTCACGGTGTTTATCCGGGAAAAACTTTTAAACAACAAAACCCTTGCTCGTGTATAAAACACACAGGCGGAATTAAGAATACAAATGCTTAATATTACTACAGACAACAAATATATTAATGCATACATTTATTTATTTTGTCTACAATTGCTTCCAGTAATACCCGAGTACCTACCACCAGTGTGAAAACTGCAAATAATGTCACAAAATTTCCATTTTTATTCAGATGTTTTGCTAATAATTGAATTAAATTTCATGCAATGTGATGAGCATCAGTCCCGAAATATGGCTCTATATTTATAAATCCTAAGCCCATTGAAAAGATAAAAACATATCTGAGACGTTTCTCAAATTTAGATGGTGAGAAGGATGAGAATAAATAGTTAATATCTTTTTTATGGTAGACATTGCCTATTTGGGTACAACGTCACTTTTTGAAGCTTGAAGTGTTAGGACAAAAAATCGCTTCAGCTCCCACCCGACACCGCTCGCCGCTACAACGCGAGAGGATAATCACATTGTTTTGTTTTTGATTCATTGCGCTTTGTATTCATAAAGTTGGTATTTATTATATTTCTTGCACCGATCGGATATTTGCTTTGTAATATTTTATCATTGCAACTCGGGAGACGGGTTCACTTTGAAATATGTTTAATTGTACAATTCGAAATGCTCTGTGGGTGATTTAGACGCCATTCTTATTTTAGTATGAACTTCAATATATCAGCAAGTGGACATCCACTGCTGGGCTTCGGCCTCCCCAAATGATATCTAACAGGATAGGTTGACAACCGCGATCCTGCGGTTTTAGTCAGTTATGTGTCCATCTTGTGGGTAAAAGGACTACGCTGAGCGTGCCAGTACCTGGTCTCCATTTCAGAACCTTTTAACTTATTGTCTCTCTATCAGCCACTTTAACTTTCTAAGCCTAAGCCTTCCTAAGCCGGGCTGTGTAGTATGAACTCATATTACAATAAATTGCTATTGGATAGATGTGAAATTAGCCCAGACTGACAAACAAGCATACAGTCCGTATGATAGTTTGTGTCTGCGTAACCTATAGACGCTCTTAACATCACAATAACCTAACCATCTCATTAAAGAACATTATGGAACACAGCAATACAAACATTGGCGGTAGTAATTGGTGAGAGGTACCATTGCAGGCAACCTTTATGTGAGGTGTACCTCATGTAAGCACTAGAAATAGATTAAACTTAATAAAATTATACATTACACAAGCTACTGTTTGAACTTAAACGAAATATATTTCAATTGACTATAACCTTTGGTGATTATATTCTGTTGCTTTTTAATTAATGTCACTAATTAGTTTGTTTTATTATTTTCAGGTAAGTGGACTTAATACTGCTAGCAGTGTAATTTCTGAACAGGTAAATATGTGCTAAAACTTATTGTGTGTACTGTATGACATATTTAAAAAAATGCGGTGCATTTAAATTTACCTTTGACGTTTCGGTAACAAATCGGCAACCGTTTTCTAGATCGACAACAATTGTTAAGACATTTACACAATGGTTTTGTTAGAGGTTAAAGAAACTTTTTGTAACAAAATAAACATGAAAACTTCGTATAATGAGAACTTAAATTAAGTACAACAGTTATTATTTAAATTTTTATTATAGTATATCACTATTAGAAATATCATTAGACTCTAAAACTTTTTAAACAAACATTTATGTCTAGTAAAGTTGGAAGGAAATTACATGGAAATCCCTAGAAAACCGATGATTAAGTAATATCAAAGGCATTCCCCACTCAGCTCTCCCACTCAGGACTCGGGGCCTGATAAACGGGAGAAAAGGGACTCCACAAACGGGAGCACCATTGAGAGCCTGATGATAGATTAGCCACTCTTGGCTTGCTCACTTACACCGACCTTTTGTCTCTTTCCCACTGTGTTTGTAGAAAGGAGATGGCGCATGGCCTTTTTATTTTTTTTAATACTGGCATAAGTAACAGCATTAAGGAAATAACAAAAAGCTAAAATAATACAATAATCTGTTCAATTAATTTTGTATCTGTTTGTTCATTAGCTATAGGCTGAATATACTTGATAGTCACACAGCTACAACACTTATCGATATATATTAAATGAATGAAATAGATTTTATCGGCACTTAAATTTATTTTAATTCCATAAAATTTTATAGACACACAAGATATAAATGAATCAACATTACTTTGGTATAAGTATACAAGTTGCCATGAGGTACCGGCAGAGTAGAATAGTACTTCCCACTGCACCAGAACCGACTGGTGGCGATGGCGTATATACATTCAGAACAGTGCAGCTCAAATGCGCAGAACGAGGATGGGCAGCAGAATCTCCGTCGCGAAATCTACGTTCTGCGATTGCCAACACGCTTGCCAGCATGGCAATTATGTGAAACAAAAAACACCTCCGTTTTTGGAATGGCCTATGTCCAGCAGTGCACTTGCAATGGCTGGTATGATGATGAAATATAAAAGAAAATACTTTCTCTGTAACGGAAATCTTCGTTCTCAAACCTTCAATTCATAGTAATTTCATACTCTTGCTTCATGACGTCGCTTCTAACTAAATTTCGGGTCCAAATTAATATTTTATTTTATTTCGTTTACTTCAATAAAAAAGATGTTTTCTTTAACAGATCGCATACATACTGAATGTTGCAATTTTTTTTGTTATATATAATGAAGTCAGCAAATAAGCATACGGTCCGTACGTACCGCTTGATGGTAAACATGACCGCACTCTATATACGCTCGTGTCATTACAAAGATATCACTAGCATGTCCCCAACTTTGTAAATTGACGATACTATGCCACAATTACCGACCAGTGTATATACCACCATATTAGTAAAAAAATACATTAAAAATGTATATTTAAATCAGATTAGACATATCCATTAAATTAGTATATATTGTTAATAGGTAGATACATAATATATCAAAAAATGGCTATCAACAAAAAATGGAAAAAGTTCTCAAGGCTATTACTAAATAAATATATAAATTTCAACAATATCTCATACATTGACCTACTTCCGAGATAAGTCGCTTAAAGCACTTGCGTTACGGACATCAGATAGCAGATAAATCACAAATATACTCCTTAAATACATATATTTAACACCCAGACACAGAACAAAAATAAATATCATCATTTAAATATTTGTCTTGGCTGGGGATTGAAACCGCGACCTTTGGCACACCAGACAGAATCACAACAATTTGCGCAATCGGGCTTATAATAAATGTGTACATTAAAATGTAAAAATATTATTTTCAAAAACTGTAATCGATTCCGAGGTTACGTTGTAAGCAGCGGCGTCGATACTCGATTAAAATGCAACGACCCAAGACGAGTTTCACAACAACAGATATATCTCAAGACTGATCAGTGCGATTTATCGCAGGCAATACCGAATACCAGATATCTAGACAATAACAAATTAAAATGTGATAACACTAAATCAACTGCGTGAGAACACACTAGCATTTGAGTATCAGACAATCGATTGGGCAAACGCGAGGATCGAGTCGGATACCGGCATTAGTAAGTATTATCTAATTATCGACGGGCTTGATAGCGCATTTGGACCTTATCCTATGCCCCAACGGTTCATAGGTTCGATCCCCAACCAAGACTTTTGTATTTGTCTTGTGTCCGGGTGTTGTAATATATATTATATTTGTGATTTTTCTGTTGTCTAATATTCGTAACACAAGTGTTTTAAGATGCAGGGTATATAATAATAATAATCATTAATAACGCATTATTAAGGTGACGGCTCTTATTTCCTATTTAAAAAAAAACTACTTTTTTATATAGAAAGACAGTTTACATAACTTTTGCATTTTGTTCGACACAATTTGTTGTTGTTTTTTTTAATTTACATAACATCTTATATATTATTTTGAGAGGTTTTATGCATAGAAAATGCTGAATTATATTTAAGATGATATTAACTAGAACAAAAAACAACTTGTCTCAGGTGTCAGGCGGGACTGAAAAATCAACTTTAACAGTCAAACCTACCTAGGATAAGTTGATTATTTTCCAAGTAAACAACAAAGATGCCTTTATAGGCCTAAAACTTGCTAATTACACTTTTTTATTTTTAATCTGAATAGATATATATTCAAAAGATAAATTAAAATAGTGTGATAAGAGATTGATGTGGTGTTAAAGACGATGCTGTGACAAAAATAGAGAAAGGAATGTTAACATGGTTTGGATATGTAGAAAGAACGGATGAAAGTAGAATGACTGCAGAAATATTAAGGGATGGAGCGAACATATCTTAAGCAGGTAGAAGAGGTATTAAAGAAGGGCCACGTCAGAAGTACCAAGAATAAACGAGTGTGTATGAGAGGACTAATGCAAGTAAGGGAAGCGAGAGACAAGTGGAGATCCATAGTCTCTTCCTACGCGGATGGGACACAGGCGTGATATATGTATGTATGCTAATTAGAATGTTACACAAATTACCTATGTCCCTGACAACCTTCTAATAGCAAGAGTCATTTAAACAAATAGGTCATCGAGTGTCCTACTTAAATACTAGTCTGCCTTAAGTAATCACAGAAAGATAGAAACTAACCAAACAGCCGTAAACACAAAGTAGATTCACAACAACAACAAAAAAGCACAAACTAAAACACGTACAAGTGTATCGAGTTCGTAAAACAATAGCGGGCAAATCCACTTCCTAATAAAATTGTTGGCGAAGGCTCGATCGCGCGCCGAAGGGAGATTAGCCGCGCTCACCCACTCGTTGCCGGTGCTCCTGATCGTATCGCGCTGCGCTTTTCACGCCAAGACCGCCACTGAGGACATATTGATACGGCAAGAGAGGAACAAAACCTTTAATGCCACGTCATATTGCCATTAACTGTTGTAAGAAGAGAGAAGGAAACAATTCATGAACACATTATCTTCAGGCAAAAGTATCAGTGTTCTCATTTATATGATGGCATTGAAGCAGCCTGAGTAGCAAGAAGGGGCTCAAGGATAAAGGTTTTCGGCCCTATACCAATTATGCTTGTAACACATGCTTAGAGGTAGACCTCATACAAATGTCGTCTGGTACCTCACTCTCACCCATTTCTACCGTTAAACAAGAGTACATGGCTGTGTTTCGGTTTGAAGTGTGAAATAGACCGTGAAATTACTTGATTAATGTGGCATAAAAGTCACGAGGTTGCCGCTTGCTATCGCTTGTCGACTTAGTCATATGAAGAAATGCATGGCTACAAGACCCTATCATCATATCAGCCATAAGCCGTCCACTGCTGGATATAGGACTCTCCAAGTAATTTCCAATAGGACTGGTTATATGCGGCTTGTGTCCAGCGCGATCCTGCGGTTTTAGTCAGATCGTCTGTCCATCTTGCGGGTGGATGCCCTATGCTTACTGGTGCGTGGTCTTCATTCCAGAACTTTACAACTCCATTGGTCATCGGTTTTGCGTACTAAATGCCCTGCCCACTGCCATTGCAACTTACTAATTTGCCGGGCAATATCGGACTGAGAAAAGACAATATACTGCAGTGGAAAACCTAATGGTATAACATCGGATATAGCAACCATCAGAGAATCTATACTCACAGTCAGCCCCAAGTTATCATAACAAAGGAGAGGTCATAACTGGAGGATTGGAGTGTACCAGTGTACGCTCAGTGAGCATCTTCTTCTAAATAGACATCTATTTCCACTAAGTATCACCGGCAGACCACAATGCATAGCCAGCGTAGGAAGCAAGAATACAGTCAGCCATAACAGCAGGGGCTGTCTCAATCTGTCTCTCAAAAGCGCAAAAACACTTTGCGGGAACCTAACCACGCTCTATTACATATATCGAACTTCATAACAGCAGACATTTAAGTAGTGTCTCTTGGAGACACACTTTAGGGGTCAGCATGTATCTCAATTTTACACGAGCTCTGTAAGGTCTTTGAATGCGTAATCGGCTATTGTAAATGAGCGAAAGAGTGAAGTATCTACTTGTACATTTTATGAATTTTGATTTTATATATGAAAATTATGTCATTATGTGACTTTTAACTAATAAATAAAACAAAACTAAATTGAATCTCACGGAAACTGTACATTTATTTGAGACATTTTCTAACCTCTATACCAGGCTATATTTATTATATATACATATTTCTGCACCAAATTCCATTCACATCCTACCATTCACATGAACAATATAAGTAGGATAGATGTAACTATGAACGCTTTGTAGTTCCCGTAGGCAATGCAATTATTCTTAGAAATAATATATAGTCTTGGCAACTTACCTTGATTGCTTCTGATTAAAAGCAATGAAGGTAAGCTACCAAGACTACCCTCGGAAACAAACGCACGCTAAACTCAGTACATCATCGATTGTAGCGTCCAAGTCAACCAGAAGTTTACATACTATGTGTTCCGATAGCGCACAGAGCTCATACTTGCAGAGTTTCTAAAGCCATCGGCTCCTCTTTGATACCTCGAACTATTTGACATAGGGCCGTTTGGTCATGAACGAAAACACAAACTTGCTGAAAATAGTTCTCGGGACATTTTTACTAATATCCTAGGCATATGTCAATTATGCATTTAGTTTATTTTAACAGATACTAAATAGAGTCTGACGTCGGATATATAAATAGCAGATATTTTACAAAAGTCTGCACAGGAATTACACTATCTCTTCCGCAAGACATCGATGCTCATATTACTGTGCTAGGGTTTGGAGGGTGAGAGAGGCAGTAAAATTACTAAGTAATTTCAGATATATCTTCAAGTCTCGAGACTGGCTAGAAACGCTTTATAGTGACAATTGCGTCTAGAAGTTATGATAATGCTAATTTTTACTGTTGAATGCCAACTTTGAAAAATGAAATATGACAAGGAATTATTATTATAAATATTTTAAAAAATCCGCCAAAAAACGAAAGAGTACATAAAGGTTTACTGGCCCTCGCATATGTTGTAGGCGATATACTTACATATATGGTTGTAGTGTAATAACTCAAAGTGCGGCCACAGGCGTCTTTCAATTTTGATAGCACAAAGCCCAAAGAGATTCAACCGAATGCAGTGCTGCATCGATCGCAAACAACCATCTCTCTTAGAACCACAATCTCAGTATTATCTATGCTACTCCGAGGCTACAACCAGTTGACAAAGTGCACTACGTGATATTCCAGCCATTACTCCTAGTGATTCATATCGACTCACCCCACAAGCCCCCGCTACCCCCTCTAGCTTCCCAGATAACAGCTTCGCACACTGCCCAGATATACCTATTAAGGATGCAACACAGAACGCCGAACGTAAATAACGCCAAACTTGTGCATCCACGATGTGAGCATGCTTATTGTTGTCGAATTCAATCGCCCGCGATTCGGAGCCGCAAAAAAGAAAAACAAATGTCAAACTGACAACGAAAAGCGCGCCAAACTACCGCAACAAAGCGCCGGTGGGCCGAAACAATCAACAAATTCGCATCGCACAAACGGATCGGACATTTATTGTCCGCTATCGTAAAATTCCACCTCCGTTGTTTATAACAGAGACGCCCAATTTGCTCAGGGATACTTTTTATCTTGTTTTTCCTAGCTTTTTTTCTATACGGCGAACAAAGAGTCGATATGACAGGTCTCAATGTACAATGCGAGCGGTATCGCCGCTCGGGCACGACGAAAAACGAGAATCGAGTGATCGAGCAATCGGTTAAAAACAAGGAGCAGGCAGCGCGCGCCGGCCCGTGACAATTGCATCTGCAGTCGAATTGCAGACGCCATGTTGGATTATTGCGCCTCTATTTCGATTAAGTGTCTCGACGGCTTTGTTTTAGTTTCCGTTTTTCCTTTCTCTTTTTCGCCGTCATGTAAGCGTTGAGCGGATATTACTTTCATCAGTTTTCATTCATTGATAATATTATTTTGTTTTTGTATTGCAAATGTTTTCGACGTTTGGGAAAATGTTAGTGGAAATAATTCGGCCACTGAATTCTTTGGGCTTACCGCATTATCGCTCACCTTCTAAGAGGTTGGTCTGAATGGCGCGGTCTCGGGCACATTCTTATTCGAGAGCAGGTATCGCCGGTATCGGCGCGTTCGTGTGGAACCAGATAGTGACGGACGGTGGACGGCCGCCGATACGAGACGCGCCGCGAAAAATCTATTCATATTTTCACAATTTTTACTCCCAACTAAGCGGTTGGGAGCGCTCTGACAATAAACGGTATTCTCGTCGAACAGCGAAGCGAATATAAGATAATAAAAATTCAATCAGAAACCAATTCTAAATCGAGACAGTTACAAATTCTTCGATGAAAAATCAAAAGGGAAATTGCCTCAAAAATGCGTATCCGAATACCCCTTCGGAGTCAATTGACGTGGAAACAAGTAATGCGCCGAGCGATACGAAGACCGAGTAGCTGTCTAAAGTTCAATTGGAATCAATCAATCCGCAAATTCAGTTTCGAGCAAAAACCTATTTGCGCGAAACCTCCGCGATCACCGCACGTCAATCACTGGCTGGAAACTTTGACAGTTTAAAAAAGTATTCGGGATTCTTCGCTAGCGGAGGAAGCAATCGAGATCACGATTTGACGTTTGTAACAAAAGAGCGGGAGGCGACACGTCAGCCGCGGGATGGATTCGAAAATTAAAATCTCGCGTTAGTTGGCAACGCTGGCATAGTGACGGCTGTCGGGCCGCAGCCGCCGGTGTTGCCAGTTCGATTTCAGGCTTGTTCTAAATATGTCAACACTTCTTTGTTATCGAGCGACGTGCGCGCGGAAATGAAAGTCCATCGAGTAGACGACTCCATTATCGACGCATCGCATATTATATTGCATCGCGGTGCACAGCAAATTAACAGCCAATTTTATTTCATGCATGCGAAAGTAAAACGGTAGATAGAATTGATTTTAGATAAATGTATGTAACAAAGGCCTTTTTGCACCGTGGTTCTGTTACAATAATGCTTAGACTTAAACCTATGTTTTTTTCTGTTATATTACGGAAACATAAATACTAAAAAGCTCATACCGTCGTGAAAATTAAGTATATTTCGCAATGGTTGGCAATTAGGATTGGCGACTCAAAATTAACTATCTCCAACTCATCCATACAGAAATAGCTAATATAGCGGTATGATAGATGTGCCTAAATCTCACGCAAGTAGCAGACAGCAGAGACAAAATTAAAGTTGTCGCGTGAGCGCCGCGGGCGACAGTTGACGACATTAAACTCGAGTGCAAATGGCATTCGCTATCGCTCGCAACACTCGAAAACTTTTTCAGCAGTACACAGAATAGAGGCGGCTTAGCGGTGACGAGTGAGCGACAGTTGAGCAGGTGAATACGAGGATATCGCCGGCTGCTGCCCCTAGATACGTCACTCATATAAGTTTTCTTCGCATTCCCGAGAATTATCGTCGCTCGAAGTTGAAATGGATTTTCATGAGGTTTTTTCCTGACGGTTCTAACGCGTCGTGTTCTGTGCGAGTTGTAACGCTACTGACGTTAGTGACACCGCATTTATGTGTGCACGAATTTTGTACGGATCTGAATTAATTTGTTGCATTAATTACAGTGGACTGGTTATTAGGTTTATTGAAATTTAAGTGATTTCCCATAAATAATGGATGGAACTATTAGAACGAAGTTCGATTAATGGATTAGATTAAACGAAATTTGTCTTTCTGCACCTTATTTTATGTGCAGTATTTTTAGTTTTTAGCGATTTAAGATGTTGTTAATTTATTTAAATGTTTTTTTCCGGTAAAGGTTCGCTCAACTTGCGGTTGTTTAACTATTTTATCTATATTAATAAAAATGTGTCCAAATATACGTACGCTCATAATTCTGGAGCCAGGATAATGCTTGTGTGTAATCAAATGTATCGGAATATTTGTGTACGAACAATAATTTTTAATTTACGTATAAGTTAGATAGAAAAAAAACAGCGCAACGTTGTTTATCGATAAAGTCATAATAAAAATTGTAACATAATATGACATATTACGCAATTATAAGCCGTGATGTACCAACAGAATATCGCCCTCCGCACCAAGTGTTGTAAGAGGCATCTACGGTACCAGAACCGACAGATAGTATATCCATCCGGAACAGCAGCATCCTGGTAGTGAAAACTGCGCTCTGCGATTGCCGACACGCTTGCACAGCGCAGCAATTATGGGCAAAAAAACCTCCTTTCTTGGAAAGGTCTATGTCCAACAGTGGACTTTCAATGGCTGGTATGATGATGATGACATATTGGCATAGCAAGCATTATTCGTTAATTCAACAACGGCTTCCTTTCAATCCACCGTAAACTGATCCTGTTTATAAGACACGAAGCAACCATTACATTTTCGCTTTAAAAATATCAGAATAATCTTAGGCTGTGAATAAATTCTCGGGCCTGTACCTGTATCATGTTGCGTCACCTGTCCGGTGATCAGATCGCATTATGTATGTTCAATCGTGAAAATTTCTTTTGTCCACGCGTGATAAGCGCGCACCACCGGGCCGGTACACGCAGGGCGCGTTGCTGGTATTTTGTTCGGGACTATTTTAACACAGTTCACGTAATTGCTTAGCTTGGAAACGTTTTCTTTATTACAGGAAACGCTGCACCTAAATTCAATTCGAGGTAAGCCAAATACCAATCTAAAGCCAAATCTGTATCCTGTTAAATCCTGTATTATAGGACTCCAGGTAATGATTAAAATATCTGGATACGCAATCCGGCGTTATACCTACAAACTTACATAAAAATTATACCAGACCATAGCTGAAGAATCAATCTCTCATAAAAACCATTGCGTTATTTATTTATTTATTTAACTTTATTGCACAAAATGTTAGAAAATGTACAAAAGGCGGACTTAATGCCAGATGGCATTATCTCCCAGTCAACCATTACACAAAACAAAAAAATATATATAGTGGTGTAGACAATATATATATACAAAATAGATAAACGTGGCATACATATTTGTATAAATAAACGCAATAAATGCATATGATATAAAATATATGTATATAATAACGTACATCAACATTTCGTTATATGCGAAATGCAATCACATCTTAAAATATTTTTCTTTCTATTTACATGAGGTAACCTCATACAAAAAGTTGTCTGCATTGGTACCTCACTCTCACCTATTCCTACCGCCAAACAGCAGTGTTTGCATTGCTGTGTTTCGGTCTGAAGGGTGAGAGAAGCAGTGAAATTACTAACACTGACAGAAACTCATCCAGTCACAAGGCTGGGAACGCGCTAGTGATATCCTGGTGATATATTGAGCGTCTATAGACTGCTGTGAATCTTACTATCACACGAACTGTATACACGTATGTCAACCTGGTATAATAAAAATAAATTTTCCGGCAGAGTAAAATAGTATTTCCCCCTGTACCATGTGTCGTAAGGGGTGACTAAGGTACCAGACCCGGCAGATGGCGGTATATCCATTAGAAACGGCGTAGCTCAAATGCACCGTTGTGAAACTGCACTGCGATTGCCAACACGCTTGCCCAGCGCGGCAATCATGGGTAAAATCCCTCCTTTCTTGGGAAGGCTTCCAATAGCTGATATGATAACGATAATTATGTTAAAACTAGTATCGACTGTAACTTATATATAGGAACAATATTTAGACTCCAATGAAGACGCAGCTTTCTATATCAACGGCCACTTGAAGCAACACTATCTTCCAGTAGCAAACAAACAATATACATTATTTATCTAAAGAACTTTGTCAACTGTATATTTGATCAGTATCGGCTGTGTAATCCGCCGTGTCCACTGATAATGCGATCGTAAAAATCGCACCTCGATTAAAACCTTATCGGTACACGGATAATGCGCGCTGCCAGCTAGTCGGCGTTCGACTATTCCGCCAACCGGTAGCGACGCACATGTCGGAAAAGATTTAATTTAAAAAATATATAAGTGTATATTATTCATTTTGACCTCGGTATTTTTGACGTAGCACAAAGCGGGTCTGATGTCGACTAGATTCGCGAGTGAGTACGGAGGTTTCAAGAGGAGTTACCCAATATGTTATGGTATGAATTTCATATTATTAGCGTGTTTATTTAAAACATATGTACTCGTATATATGTTGAGGTTGAGGAATGGTTGAGGAACTATATGGCAAATAATTGTAAATGCAATTTTGAACTCAATACCTATACTGTAAGGTTTATTACGATTGAACAGATTTTTCTCATTTTTGCAATTAAATGATCCAATCCTTGTACTGATTATTTTGCAATGAAAACTTTTTGAAAAATGGTAACTTTTTAATGCATTATAATAACTATCATTATTATATCAGCCATAGGACGTCCACTGCTGGACACAGGTCTCTGCAAATTATTTCAAATAAGAACGTCTGGATGCGGCCTGAATTCATCGCGATCCTGCAGGTTAGATCATCCACCAACTTACAGGTCGTGACACTCCGGCTTGTTAGTGCTCCATCAACAATCCAGAATCTAATTATAATATTTTTAATAACACTGGATTTTTTTTACACTGATCATATTCAAACACGAATAATATACAAGATTAAGTATTTTGCCCCCAAACGTCCCCCACAGAGCACTGTGCAGTTATGCAACAGTTGGCGCGATTTTTCCAAACATTCGCGTGCCATGCGCCGATAGCGATACAACGATATCGCTCGCTTATCGCTTCAGTCACGGCTAGTTCTCTCCAATCAATACTTGCATAGTCGTAAAGGCTTACACGCATCGTTTACCATCTGCACCCAAGGACGTGATTTGTTATCAATATTTTACGGTTGGGTGAATATTTGCATTGGAATTTGATGGCTCTATGGTTGCAAACGTATTTTCTATCGGAATTTTTATGTATCATTACTTTTTTATTATTCTTTATTTTTATTTCATAATGCGTTTTATTTTTCTTTTTTTTCGCTAAGTAAGCCAAACTTGCGATCTGCGTGATAGTAATCATCACGGCATGCTATAAACGCTCGTATTATCACAAGGATATCACACTGCCAACCTTGAGACCTGAAAATGGTATATCACATTAGCCAGTAATTTTTCTATCACCCTTTAGACCGGAATACGAATACTGTTGTTTTGCTATAGAAATAGGTGAAATTGAGGTACTATAGCTTTGCGTAAGGACTACCTCTATTTAATTATTAAAATAATAATTAATTTATCATTTTATTTTATTTAATATGGACATATTATATGTATTTTTATCATTCTAGGTAAATACTGATCTACGATAGCAATGGTCCCCATACTAATTATTATTTATGATCCATAATATTACAATTAAAGCGAAAGTATGTCTGTTTGTTTGTTACAATATAATGCAATTAATTTATTTTTATTGTTTTGACATCCGAAAATATCCTTCTCCAGAGCTTAAACAAGGCTACTTTTGGTTCATGATTCTGAAAAAACATCTTAGGGACGCCCTCGAAAGTCCTGGAAGAAGTTTCTAAAACTTAATATTACTAACCAAAAGCTAGAAAAGCATTTAATTATTTATTATTTTAATAATTAACTGCAGGTAGTCCTTACATACATTTCAATTATATTAAAATAAATCAAAAGTCTACATGCAACATATACTCGTAGTATCCTATGACTAAAAGAAGAATAAAACTAAACTATTTCTAACGGATAAACTATTCGTGTGGGGATAAGTTGAACATTCTGTAAGAACCGCGCTGTTCGTATGCAAGCCACGTTCAACCGACCATCATAACGGGAGACCTAAGTCCATCAGTGGACCATCCTCCGCCTATTCTGATACTGATCGTTAGTGGAATAAATCAGGATTTTTTCCATTTTATCATTTCTTACCTAACTATTTTATTAAAGCCTAATCCACTTCGTAATTCCCAATGATAGCGTGTTGGATTATTAAAATGAACTTTATCAGGCGAACCTTCGGAGCTGATAAACGCCACAAGCATTGAACGTAAACAATCCTTTTCATGTCTATTCTGTTTCTTTTTTTTACGATATTATGAAAGGTCAGGTTAGTTGTAAATGTTACAAAGTTTAAATAAACAAAGTTAAAATTATTTAGTCCAGGTTGACAGACAAGCATGCAGTCCGCGTGATAGTAAGCGTCACTGCAGCCTGTAGACGCTCGTTATATCACAATGATATCACTAACGCGTTGCCAACCTTGTGACCGGAGAATATTATGCCACATTATCCAGTAAATTAATTGCCCCTCTCACCCTTCAAACCAAAACACAGCAATGCGAACACTGCTATTTGACGGTAGAAATAGATGAGAGTGAGGTATTAATACAGACGGCCTTTTATATAAGGTCTACCTCATGTAAATGCCATAAGATTTTTTGGGTACTTCTTTACTTCTTGCATGAGACACATACAATTTAAATTACAGATCTATCTGTCTATTTGTTAACCGATTTTGATGAAATTTGCACATGGATTTTTTTATATACATAAGTCTACAAACGAGCATATGGCCCGCGTGACAGCAAGCGTCACCGCAACCTTTAGAGTTGAAGATATTATCTGATATTAGCCAGTAGTTTAACTGCCTAATTTTTCAAACCGGAACACAGTAATGCGAATCCTGCTATTTGACGGTAGAAATAGGTAAGAGAAAAGAATCAATTGCTTGACTCTAGTAAGATATATTGAGCCCTGGGGAATGATATAAGCTAGTTTCGATCTTCTAGAGCGACGACTTTTAACATGACGCGATATAAATTGGAGTAGGTAATATAAAATATGTTCTATGGGATATGATGTCAAGGATTTTCAGTACTAAGAAACTTTACGAGGTTTTATCACCAAACTGAGTGATACTGACATAGTGTATACCAGTATTTCACCCTTGCTTCGCTGCTTTGGGCCAGGATGATTCAAATTTATAAAAAAAAAACCCTTTAAACTAGACACCCCATATATTTATAAAAAAACAGTACGAGAACCCGTTCTACAAGTCTCTATATAAATAAGTTACTATAACATACATAAACAAATGCAACAAGAAAATTGGTTTTACAACTTATAGAGATATTTACATGAGATAGATCTCATACAAAAACCGTCAGCATTGGCACCTCAATCTCACCTATTTCTACCGCCAAATAGCAGCTAGCATTGCTATGTTCCAGTTTTAAGTAGAACCGCAAGATCACGCTGGAAGCGGGCCGCTTATATCCGATCTTAATGGTAATTTCTTAGGATGGCTTGAGACCTGCAGGGGACGTCATATATTGATGCATGATGCTGATGATACAGACTTTCCTAGGAGATTACCAATAGATGCCGCCTGAATCCAGCGCGATCTTGCGGTTTTGATCATATCATCTTTACGCGCTTTATGCGCTGCACACGCACCTGCTGCACAAGCGCTGATGCGTGTCCATTCCAGATCTTTACGGCTCCATCGGATTAGATTGATTCCATTGTTATTTGATGAACATACTAACTTCATATATATTTAAAACAATTTTTTGTAAATATATATAACATTGAAATGAAAAAATAACTTGTTTGAAATAAATACAAATTAAGTCCCTAAACATTTCATATATTGACCTTATTGCGAGATGAGTCGCTTAATGCACGTGTCTTATGGACATCATACAACAGAGAAATCAAACATAAATACCTGTGTATATATATATTTGTCCTTGGTGGGGACCCTTGTAGTACATGACAGGATCACTACCATCCGCGCCATCGGGCCTGTCAAATAAGTTTTAAATGTTTAAACTGTGTTTTGTGGTTCCTCAAACAAAAATAAATCAATCAAAAATATAGTTTATTTATCTTTTCACATAATTAATTTTTAACATGAAAACGTAAAAATTAATATAAAGAGAACAGATACCCAATAATATGTAGGCTACCGTGCAAGGATTAATGTCGTTAAAAAAAACATTTGATATCTTATCGTGACGATAAAAATCGAAGATAAACAAACATTATCGTAGGTAATTGCATATGACATCTTGTAATCTGATAATGATAATCGATCAACAAGTCGATAATTTGTGTAATTAAATTATCAATTTGTTAATACCCGAACCGAGTAGCTGTTGATTAATATAAATATTTGTAATTATTGTAATCTAAAAAATTTCATACGAGATAGGTGAAACGTTTCAAAACCGTAGACAATGTGGTGTAGATTTTTTTTACTGCAATCATTTACAAATAGAAGTGACCTAAAAAAAGACCGAAACATAATAACCGCAATGTAGTATCAAATTTAAGTTTTCCTTAACATATAACATTCATTTATCACAATCACCATATCAGTTGTATGATAGACAGGGTTTTCCATAATTGGTAATGGGCAAGGATAATATTAATCGCCTGGATAGGAATAATAATTATAAATTCCCACAACTTTTTATTGATCTGACTCTGAGATAGTCGCTTAATGCACTTAAGCTTAAAGCGCATATGTTACAGACTTCAGACAACAGAGTATTTACAATTATAATACTTAAATGCATATTTAAAACCCACATAGAAGAAACACAAATATTTATCATAAAAATATTTGTCCTGGGTAGGGACCGAATCCATGACCCCTGGGCATAAACCAGGATCACTACCATCTGCGCCATCGGGCCCGTCTGTATTACATGCAAATTATAGCCAATTTAAGGTCATTGAACGTTTTAAAACAATGTGACGTAAGGTAAAAATTTATTACGCGTATTGGATATCCATAAAATACTTTTTCAAAGTAAACCACCTATTCTGGTTAATTTATGTTCGATTACTTTGACTATCCTATTACCAGATTTAATCTTGGACGCTCGATGGCCAGTATCATCGTCGATAATGTTAAGATATGGGGAAAGGTGTCGAATGTTCTCGGCCCAACAGAATATTACCGTTTTAAAATGTTTTTTAATCTGTGCTCAATAGCACGTTATGTAGTCTCTGATTGCGTCATTTACGCGGGAAAACTTGACACTTCTGAGATGTGTTTTCGAGGAGGTGCATTTTTAATGTATGTTGTTAACAAAGTCATTGCCCACGCGCTGTTTACTTCCATTCTCAGAAATCGATAGATAAAACTATTTATACACATTATCGTGGGCCGTGGGGTACCGACCGTGTAGAATAGTACCTTAAATGTACCAGTTACCGTAAAAGTTCACTGAGGTACTAGAACCAACGGATGGCATTATATCCATCCAAAATATTGTAGTTTAAATATCAAATTATCCGGGTTTTAAAGCTGAAAAAATAATTTGCAATTTTTGGGCTAAGAAAGGGGTAACCCTTTCTAGGGGAGGCCTATGTCTAACAGTGGACACTCAATGCCTGATATGATGATTTAGACACAGGTTTATTACGTATATTTTGTATAATTTTATGTGAGGTAGATCTGATACCGGGAGGTACCGGTTGAGTAGAATAGTGCCTTTCCGCCATACCGCATATCGTAAGAAGCGCCTGATATACCGTAACCGACTGGTGGCGATACATTCACCCGAAACTGCGTAGTTCAAATGCAACAGCAGTAGACAGCTTCCGTCGCAATGCTACACCTTACGAATGCCACCACGCTTACCCAGTACGCCAATTATGGCTAAAATCCCCCTTAGAGAAGACCTATGTGAACTTTTTACGGCTGTTTTGTTGTTGATGATGATAATGATGATGAAGAACTCTTACAATGGTCATCTGCATAGGTATCTCACATTTGACTACATTTACCGCCACACAGCAGTATTAATAATGATCTACTTGAGTTTAAAACGCGGATAATTTGCCTTAAGCAAGAACCCTCTATATTTTGCAAGAAGCAGTAAAATTACTGGGTATTGTAGTATTACACGGTTGGCTATGTGCTAGTAATATCCTTAGGCGCTCGGTGAAGCCTAAAATCACACAAGTTAACACCATCCTAGTAGAATAGTAGAATGTGATCATCACTAAGGAAAGTTTAATTCTATACAGTCGGCTTTGATATTGTAGACAAAAATATCTAAAGAAACCACATTACGTGGTCTTTGAAAAAAGTATGTTCACTATTTTTATAAATGGATCCAATTAAATTAAATTAGTAATTTTATAATCAGTAGTTGGTAGCATTACAAAAAATACTTAAAGACATTCCATTACTCTCACCTATCGTAATAATGCAATATATTCGATCTGTATCTCCTTAACTTTGGAACGCTAACAAACTTTCCATAGACAATAATGTGTCGGCCATCTTGTTTTGTCAGGCCACCCAAATATTTAAGTCCTAATCGATTAAGAAAATCGATTTTCGAATAAGAAATTCGGTAAGTATTCCCCGAGTTATCGCGGCATCGAGACGCATCGGACATTATTAAAGCAACCGCTGATTTACTGTTAATCGATAATGATTTTAAGTTATTTTATTAGTTTTTGATCCGTTTACGTGATAGTTTAGCGGTATTTTATTTGTGCCTGTTATATTTAATGTTATCTTAGACATGAGTTATTTGGATTCGGCAACAGTAGCTTTTTGATATAATCTTTGTTCGTAGATTATGGGATCAAAATGTAACTCACAAATATTTTATACCTTGTTGCTTGTGTATGCGGCAAGTAACCGGCCAGACTGTATGCAGTTTAGTTTGAACTAGCACACTTTGCCTTTTTTAAGACATTTTAACACGAAGTTGTTAAGAAAAACAAAACATAATACCATCATGAAGTGTGGTGTATATTAAATGTACCTAATCTTCTCAACTACACAATTTTAATTTTTGTTCCTAACACCCATCATTATTAAACTACACCTGTCGAAGCTTCCTTATTCCTTAGCATGTACTCGACGAAGTCACAGTCGAAAATCTATTAATAACTCACATTTAAACAAATATAATTTGGAATTTGTATTATAATCTGTTCTAAGTAGCAAACCTTTTTTGTTTAGTATCGTTGTACTAGTTTTTGCTATCGACTGATGATAGATTAGTTATGGAAAAGTTGTATAAAAAAATATAATTTAGTCGATGGTACTCTGTAATCTATGGTAATTGTCACACTTATTTATCATCAGCTTTAAGTAGGAAGCTCACAAGAGCGGGCGCGTGCGCACTCAACCCTGTTAAGTCATTGTTTTGTTATCTAAGTGCTTACTTAAGTGAACAAACGTTTCCTGCAACCTGACACTTTGGGACAACACATGGCTTTTATATTAAGTTTAAACACTTTGACAACGTGTGCCGCCAAGGTGACAGGTTATACTGAAACTATTTCTTATTTAATGATAATATTTACATTTACATAATAGATTGTATATATTATTAATATATTATTAAACTAATCCGCGTTTTAAAGCCGTTGAAAGGTAGTTTTATTAACAATAGTGAACGCGTAAATATTAGAAAATTTGATATTTACTAGATAAAAATCATCTTGTTTCAAGTTTCAGGCAGAACAAACTTACTGTTAATCTAATTTGTAAAACCGATTAAAATTTCAATAAATATATGGAACTAAAAAAATAAGAAAACTGTAAACGATAAAGAATTTGTCAATGAATTAGTAAATAACTAATCTTGGTGTAGCCCTGTAAACAACGTTTTATTTTAACATTATTTTACAGATAAATTACCACATCGATATATATTATATATACTATATATATTGTATATAATATATATATTATATATTACTATAATATACTAAACATAACTGTAAATAAAGAAACGACAATAAAATTTTATTCCTCTACATATTTCTTTCACATTTTAGTCCTTTTTACTACAAAAAATATTTGCACATAACCTAACTTTTTTATATTCAGATACCAATTCGTTTATTTACAACAAAATGTGATAAATCATTCATAGTGCTATTACAATGTCTTTAAGAGTAGTAGTAGTATTAGAGTACCAGTTCAAAACTTCAGCGAAAAAAATTAATTAAACAAAACGCGGTTGCGGTAAACTGAATAGTGTTGACTCAAATGCTATACAATAAAAAAAATCAATTATGCGCCTATTTAATAGACAAGTTCGATTATAATAGAAGTATCTACAGATTAAATAATACTTGATATGTGTTTTCATATTATTCAAACAATTGTCAACAATGTCTTAATATTTACTTTTCTTTTCAGGTAAGTGATAGATCACATATTCATGATCCGGCCGGCGTATACAAGTGTGCCTCCCATATTTCTTCTCCCAATGGAAGATGAATTACAGGTAATTCTCACACACACGGCATAGGTATATCACACCGAAAATGTAGGTATGCCAAGATTTATTTCTATTTGAATGTCGTTAGCGTTTGCTAATGTTGTTTTTTATTTATTAGACAGCTTTTGAGTTATTATTATTACAGTGTCTTTTAAATAGAATCTTCTGTGTATATATGTTTATAAGTTGGTGTTACATGGTCAATTATACGTACGTATGCGCTTTTGTATTTGAATAAATTAATTAGATTCAATTTTGCAAATTAAAAAAAATAAAATAACCATGTATTTTAGTAAATACATCAACGCATTATTATGATACTTGTTCTGACAAATCTACGATACATCTGAACTCTCTCAATAGACTGTCCTTAATAGTGCTATTTATATAAAACGTAAGGTTTATTTAAAAAAATCAGATTTCGCAAAATTCTATAAAATGAATTGAATTAATGTATACCCACAACATTGCATACATTGATCTGACTCCGTGGTAAGTCGCTTGAATTACTTGTTTTAAGGACAGACAATAGAGGAATCACAACTATACTACTTAAATACATATATTTAACACCCAGACACAGAACAAACACAAATATCATCATATAAAAAATTGCTCGGGGTGGGAATCAAACCCACGACCTTTGGCGCACAAGATAAGATCACTACCATCTGGGCCATCGGGCCCGTCAATAGAAAACACGATCTTATTGTAGCATTAACAGGAGGTATGTAAATATCTTAAAACTATAGAAGGATATAGTATGCCTTTCATCGCGGGAATCCCTCGGGATGCAATATAAAATAGATTAATTTGTATAACACATCATATATTAACAGACTCCGAGATAACGCGCTAAAAGCACTTATGTTACGGATATGACAGAATAGATGAATCACAAATGAATTAGGTAGATTTATCGTTAGTAACTAACATCGCCCCGCGGTTTCGTCCGCTTTAAGTTGTTCAGCGATCATTTTCAAATAATATTTAACACGTTTTTCATGATTTACAATTTCCTATCTATTCATTTGAATAACTTTATTTACAGCATAAGTGCATACTTACTTTGCACCCCTAAACCCTAAAGAGGTGAAACGGGGAAGCTTTTTCAAAAATCCTTTCTACGTTATTCAAGTTTATAACCCCTACATTAGGTATAGTTTAGGTTGATATGTTAGTCAGTCAGTTTCTATTTTATTATTTTTTATTGAAGTAGTATTTTATAATGTTAGTTTATCAAATCAGATATACATAGTTTAGAATTATCGTGCTCATTATATTAGAATATAGTCAGTTTTCTTTTAACATTGTCCGTGTAATACAAACACTCAGCCATTGGCTCATCAGATTAACCGGCCAATGTGAGATGTCGATGTCGCCCGGTGACGTCGCGCATTGCCAATCTAATCCGGGATTAGGGCAAAGCCCCGTTTAGTGTATGGTAGGATGTTCTGGTGTTCTCTCATTAATAAACTCTTATTAGATCTACAGGTATATGATGTATGTACGCGTAATCTGGAACTTTTTTGTTGTGACTCTATTACTTAATAGCAGCGCTCCGCGATGTCACCCGCGTTGTAGAACTTTCACATTAAATTTGCACCCTCTTTTATGGATGATCTTTGAAAAAATATTTTACATATATTTCATGGCTGTCTATGAAGAACCTTTACACTGAATTTCATTCGAAAAACTACAATAACTAGAAAAGTTTCATAATAACAATCCACCCCGATTTACCCCTTTAGGGAGTGAGTTCAAGAATCTATTCTAAGTGGGTACCTAAGGGGGCTACGTTATAAAAGGAATCCCTGTGCAAAATTTCTATTTCTAACCCTTATAGTTTAGACCCTGCGTTGATTTGTCAGTCAGTCAGCTTCTCCTTATACTTACATCTATATATATATACATAAAATTAAGATTACAGTGGATTTTCTATGACTGATATTATGAATCATATCAGTCATAGAAAATCCACTGTTAGACATAAGCATTCCTAAGATCCTCCTATCTTGGATAGGCCTATGTCCATGTTATTTGCCCATAACTGCCACACTGGGCAGACTTGGTGGTAATGTTCAATAGCTGGTATGAAGACGATGATTATATATATATATATATATATATATCGATTATCCTTTAATTTTAAGTTAAAAATAAACTTATGCGTTGCTTCTGAAAACGAAGATTTATTTCGTTAATTTCTTACAAATATTATTATATAATCTTACAAATAACTTATTTAACTACCCTATTATTATAACTTTACCTGAAAACGAAGAAACGAGTTGTCAATGTCATTGGTAATGTAGTAAGCGCGGCAAAATTCAAAATTAAAGAAATATTATTTCTTTACATATATATACGTATTATACACTTTGAAATGCACATGTGCAATATCGATATAAATCGAAATAGCATTGCGTGTATGCGCCTACCTATATTATTGATACGAATGCGGGCAAGCAAAATGTTAATAAACAGAACAGTAAAACTTGCTCGAGAACAGCTGTTAAAGTGCCCGCATATCTAAAAAAACTAGATAAAGCGAACCACTCGCGGCGGGACAAATCTCCGGCGATTACTCCGGAGCTAATGACGCGCCGATACGACGCGACGCGATTTATTGGCGTCGTCGGCCCATCGCTGGCCGGCTTTACATATATTTTCATATTTTCAGATAGTGGGAAAGGATTCTGGCAGAGACGACTTTTAAATTTACCCTTTGCTTGATTGGATTTTTATTGCGCTTTGTTTTTGGGCTGTCGAATTTCATGATTTTCCAAGACCAGGACTTCATACTATACGGTGACTCTTATCGTCATCATTTCAGCATCAGAGGCATACATAGGCCTCTTCAAGATAAAGGAATTCTGGCCATAATTGCCGCGCTGGACAATCGTGTTGGCAATCGCAGAATGTAGCTTTCGAGACGGGGATACTGCTGCCCATCCTTACCCTGAGTATTTAAGCTACACCGTTTCCGAATGGATATACCGCCGTCTGTCGATTCTGGTGCATTAGTTGTCTCATACGGTACCTGGTACAGAGGGAGGTACTATTCTACGCAGCCTTTACCTCACGGCCCTTGGACAAGTTCAAGTTAAAAATATCTTAGTTTTAATAGGCTTATACAGTTAGTTACTTAAATAACTAATGATTCTGATGATTTTGTAAGGTTATAAGAGACATTTTAACAAATAGGCAATTGAGAGCTTTGTTTAAAACTAGTCTGCCGGCACCAGGTAAGTCTTAAAATAATTTCAAAAACAGAAGCAACCAAGCAAGATTTCATCAAAATCGGTCCACCGGTTAAGCTGTGAAAGCTTAACAAACATACAATAACATATAGATACATATATCCATATTTTGGATCGCAAGTATTTACAATGTAACACAAGAAAATTTAAATTCGTTAATAAAAAAATTAACTATTAAATCTAAGTGAGACGGACGGACGACAGAGTATAATACTGTAGGATGAGAGCTGACAGAAGCATCGGAACCGACAGGTGGCGGTATATCCATCCGAAACAGCGTAACGCTAATGCAACAGGTTGGGGATTAGCCGCAGCATTCCTGTACGCTCTGCAATTGCCAGCGCGGCAATTATGGGCAAATTCCCCTATCTATGCAAGACAATATCCAGCAATGGACTTAATCGGCTGTTATGTTGATCAATTGTCTTTTATTACTTGTTATCATTTGTGAAGAGTAAAATATTTATTATTATTTATCAATTAAAAAACACAATCCCAAATAGAATGAATATCTTCGTTGCAAATGCGTTACCCCAATCAGTTATAAAAAGAGGACAAACTCGGCGAACACTCATTTCTCCTCATTAGGTCCGGCGGCCCGGGGCGGGCGCCGCCAACCTCGGTTAACGCACCAACCTCGCATTATCGCGCCTCCATTTATCCGCGACACAAAAACTCAATGCTAAAAAGTTTAATAAACTCGCCGGAGACATACGGAGCTGGGGCGATTCAGTTGAATGATAGCTGCTCTTTGCGTGACGGTTGTGAAGTGTCTTTTCCAAGTTTTTATCGTGTACATTTATTTTAATAATATGGTGTACTGCCGGTTTTGTTAATTACTAGAAATAGATATTTAAGAAATATAGTCAGTTCTCAAGGGTACCTCGCAGCCACAGTGCTTGCTTCACTGTCCTGTTTGAAGGGAAAGAGATCAGAAATTACTGGGTTATATCATATCACACAAGGTTAGCGACCTCTTGATATCGATAATGATCAATGACTCGCTTCTAAAAATTACATTGTTTTATTTGCTATATAATATTATTAGAAATATAAATATCTTCGTATAATGATGTTTGTTTGTCTCTTTAAATCGAAATGTAATTAATGTGTCAATATAGATACTAATTCTAGATTCGTTGAGCGATAATATACTAATGACTTTTTTTGTTTTCACGTTGATAAAAATCATTAATGCTCGTATAGAAGTTATTCTGTATAAAAATTAATTTAAATATGAATTAACTTGTCGACCGAGTGTATTGCAATTCTGAAATAAGACAATACCCTCTTTTATGTTATGAAGTCAGCCTATAGACCCTAGTGTCATCACAAAGATGTCGCCAAAATCACTAGTGTGTCGCCAACCTTGTGAACTGAATATGTAATGTCACATTTACCCAGTAATTTCACTGCTTCAACCGGAACACAGCAATGCCAAGACTACTATTTGGCGGTATTGTGCTGTATTTATTCAAACCAATATCATAACAGTGATGATAATGAAATTTGATAGATTAATTAAGTATATATAGCTGAGTATCTTTGATTAATAAAGACAATGATACGAACAACTGAGTATTAATTGCCACTTTATCTTACGTTATAGGTACTATGTAAAGAAATATGCTTAATTGAATTTAAGATAATATTAACTAGAAAAAAAACCGTTTGATTCAGGCTTCCCGCCTTATATTTTCTTCTAGACAATTGATTTTTTTGTTGAGTTGGCAAGAACAATTTAATTTTTGTCTTTATCTTAGGTTGGAATTTGTTGGCGTGAGAAAGAGATAGACATATTAAAATATAAAACAATAACAATACCTTTAAAATTCATATATCGCTAAGCGAAAATTTAACATAAACTGGCAAAAATTGCGTAAACAGCCGCCCCAGGGCAGCCACCTAAGTTCTGACAAATATCTGGTCTACAAATACGGTGACAGTATTCTTCGCGTTATCTCCGCGCCGCAGGGCCCGACCCTTGATACACAATTTTTCAAGCGATATACAGAGTTGAGTCTTTAAAAGTTATCTACGAAGTTTGGCGCACCTCGCCCGGATGATATATCGGGAGACATTAATCTTGCTGTTAAACGTTAGTTAACTCGCGGTGGAGCCGGCTTTTTTAACTTTTGCATAAGTGCTCTTTTATCTCCTGTCTCTATGACTTATTAGGGAGCTGTTTCGCAATTTCTGTGTTACTCTAATCGGTGGTTGGTAAAATATAATGCATCTGTATTAAACAAAGGGATTGTGGACTGATGAATTCAAATTTCCCGATGATTAAACAAACATTTCATTTTACCATTACATGAGTCTTTGCCCTTCAGAAACTGTTCTGATTTACTTTTCACTGTACGTAGCTATTTTTTTAAAAACCCATATGCTATAAATTCCTATATCTCCTAAAATAGTTCATATAAAAAAATGTTTATCCAAATACCAATCTACACCACTCACAAGATATGTTCAGATATACCCCACGTTTCTATGCGAGTGTAGTCACGGGAATAACTTCAGTTAAAAACATTCTACATCGTTATCAGCATTAGAACGTCCTTTGCTGAACATAAACGTCCACAAGTAATTTCCAATAGGATGCAAGCGCGTCCAACGCAATAAAATAAACAATAAACCGATAAAATAAAAAATAATCCAATAATAAAATTGACCACCATAACTTTGTAATTTAAAAATGGTAGTTGCAATTAAAATAAACTTCTAAGCCCAATTACTAACAAGGCACACCCCATTTCCTCCTAACATAACAAACCAGCCGTAAAACCTGAAGCAATTAAAAACATAACCGATTAAACTCTAACCCTTGCTACTAATAATCGATAAACAGCTGATTCTCGATATTGCATTGTATCGAATGGCCAGTATCGCTGATCAGTGAGGGCCGATAGTATCCGACAATATCCGTTCAGAAAGGACTCTTCTTATCAACCTTAATCTTAATTTATAAGGCTGTTTTTTATATATATTATTAAGGTGATACCGGACAGATGGCTTGCATGCTCAAGCTTATGTTCCCATAAGGATTTCCATTTTTTTCAACATTAAAGACTTATTTATTATTTGGCCTTTACGCTAATTTTTTTTAATATAATTGTAATGTTATGCGAAGTGTGTGCAATTACCCGATCTATAGTTAATATTATTAATAACCAATTTTATGGTTAAATTCATAAATTAATACAAAACATGTTTTTAAGGGTTTATGGACTGTTTTAATCATTAACATACACACACCTGGCTTTATAATCGGCTGACAGAACACTCAATTTTGTTTAATCTTGTGAAAATCTTTTTACTTTGTGAAAGATTTTAAAAACCTCTTTAAAATACGGAACCAACCAATAAATATATATACGTCTTACAAAAAAAAAGCGAAAACACTAACATATTATAGTTACTGGCAAATTCATTCATTGCGATATAGATATACTACATTAAAACAAGCCATTTACTAACGAATAAATCGGTAGTTCTTGAGATCTTAAACTAAAATATGAGATGACGTCTATTCTTCAAATAACCAAGGGCGTATTGCGTCCAATTTCGGCATAGCATTGATAAGCATCGTGTTTTTATTTACGAGCCAACTGCGGATGTGGTTCGGATAACTCGCTATCTGCAGATCTCCAGATCCATAGATACGGATATTTATGCGTTCGGATACGCCCACGTGACCGTGCCTATGACTGTTTGTTTGGTACACAAGTGAGTTATAGCATTATACTGACATTTCCCAAGATGCTAAAGATAGAAATGAATATATTTTATTTTGGTTTTTTGACTGGTTCCCACGCGCCGAAATCCACAAAACGATTACCTACTTAAACGGAATCACCTCTCGGATCCTTAAGGGGGAATTCTCACGCATCAAAATCGCATTCACGAGTCAACACATCGACACAATTAAAATACCTCGGTCAATGCGAAATGACACCAAGCTGAATGATCACTCCGGCGATACCGGCCGCATTTTCGAATTCTTCGCAGATCAACAAGAAAGTATCAAATATTAAACCCTGGACACACCTGAAGGCAGACAGCCTGGCATGCATATGAAAAGGACAGATACGAAAGAACAAGACGGAGCGCGGAGTGGACAAAACAGTGAGAATATCGCACGAACCTTAAA
Organism: Heortia vitessoides; assembly: GCA_020976665.1. Classification (NCBI taxonomy): domain Eukaryota; kingdom Metazoa; phylum Arthropoda; class Insecta; order Lepidoptera; family Crambidae; genus Heortia; species Heortia vitessoides. Next base: position 19,808,959 of record JACJUM010003174.1, on the reverse strand, counting down.
ACATTTACAGAGACTCGGGATTTGACTGACCGAGGCTCGCGACGGCACGAATAAATTTGCAACTGTGTAAGATACAATCAATTCGTACGTTAGCAAGAAACACATTTCAAGAGAAACATGGCCGATGTTGGGCCGAATCGAAACAAAGCGTTGTGACATCGAGATAAGAATCGATTGGCTCGCGAAACGTCGCGCCAAAACGGCCCGAGCAAATTATCGATTCATAAAAACATCGATTTTAAAATATTGCCGCGCGTTTATCGCGTTATTGTTCCGTTCGATGGGGTGACCAGATAATCGCTGTGTTAATGCCATTTTGGGGACATTTAGGAGTGCCTCTACACCATAGTTAACTGTTCACATTTAGAGTCCATGATTTATTTTTAATTTAGTCGTTTATCGTTATAGATTTATATTTTAAATATTAAGGATCTTTTAAAGTAAATTAAATATAGTTTGTAATGAATATATATATATATATATACATAATATATATATAAAAACATATATCATTAAATTGTAAAAAAATGTTGTAATCCAAAATTGTACAGCCATATTAATAAGAAATCATAAATAAAACCAGAGATAACTTACAATTTTAAACAGAAATAATACACAAAAGATTATATCAAGAAAAAACGAGGCACAACTTCAGCGACATTGGTCCAAGGATATAATATCCCGTGATACGGTGTGTCCTAGAGCGTGCGCCCGCGTGGCCACCCGCAGCTGCGCGCGCGCAGCTATCGCGTCGTCCGTCACGGCTATCGGCGGATCGTCGCGCCAGACGGCCGCGCGACGTTATTTTATCATCTAATGTTATATCATAGATTTCTGCTCGCAGCTTCAGCTCACGTTCAGGTAATACGAAAGTTTAGATTAATTTCAGTGTTTAAATATAATACACATTAAGGAATCAAAATTTGCCTAGAAAAAATATTACTAAAATCTCAATCTTCAAATGATCACATATTCAATATTACAGATTAAAACAAATATGTCATTCTAAGCATTGACAATTAAAAAAGTTAAAAAAGACATCACAAAACGTTATTATAGTCAACCAAACAAAATTAACAAAAATCAGATATATTAGAAAGATAGAGGTGTTGATCATAACAGTATTATCATAATTTATTTCATATTATTTTTGTTTTTTATAAACATTATAATTTATTTTAGTTATCTGTATTTTGTTCTAGTATATTAAGACATCCGTATGTCATTTAATACCACACCTTTCTTTCAGTTTGCTCGCTATTTACCACATTTTTCATATCATGTTATACAATTAGTTACATCCAACTAAAATAAAATTTTTGATAACAAAAATATAAATAATAATGATAAATTCTCACAACATCTCAAACAACCTGACTCCGTGCTAAGTTGCTGAAAGCTCTAATGTTACAGACGCCAAATAACAGCGGAATCACAAATTTGCTACTTTAAATACATGTATTTTTGACCAAACACAAATATCTTCGTGTAAATATGTGCACTGGTTGGGAATCGCACCTACGACCCCTGGCGCACAACATAGGACCACTACCATATGCGCCATCGGGCCCGTCAAATAAAAGACGAATTATATCTTTAACCTGCTTGCTCTAAAAAGAATACAAGTAAAAATACTGATGTCTTGTAAAATATACTGCACATATTTTAACCAAGATTTGTTATCGATCAGCGTATATAGTGCCTTAATTGTTTCTGGTTTTTATAACATAAGGAATTCTGACATGGTGTGCGAGACCTAAAATGTTTGGTCATATATTAAATGCATGCTTTACTATGGACTTAAACATTCTTGTATGTAGTCTTCAACTTAAATGTAGTTCGTACATTAATTTTGAACCGAGATAGCAACATTTATACTCCATAAGTGAGACAAATATTCTCCTAAAACGTTTCCTCTATAGAGATATCTATTTAATTCCGTATGCACTATGGTCTATGATACTGCTAAGGTCGTGCAGTGAGACCTCACTTCTGGGAAGGCTGACTGACAAATCTGCGCGTCAAAACCACAGCTCTTGTAGACGGGATTATGCGAAATAACTCTTAGCTCGTCGTGATTACGTCCAAACTCTCTGCAGGATTGATATCGTGTGCGCTTCGGACGTTTCTTACACAGAAGTGAATCTTAATTTAAACTTAGAGATGACTAAGTCATGTAGAGTGCATTCAAGAGCGACAGGGTTATCATCAATGTTATTATATCATTGATTTATTGATATTATAAGTATTCATATTTCTGATTACATATAAACATAAACTCAAATCAATTTTCCATTGAATATGTTATCAGAAATTTCTATTTTCTATGATCAATTAATTTCTTTAAAAAAAAGAAAATGGTATTTCTGAACGTAGATCAGACCTTTTTGAATATTAAGGTAAATTGACGCTGCCATGTTATTTGTTTATTTATTTTATTTAAAAAAATATTTATTCATATTTTTAATATTAAATCTTTTTTTATGTTTAAAACGTAACAGTAAATTTTTGAGGAATCAACAAGTCGTTATTAAATGCTAATAACAAAAGAGATCAACAGATACATGTAACTCGAAAAGAAGAGTTAATTAGATTTCATGTCTAATAACCGTTCAGATCGGACCAATCAAGTGTTAACGTTTCCCACCTGTATGTGAGTTTTCGCGATATAGCAGCGCATTCGCGCCGGTGTGACCACGGCCTTGTATCGGCGCATCGCCGCTGGGTGGCCGCGCGCGATCGCTAGCGGCGATTAGCCGAGCGGGGCGATACCTCGCGCAATGACACGACGATGCCGCGCCGTGGGCAGATGGCTTTGTGCGGTGGGGGGCAGGCGTTTGTTACACCCTAGAATGACGCGATAAGTGTGCTTGTGAGTTATTCGGTGACGGCAGATGGAAACGCGATGCATATTTTCAAAATTGCAACTCATTTAAGTTTTATAGTATCCTTTAGTAGTCAGTTTAGTTAGTTGAGTCTGATGGCGCATTCGATATCTTGTGTGCTAAGTGTCGTAGGTTCGATCTCCAAGCAGTACAAATATGTATATTATAAATATTTGTTCGATTATATCCCAGATTGGCCTGTAAGCGGTTTTTACGAGCGCTCTCTCCTGATTTATATGCCTCGCAATTTTGGGACTACTCAATGTACCATGCAGGTGAACACAGGCGCTCTAATGGCCAATCTCCAATTCTCGCGGCCTTGTTAACTTCACACGTCATCAAGCAGCAGGCCAGGCGAGCGCCGACAATGCACCTGGGCGACAGACCTCGACGTCGGCCGATACCGCTCGACCGATAGCAATGTCTCATTACACACTTCCTATAGGAAGCGGGACGCTATTATGTGAGCCCGCCAGTGTCGTTGGTTAATTAAGTGGCTATTTTGAAATGTATTTACTGTTACTGGTGGTCATTTTTGTTGAAGCTCTCTTATTATTTGTTTAACATTGACTAGACTATTGACGTTTACTTCATTTAATAGTATTAAATGAGTATTTCAAACAGTGTTGTGCTAATTGGTAATTTCAGAGAATAGTTTTTCATTTCTTCTCCACATTTACTGTGTCAAACTCCACGTTCATCCGTTCTTCTAACTTCTTTAAAAAACTATACACAACAACAAATAACGAGGTACAATTCGGTTCCAAAATTAATATTATAAAATATATTTTTTTTGAAATTGGTAATGAGAGAACTCTTTCAAAATATTTTTTTATCCAGTAATTTAGAAAAAATAAGCAACTAATCACTTTGGTTAACACTATGCTTGATAAATAACATACCCAAAATTAGTTATTACTTCTTCTATGTAAATCTCTTATCATTGCTTAAACCTGTTGTCACAACTATCTCGAACAACTTAATGGTCTAAGGTGAACCTACGACCGCATTAATGTTGTATTAATATTGGCATATCATTAAGAAAGCCAATAACAAAAATATTAATAGTTCATATTACATTATTAAAATATTTCTCTTAAATTAACAAATTTAGTGTTTAACTTATGGCCTCACTTAATTGATACTAACAGCAGGTAATATCGTAGGAAGTGAGGGTGTAAGCCTGCGACCGGCGATAGTCCGCGCGGCCGAGTGCACGCTCGATACGCTCGCTCCGCTCATTATATCGCTTAGCGAGCGATCAACACGTGGTCTTGAGATTTGGGTTCAGTGAGCCAGCTTGATAGTAAATTGCCAATCAATTTTATCATTTAAATTAAGTTCAAACTACAACTATTTATAATTTATATTTTCTTTTAACTCGTGGACCAGATGTAGTAAGAGAACGACGAACGATATACCAGAGCCGATAGGTGTTGGTTTATCTGCGATTGCCACCAAGCATGTCCAGCGCAGCAAATATTCCCCTTTCTTAAAAAGAATTCCGTCCAACAGTGGATATCCAACGGCTGATATAAAAATGTTCACCTTCGTTATTTTCTCAGTGTAGCTTAATGTATAGTTTTCATAAAATAACTCGGACAATAGCTACAAAAGGCGATAACTCACAACAAACAAGTCGTACATAACCAGCTTCCCAAACAATCCGTAAGCTATCTCTACCGATAGGCGCTGATAGCGCCCTCGAGATATGAAGCCACGGCGCGAGTGACCGCGAAGTGACAATTTGAAAATTATGTAACTTCGCTCGGGAGGGGAAGTCGCATTTTACATCTATACAAATTAGTTAAATTGTGAAAATGTGTGTTATATATATTTTCATTATCAAATATAAGTCCCATATTATCTGATATCTGCAATAAATGTGCTTTAAGCTACTTATCACTGAGTTAGTTTTTGAGATGTTGACTGACTGTTTCTGCTTTTAATATGAGCAAGAAAAACGAAAAATAAGTTAAATCTTTTTTAAATCGGTATTAAATTATAACTTCTGCGTAATTGTATTTTATTATTTTATATCATATGTATGTATTGCATTTATTTATATAAATATGTATGTAACGTTTATCTATTTTTTATATATATATTGTCTGCACCACTATTTTTCTTTGTTTCATGTAATGTTTGACTGGGAGATAATACCAACTGGCATTAAGTCCGCCATTTGTACATTTTGTAATATTTTGTGCAATAAAGTTCAATAATTAAATAAATTTATTATTTTTAGTAAAGAAAACTAATAACAAATGAATCAACGAGAACTGATACCCATACAAAGCCATAAAGTGGAGAACATATTTACCCGTAACCAAAGCTAAGTGCTGCCAAAACAACACAAAATACAAAATTACAGCACAAAAGCGCATTGCACTGAACGACAAAAAGCATCTCGCAAAAAGTTTCCGTTCGCCATCAAGTGTTTGCATGCCAACCGGCCGGCGCGTCCGAACCGATCGCGTTTTTATATAGCCACAATAGCGCCGAAACAAAAGTTAGTTTCGTAGATAGTGTACACAAAGACAATGTGTGGGCGCGATAGTCCTGGGCCGGTTGAACGTTGGGCGGGCGCTATCGGTCTGGCGCAGGCGATATCGCCCGCCCTGCGTCGAGCGAGCGGTGCAGCTATGATTCAGTGCGATAAAATAAATGTCGTAAAATGGAATCGAGTTTGAAGGAAATTGATATGAAATGTGCGCTGTATTACTTGCCGGTATACACGCGGTTGCTGCTTCATTAATTTTAGTATCTTTAGCTTCTTGTTTTGTTTTATTATCTACAAAGAAATTGTATGGTTTTTTCTACAATGTTAACTTGCAGAAGATTAAGAGATTTATCTCTTTAAAAGCATAGATATTTTGATATATTAGGTACAATTTAATTAATGTGCTTGTCGCACAAACAAATTGCGCTCGGTTTCCGCTACAATACAAAATGATTTGTGTAGCGTTTTTATATTTTTGGTTCCTTATTTGTTTTTGATTTACCTAATTCGAATTTAGAACACGATATGAACGATGTTTTGTGATATTAACGAAGCGCAACCAGCGTGCACTGGTTCGCTGTAACACGATAGATATAGCGCCTGCTTGCGCGTGATAAAACTCTGATCTCTTCGCACGTCTGCGCTGCACTAAAAGCAATATTAACTAACCACGAAAACTATAAACTAGACTTACTAAAAAGAAGAAGAATTGTACGTTTCAACTGACAACGAAAATCGCTTATATCTAAGAAAATAAAGCAAGATCGTTTTTGTTCTATTATTCATGTGTATGTATATGTATGTATGTATATATGTATGTATATATATGTATGTATATATATATATGCATGCAAATGTGTGTATGTTTGTTGTACTAAATGCACCTCAAACTTGCACCAGCTTTAACATTATTTCTATCCAAAGGTTGCCTGTAAGAAATTGCATTTAGCGATAAGGCCGCCTCTTGTACCTACTATTCCATGTTTTTGTAATGTTCTTGTGTTGTTTTCATTGGTGTACAATAAAGAGTATATTATTATTATTATATAATTACAGAAACTCTTAAACAGTTGCCAAACATAACCGAAAAGCCGCAAAAAAAACTAAAAATCAAAAACAAACCGAATTTTCAAGCCGTTGAAAAGTGTTTTTGACTACACTTACAGCGCAATAATCTCTCAAACAACTCATAACTGATATTCAATTGAATACAACACATCTTTATCAAGCGGAGGCAGCACAAAGCCCTAGAGATACAGCGGCTGAGCGATAGAGCGTCTGCTCGCCGGAGATAAGCCTGCCTCTGGGCCCGGCGCTCGCCGCTGCACTGTCTTGCGCCTCTGGGCGGTGTCTCTTATCACACCCGCCCAGCGAGCGAATCGTTATCAAAGCCGCCCAGGCGTTTTAAGTTTTATAAGCCGTGTGTGTTTGTTTATGGTATGCGCGTATCGTGTCTTTCTAATTTGATGGACCGTTTAAACAATGTTCACTATAGGTATATAGTAGAAGTGCTTGTTACCGGGTTTAAAACGCGGTTAATTACAAGATACCGTCTGCACCTACTGCGTGAATTGGAACGCGAACGTATAAAATCAAAAGCTTTGTACATATAAAAATTAGTGTCACAATCTTATGTCAATCTTAAGAAACGTTGAATAAAAAAATGTAAAAAGTTAAATAAACTGCGTTTTTAGGACGTTAACAACGTTATTTTATTATAAGTAGTAAACGCATAATTTTTGCAAAATATTATATAATTTGTGATTAGACCATAACATTTTAACGTTCCTAACTAGGTTCCCGATATCGTTTTTAACTCGTGCTTTGAAAGCACTTACTTTCTTATTTTAAGATACAAGCTATCCACAATTTCTTAATTATCGAAGGTGGACAGATAGACAGACACATACATTTCGCATATTATTATACATTTGCTCGTCTATTTAGCATGCATTACATTTTTTTTGTATTAGACTATAAAAAAAAGTTATCTTAAAGGTATCTAACCTCGGTCCAACACAAATATATTTAATTTTTTGTGGAAATTGTACGGTAGTGCCGTTGCTTATTCCGTTGCGCTAAATCGGTCGTATTTAATCAATAAAATACTTAATTTAAATACATCTAATAGCCAATCAATATGAAACATAATATAGCTCGTGAAAAAAAAATTGCAAAAGGCAAATCGATAAATCGAAGAATAGAATTCACTCCCATAGATCTAAGATACAAACAACAAACTAATATAAAAGAGAAGAAAGGCCGAGCCGATCCCCATCGAGCTAAGTCGTGAAATGCTTATTATAAACGCACCTAGAATCTTCCCTTACATCTCAATTGTAAAACAATGTTATCTATTGCAATGAAACTTACTCCTCACTCATGCACACAATTTCAAACCTTAACATCTGAACCGCAATGTCTAGACTCAACTGTGCCACCGCTCAGAGATGTTACTCAATTTTTTTTTAAATAAATCTCCGGTGCTAATCAGAAATTTACTTTAGCTGTATGTAAATAGAGTCGAGGATTGCTTCCAGGGACGGTAAAGGTTATTTATTAGGCAAAGGGTGGAATAACGCCCCCACAATGCTCTGAGGTTTGAATGCATCGATGGTATCGGCGGCTAAATACGTGCAAAAGTTAATGTAGGGAGAGGCATTTCGTTCAGTACTTTCTCACGTGTTCTAATAGATTTATGTTGATTGTTTTATTGGGCGATAGCGGGACGTTTTTGGCGGTAGTTCTTGACACACTTCTCAAATTTGTAATTACATCTATCAAAATTTGTGTTGACACTTTTGTTATAGCAACTTCGGAGTAGGTAGATACTATGGATCTCTACTTATTATGATCTTGGCATATCTCTTTCGCTTCTCTTACTTGCATTAGTTATTTTATATACGCCCATTCATTCTTCTGACCAGGTCCTTCTTTAATACCTTTTCTACCTTGTAAAGATTTCGCCTAGGTCATCCTATATCGACTCTTCCATTCAATTTCGTTCTATATTTGTGCAGTCATTCTACTTTCATCCATCCTTTCTACATGTACAAACAATCTTAACATTCCTTTCTCTATTGTTGTCTCAACATCATCTTTTACACCACATTGATCTCTTATCACACTATTCTTTAATCTATCTCTTAAACCCACGCCATACATACTTTAAAGTGCTCTCGTAACGACAGCATTTATTCTACGCGCGTGTTTCTTCTGCCACACCCAACACTCACTACCATATGTCAGTGTTGGAACCAACACATATCTATAAACAGCAAGACTCACATTTTTTGACAAGTTAAAAGCATGTAAAGCTCCTTTGTCAATTTTTATAGCTTTCACTCTCTGTTCAATATCTTCTTCATACTTTCTATCTCTCGTAAAATCACGTCCCAGATACACACACTCTTTCACTTGTTCAACTTTCATGTCATCGATCACAACTATAAAATATGTCGAAATTTATAGACTTAAAGAGAAAAATATCAGTTGTATACATTATATACCTACTACTTTCAATTTGTAGTTTACCGACTGAATTCAGTCGGTAAACTACACCATGTATACACCATACTTAATACTTAATGTATTTTATCGTTAAATAAAAAATTTTTTTAGATATACTTAAAATTTTTTAGCAAATACATAGTTTAATATTGTGCTTATACATGTAAAACCTAGTAAATACACATTTCATTTCGTGCTTGAGAAAGTTTTAGGAACATTTGGGCGTTATATACCTATTTATTAAATTATTTGATGTACAAACCAACTACTTTCAATATAAATATGTTTCAAGTTAAGATATATGTCAATTAATTTTATATGTTGAAGTTTTATGAAAAACACATCAATTTATTTCAAACTAATTTTATAGTAAGCACATCTATTTATTTAAAATAAATGTTATCATTATTCATACTTCCAAACACAGGATGGTGAAACCGGTATTCTTTCGGTACTTATCAAAGAAGCCACTAATAGCCTTTCGGTACTTATCAAAGAAACCACTAAAGCAAGAAAAAACAATTCTGAGATAGAGATTAAGACGAAGCCATTTTTGAAAAGGGAGAATAATATGCAATAATAATAATATGCAATATTAATATGAATTGAAAACCAATAATTGAATACAATAATTTACAGTTTCAATGTAATTAAGCGTTGATAGAACCCAATAACCAGAAATGAGGTAACATCTGAGAAGTTTTGATGCCGCGACATAAAAACTTTTTGCGCACCCATTATTTTATCTGTGCCCTTTATTTTTCTATTTGGCGCGCTATCTTCTCCCAAACTACCAGTATCATTACGTGGCGGAGTGCATGCTATTACAAAACTACTTACATTATATGCAAGTTAGATAACGCGAAAATAACTGGCTGTTTTTAAACGAAACTACCTGGCCGTGGTAATTAAAAAGTGGCTTGGAACGTGACAAAACGGTAATAGGTAAAAATCGTTTAGGTTAATTCTACGTCAATTTTTAACAAATTGAATCCTGCCAATAGAAAAAATGTGAAACTATTTGGTGATATATATGGGTGTTTGTAACACTCATAGCAATGCTGCTGAATTCATTTTAATAATACTTCTCAAGAGCAGGTCTAACATCAATGTAATACATAATAATACATAACATAATACATAACATCTAATACGTACTATAAACAGCAACGATTTGACTCAAAATTTACTTGACCGTATTTAATATTTTAGGAAAATAAACCTCATTTACTTTTCTTTAAAAAAAATTAAGTCTATAAGAATCTTTTCATCATCTTATCTCATTAAAAAAATTTAATTAAATCAAATAATATTGTAAATATATTTTATGACAAAATTACATTAAATCATTGAACAGTAAACTGAACAAATTAAATCAAAAGTAAGTTCTCATATAATTTGATATTAGATCCCAACAATACGAAAAACACTAATAATTCTGAGCGTTAGCTTGTTTGGGCAGGCGAGACGTTTTTGGGCGGAACACCGCTGTAGAGAACAACAAAATGTGTCTATAAGATTTACATAGCATATAATGTTTATAGTAAGAGCCTTATAACAAAAAAAATTAAAATATGTGAAAGTTGGATCTATTGATATGATACTGTTAGCATTTTAACGATAGATTAGAAAACTTCCTTTACTAAGTGTTGTAAAAGGCGCCTGGGGTACCGGAACCGACAGATGGCGGTATATCCATCCAAAACAACGTAACTCAAACGCAACTCTCTATTTATAAGTACTAAACTTTTAGAATTGATGAAATAAAAATAAGCTTTTCCGCGACATGACTTTGGACTAAGGCTAGGACTTTTTCGATGAGGTAAGTGTCAGGAAACATTTGCATCTTGTTCTCTCTAATTCCAAAAAAGTGAATCAACATTAATTTTAGATTTGAACCAAAAATATCATGACATCGACATAAACTTACTTGAGAAAGGAGTACCTGCAGCCTAGACGGGTGTAGGCATTTGAAATGCTTGCGACGGGTACACTGCTTTGCATTCCCTCCCTATTTAATTTCAATTACTGATTGGTGTGACATAAAATCTTAAAGTCACAAGTTTGTCTAACTTTTAGTGATATCCTTGTGATAATACGAGCATCTATAGACTGCGGTGAGTGTTACTATCACGCGGACTGTATGCTTTTTGTCGACTTTGGTTATTATAAAACCACTCTTTTAAACACTTTAAAACGTTTAATTAATAAATAAATAATTCCCACAACATCTCATACATTAGCCTAATTTTGTGGTAAGTCGCTTAAAGCTGTTACGGGCCCCAGACCTCGCAAATATACTACTACATATTAAATAAAATACATATTAACACCCAGACAAAGAACAAACACAAATATGATCATATAAATGTTTATCTTGGGTGGGGATCGAACCCACGACCTTTGGCGCACAAGACCTTTGGGCCCGTCAATTATTTTACTCTGTATGATTGTGTATAGACTTAAGTCATAATTAAACAACTCCTTACACGTCATATAACGTAATGAATAACGTCATTTTGGATATATCTCTCGGATCGTATCATACTATTAATTCTGTACCTTATAAAGATCATACATCATTGTCTATGTACTCCGGCTCCATAGAAGCCACATCCAGGCTCCGTATGTCGGGCAGCGACGTGCCGTATCTCGGGGCGCGCTCACGCGGTCTAACGATTTATTTAGTGACGCGGTAACGACGTTTGCTCAGCGCGCGCCACACGTCACCGCGGCCGTTTTTATCGTGCGATAACGGAATCGCACCCTGTTTGCTGGAGATATGGCACTTAGTTGCTTGACAATTAATTTTAATAAGGCTCCCGCAAATGGAGGGATTTTTGATTGTGTATGAAACGTGGTTGCGAGTGAAGTTAGACGTGGCTGGCTGGGTGATTTACATCTTGCGCCCTCTATGTGACTCCTAAATATAATTGAGGCCTTACTTATATAGTTCTAGTTATATACAATATGATTTTTTTTATCAAAAGAGAAATATGTAGTTTTTATTATGAAGAATCTGTCAAGATTTGTAAGACATACTGGGTACTCGTATTATATTTAGGTGACGTCGATCTGTAATATACCTATTATCTGCTACTTAACTGCTTCTTAAAACTGTATCAAACTATAGATCCTTCTGATTGCCTTAAAAAATACCTTAAATAAATCATGTTCAAAAATTAAAAGATATAAAATAACTTTAAAAAACTTATCGATTCATAAGAAATATCTATAAACAATATCAACGATTCCCACTCAAGGTAAACACGTTAAAAAATCATAAACAAAAGAACGAAGATCCGCAAATAATTTCAAATTCCGAAGCTATTCCCGCCGGCGCAACCTTCCAACCAATCGGCTCTCGCCATTCGCGCTCCTAATTTCTAAGCACGCCTCAAGCGCCAATATTATTAAAAACCAGTAAATAAAGTGCTAGAATAAATGAGATTGCTTAATCGGCGGGCCGACTCCTAAAGCACGGCCTGTATTAAACGGGGAGGGAAGAAATCCCGCTGCGTCTCAAGGAATGCAGATTGGTTGGGAATAGATAATGGTGCGTCAATATTGACTGTTAGTACTTTTTAGCGGTAAATGTAACTCCTTATTATCAATATATATTGTAGAATAAAATCCTTCTCGCGTCTGTATGTATGTACGCGATAAACTCGAAAAATACTGAAGGGGCATTCATACAATTTTCGCCAAGAATTAAGCAATGATCAAAGTTTAAAGTTGTTAGTAGCTTAAAATAATAAGTTGATTGAGGAGCTCATGACGTAATAGTCAATGTGCCGCATAAGTTAAGTAACTTTTGAAATGGTTAGTATTTGGATTGGTGACCAAAAATGTATAAATTTAAGCGCTGTTGAAGTTGAAAGCTTCAAAAGCTTTCAGCTGCAGGAGGCAAGTGTCTCTACAGCTGTATATTCCACAATAGCTGATGATGATGAAGACTCAATTAAGATATGAAGATAACTGTTTGTTGGCAAATATGATGCCGTTTGTAGTTTTACTTAAAGCGGATAGAGTCTAGGAGTTATGGATATTAAATATCTAACGTTTTATAATAATAATATTCCCACAACACCTCATACATTGACCGGACTCCGAGCTAAGTCGCTTAAACACTTGTGTTATGGAAATCATACTTTTTAACATCCAGACACGACATGAATGATGAATGCAGAAATGGCGATATGACAGGGCGGATATGGGCAGCAGCATCTCCGTTGCGTAAGCTGCGCTCTGCGATTGCCAACACACTGCCCAGCGTGGCAATTATGGGCAACATTCCCCCTTTCTTGGGGACGCCTATGTCCAGCAGTGGACTGTCAATAGCTGATACGATGATGATGATAATGATGAAAAATGTTTATTCTAAGTGAGGATCCAACCCACGACCCTTGGCGTATAAGATAGGATCACTACAATCCGTGCCGACTGATATAATAAATATAAACTCAAAACAGTCGGATATTTCAAAATCAAACATCAAATTTGTAGTTGGATGTCTTCAAGTCAGGTAACAGGAACATTAGTGGGCTATTAAGTCAGGTGTCGACTCGATACATTCAATTAGGCGGGCGGAGATAGCATCGGCCGGGTTGGGGCGGACGGATAGTTAGGCCTTAGCATTCTCGCTTTAAAGGCATTGTTATTGAGTGTGTTTTTGCGTCTGTGTTAATGCAATTAAAATACTTATAAATGTAACTTTTTGTTTTGATTTTGTTGATCATGTCTTTTTATGAGTTAAACTAACTTCGCACTCCATTTTTACTTTCTTAGGGGTGGTTTTCGAAAAAAACATTTTACACGTGTTTCATTTAAATCAAAAACCTTCATATTGAATTTCCTTTGACTAACTTCAAAAACGTTTTGCCCTTTTGGAAAGAAATTTACAAAAATTCTTTCTTAATGCTGACTCACGTTATTAAAGGGACCTCTTTGAAAAGTGTTAATATATCAGTTAGTCAGTCAGTCAGTCAGCTTCTCCTTTTATATAAACAGATATTAATTGATGTAGAGTTCAAGTACTAATAATAAAAGTAGGACTTCAAAAGTAAATTGTTTTAATGATAATACAACATTTGGAATTGGATATTGTTCACGATTCCATAGGCTTATATTTTACTAGCCGCGTTCTACGTTCCCCCACTTCGTCCGGGAACATAGTAAAATTGCATCCCTTTGATCCCGATCCCGTGAGTTTATCATATTCGTAGTAACGAATACTTCTTTAATTACCTTATACAGTTAAAATCTTAAGGCACTCACAGATAATTGTTTTATATGTTTATCATATAATAAACGAATAATTTGTGACTATAAATGAGAAATAAACTATATATAAAAGTTACAAAGAGATTACTTATATATAAAAATGTGTATCACGTTGATTGTCCAGAAGATAGGCTGCGAAATTACTAGGTAATGTAACAAAAAATCTTTATGTCACAAGCTTGGCAACGCATCAGTGATATCCTTGTGATGTTACGAGCGTCTATAGGCTGCGGTCAGCCGTGAGGTACCAGCAGCGTAGAATAGTACCTTCCCCTGTACAAGGTGTCGTAAAAGGTAACTCGGGTTCCAGAAGCGACAGATGGCGATATATCCATCCTAAGCAGTGTAGTTCATATACACAGGGCGGGGGTGGGTGGCATTGTCCCCGTCGCGAAGGCTGCGCACTGCGATTGCCAACACGTTTGCAATCACTCAGCGCGGCAATTATAAGCAAATTTGCCCCTTTCTTATGGAGGCCTATGTTCAGCAGCAGACTTCCTATATGATGATGATAGGCTGTGACTATGCATATTTGTCGATCTGATTTGTCCAATAAACAAAACAAATATTGTCTAATAACTCTCCTTTTTAATTAAAATAAAAATTAAATTTAAACTCATTTATAATACAAGACAAGTATAATCCGAATGTGTTACACTCGATGATTGTTTTGTAAACCGTACCCGTGACTGCTCAGTCACGAGTGCGATAGGCAAATAAACACTTACACAAATTCGCAACACTAAAACAATAAAATAAACATCCAAGTGTCCCCGCACTATCTGAACCAATGGCGTTTTCGCATCGAACAACAAATTGAGATCTCGATTCATCGACTCGGTCCGCTGTATCGATTTGCATTCGATTATGCGCGGCATGCTAACACCAAGATAAGTGTTAAAAGCGTGATTTAGGTGAGAGTGTTGTTAAATGAAGGTTGATTGATATTTGCTCTCTGTTGTATGTATGTAATGTTCTGTTGAGTGTTGAGAATGGAGTGATACTAAAGCCGATGCTTAAATTAGACCACGACTCCACTTACCTGAAGATATACTAAGCGATGATTAAGTACAGGTGAGTACACTAAAGTTTACCAGAAGTTTGTTAGAGCTTTCCTCATTTTTTTTACTCTGCTTTAGTTATTTAACTAAAAATATTTTCCACTGCACTATTTTTAACACCATAAAAATAAGGGTGTACTGTATCAGTTTTTCATAAAGACTTCAAAATAAATTGCAAATATGTGGCGACATTTATATAGATAATAAATGTCCAATAGACGTCGCTGTTCATATCAGCCATTTAAAGTTCTCTGCTTGGCGTAAGTCTCCCCAAGAAAGGTGCGTAATTGCAGAGTGCAGCTATTGCGACGGTGACGGTAAATAAATAAATATATACTGCCCATCTCCGCACATTTCAGCTGCACTGTTTCAAATAGATATACCTCCGTTTGACGGTTCTAGTACCTTAGTCGCCTCTTACTATACCTGGTACAGAGGGAGGTATTATTCTACTTTGTCTATACCTCACAGCTAAAAGTTAATAAATATATAAATTATCCACACCACAGGAAACTACTCAACGCTATACAGACCCATCTTACTTAAAATATTTCTCACTCTTAATAATTGATTACGCGCAAGATCATCTTTTATCACTAAGATAGCGGATTCAATATTTGCTATAACACAAAAAACATCGACATAATATAACAAAGAAATATGGACATAATAGATGCTGTGTATAGTAATGAAGACTATACGTTGTTTCATCACGCAAAGACCTTGGAATGCTTTATATGTAAAAAAACTAAACATAGACAGTCAAGTGACATTCTAAATACTTAAATAACAGCATGTTCTTTAAAATATTCAAATGCAAACTATCTTACAAAGCGTAGGGCGAACTCGTCCTCCCCCCTTCGCCCTTTTTACCGTCACTCGCCTAATTGAATGTATCGGCAACAGCTGCCTTAATGCTTTCTTTACAGCCTGCAGTACATATTTAACTATAAATAATAAGTATAAGATAAATACAAATATAATTATCTTATTATCATAGTGATTGCCCACAGTTGGACATGGGCCTCTGCCCAAGGAAAGGGGGAGATTATTGTCCATAATTGCTGCAGGCAATCGCAGAACGTGGCTTCGCGATGAAGGTGCTGCTGCCCATCGCTGCTTTGTGCGAAAGAGCTACACTATTCCGGATGGATACAGCGCTATCTATGAATTCTGGTCCTGCAGTCGCTTTTAACGATACATCGAACTAAAAGGAGGTAGTGTTCTTCTCTGCCGTTACCTCACAGCTTTTTTTCCCCTTTTCTTATAATTTATCTAAGGAATCAGTGCGATTTCTTGATCAGTTCCGCTGTCCAAGACTTCTTTCCGGACAGCGACATAGACTTCTTTCTAGACTAACAAGAATTCCTCAAAGATTGAAATAAATAGATGAAATTTCGTTTTGACGTCATTCACGTCACGTTTTCGTGTTTTCGGGCTGAAAACTAAAATACATAAATAAAGACTTAATAAATCAATATATAGATATAGATTAGGGTTTAACATCTTAATGTACTAATACCGTCAAAATATTATTTGCCTTACTTACCAAATGTTACTTTTACTAATCCTAATGTAGTACATACAAACCAATGAGAGTTACGTAAAAGTACTCTATATTAAACTATGTAATAAAAATGTTGTAATACAACATATGATGAGGCTGAATAAACGTAGGTTTTAAATATTACAATAACTAATTAGATCATCTGATTTATAATTATTGATTAATTAATATCTGTTAATACACATGAGTTTAAAAAAGTAAAAAAATCTATATGAAGCTCAGGCTTTACCAGACTTCATAATTTTATACATATATATATATATATATATATATATATATATATATATTATTCACACAACATCGCCCAATTCACATACATTGACCTTACTTCGAGATAAGTCGCTCAAAGCCCTTGTATTACAGATCTGAGACATTTGAGGAATCACAAATATAATACTAAAATAAATATATTTAACACCCAGACACAGAAAAACAAAAAAATCAATATGGAGGATCAATACCATCAGCGCCATCGGGCCTGTCTAATTTATGTTTCATACAATGCCTTTGCGATTGTTAATTAAACTCATTTCCAATTACCATTAACATTTTTTTATACTTTTAAGCTTGTCAATAATCTCGGTACAAATATCTGCAGTTAAACAAAAATCTGGAAGCCTTAAAAATCTTTGAAAGATTAAACTCGTTCGAGCTAAGCCATTATTTTCTAGACCACATAGAAAAATTTACGAGCGTCGCCGCGCGCCTGTATAAAGCTTGCTATCACAAAGCGGAGGCCGTTAAGGCCCTGTCGGCCGTTAGCGGTTTATCAGCAATAGACCGGAAGGCCACCTGAGGCCGTCGCGGCCTTAATGCGTCCGTACTTATTTATTCCGACCCCCCGATATGTTTCCTGATCAACAGATAACTGTATAGCGTTTTCGCACTTTCAATTCTTATCTGCGGTTATGGAAGATATTTTTGTTGGGTAGTGTTAACGTGATGACCCCCTGTTTAGCTAAGCAGGGTTAAAAAGATTGATTCAATTTATTTATAAAAGTAAGAAACAAATAAAAAATAAGTGAATTCTTCTAAGATTTTTATCAAACCAGGTCGACAAACAAGCATACAGTCCGTGTGATAGTAATTCACTGCAGCTTATACACGCTCATAATATCTCCAGGATATTATTAGTGCGTTGGCATCCTTGGGTTTGAAGATATTTTGTCACATTACTCAGTAATTTCACTACCTCTCTCACCTTTCAAACCGGAATATAACACCGCTAACACTGCTATTTGGCAGTAGAAATATGTAAGAGTGAGGCACGAATGCAGACGACCTTTTATATGAAGTACCTATACTTTATATTAAAATACTTGTTATTGCAACATTGCATTGATTTTAATAATAATCAAATTAATAATTACAGCCATAGGACGTCCACTTGTGGACACAGGGCTCCCCGAGAAACTGGGAAAGTTGCCTATAGAGCGTAGCTTCGCGACGGGGATCCCACCACCCATTCCAATTCTGTTGTATTTGAACTGCGCCTTTTCGGATTGATATCCTGTTCCGGTACTTCGGTCGCCAAACGACACCTGGTATAGAAGGAAGAACTACTCCAGAGGTTTCCATAGTTCAATATACTTCAATTGATAATAATATTAATTATGATTTTTTTGAATTTATTTTAGGATTTGATACCAAAGACTTATTTAAAGCTTCTAACAAAAGTACAGAAACTTCTGAACACAAAGCATATAGAATAATTCAGCACACATACCTTTAAAGGGCTCCGTCATCAACGTGCCTTATGATATGCAATGAAACGTAACGAGTAATGTGTGTAACATTAAAACATAATGCCGCATTAAGAACATTAAAAATGACGATTACAACGGTTTAAAACACAGAAAAACCACGCGGAACCCACCGCCCTTCCGAGGGCCTCGGAAGACGCCCCATTACGTTAATGATTGTGTTTCTTTTAAACGATGCGATCCCCGATCGTTTTATTTGAAGATGATAATTAAAAATGCTTCTTGTTGCATATTGCCGACCCCGTTTCTGTATTATTCCGCAGAGATCGCAACAAAGTATTCAAACACACACAAATATTTATCATAAAAGTTTGTTCTGGGTGGGCATTGAATTCACGAACCTAGGCGTTCAAGACAGAAACACTACCGACTGCGACACCGGGATGTCAATAAAAAGCTATTCCTCTGAACTGTCCGATAATTAAGTTTTCAATGCATGAAGCTGAACTCCCTTCTTATTGTAAGACTAAATGGGTATCTTGCAGATAAAATTTTCTTTATCATCATATCAGCTAAAAGACTTCCACTACTGTAAATAGGCCTTCTCAAGTGTCTGTCCTGCCTCACCGGCTGTCCTGAGTCATGCGTGATCCTGCAGTTTTAGTCAGATTGTCATCTTGTGCCCTAGGCTGTGCTTTGCCGGTACGTGGTCTCCATTCCAGAACCTCGCGACTTCATCCAAGTTCCCTGTCCATTGCCACTTCAGCTTACTAATTCGGACTATGTTGGTAACTTTTATTCTGTTACGAATCTCCTCATTCCTGATTCGATCGCGGAAAGAGACTCCCAGCATTGCCCTCTCTATAGTTCTCATTTTCTATATAACTATTCTAAAACATAAAATAATCATAAACAAACCAAGTCAAAACGCGAGACCAACCACAGTAAAGATCAAATAATAAACACGTACAACTCCATTAAAACACAATAAAAACTGACAAAAGCGTTCATGCAGTTACAACAGCTCGACTCACAAAGGTGTCGCCGCGTTGCCCGCGCCCGTAAACGGCACATTTCGTCGACCCACTTCGGGGATGAAAGGCTTTTGACGCCCAACGGAATCTGATTCGGGGTGTTGTGTCCACTTGCCCCCGGCGGTGGGTGACCTGGCCCCGCTATAGCCAAGAATTGATGGGAGCCTCTATCAAGTTTGAAATAGAATACTTTCTGACGGCTTCATTCTGCAAGCTCAGATAGTTTATTGTTTGATAGACATTTCTATAATTACTTTAAGACTGAACAAAATTGTAATTGTTGCTTACTTTAAACTGCACTTTACAATATGTTTGAGAATAAGAAGTAGCCTATTGATACTCCAATCTACAATATATCTTTCTGGCTGATTTTTCCCGATTCGCTCAAACGTACTGCCGTCAAAGAATATCAATTAAACTAAAAATCAATTAAACCTTATTCAAGTAAGACCGTTAATTCATTTTCGAAACCAAAAAAAAAACAATGATATGTCTGACATAGAAAGTTTATGAATTCATACACAAAATATTAAAAATCCTGATGAAGATCACATGAGTTCTAAGATTTATGAATTAGGCCTACCACATCGTATAATTAGATTTTTGTTAGCCTTTACATATGATATACATAGACAAATAAATATTGACTCTTAAGAAAGAATATCGCGGTCAACAGAGCTGAAAGACGCTCTTGACATCACAAGGAAATCACTAGCGCGACGTCAACAACGCACCTAAAGGTATTATGTGACATCACTTCACTCATTCTGCTGTCTCACATACTCTGAACCTAACAGTGCAAGCACAGCCGTTTATTTACATAAATAGATATCAATTCCTGTCGGGCTTAATGGCGCATTCGGTAGATTCTTTATCTTTTGCGCCAAAGGTAGTGGCTTCGATCCCAATCCATTACAAACATTTATGTAATAAATTTTAGTGTTTGTTCTATATTTGGATATTACAATTGAGATGTTATTTAAATTTACCCATTTTGTGTGATATATGCCGAAGAGTCCAAAATCCCTAATCAAGGAAAAGCTATGCCCAGTGTCGCCATCTGTCTAAACCAGCTAATCAATCCAGACATTTCCAAACTCTTTCTTTTACCGATCGGTCTCAAAGGCACAAACTGAAAGTAGATAAAACTACTGTATTTACCTTTTAACACAGGCAACAATTCAGGAATATCTGGAAGTTGGCCGAAACTTGGTATCTCTGTGAATATATCAGGCTGTATCAGGAGTCGGGCTCCGGCAAAAGTTCCTCCGGTGCATTTAGATATGGCCGGAGATATGTGCGGAACTATTTTACGATTTTTAAACTAATTGAAATTACACTTTCTATAGTATACAAATTGAAAATCGTGATTCAGCTGATTTGTGGTCATGATAGCTGTCAAACGTTCTCTGCTGAACATAGGCGTCCCCAAGAAATCGGGAATCAAATATATGAAACCATAGTTTCTCGATGAGAATGTAACTGCCTATCTTCCTTATTTCATTTAAACTTCAGAGTTTTTGGTGGATATACGTCTATGAAATGGGCAGCAGCATTCCCGTCGCCAAGCTACACTCTACGATCGCCACCGCGCAAATTCCCTTTTTCTCCGGGAGGCCTGGGCTCAGCAGTGGACGTTTTACGGCTGCTATGATAATTATAATGACCCATCCGAATCAGCGCAGCTAAAATACTATATGTATTTTAGATGGAAGGATGCCTGCAATCATAGGTAGAAATCCCCTTTTCTTAGATATACCTTTACAGTGATATGATGATGATGTGGGATAACAGCTTCAAGTCACAATGTTGACGATGCGCTAGTGATATCCTTGTAATAACACGACACATTTTAATGTTGTATATTCTGTTCAAATACTACTGTAATGTAAGAAGAAATGAATACTGCTTCCGTATCCGCAATACTCGTAGCATGGTCAAAACAAGAGCCCCATACATTTGCATCGAGAGACGCGCGATACGACGCGAGATACCGCCCAACTTTGCGAGATCCAATGCGAGCCACCAAAAGTTCTTGTGCTGTGGTGCAAGAGACAACATTGTCGCGGGAACTGTAAAAATAACTTTTAAGTAATAGGTGATATGGTTTTATAAGTTTATCGTTTAATAGTAAATTAGATTTATTCTGTTTAATGTTCATTGAACATGAGTTCAATGACCTGATATAATGATCTATTCAATATATGTTTTGCAAGCGAAGTCAACGAATCTTATGGGTAATGTACTTGTATAAATTTAAATCAAATGTGTTAAAAATTGTAGCCTTAAATCATATCGATTTGTACCATTTGATGCAGCTTAGTAGCTAATGTTTTCCGCTTGGGTTATAGTAACCCGCGTCTTCTTATTGCTAACATTATGATTAGTTATCATCGGTTGTTTACTTTGTAAGTTAGATTTGATTATACTGCTGTACAAATTGGAGGCTGATCCGATGCAAAACCTATTTGTATTTTAGTCACGTCCATTTCTAAATCTAGACCTATTTGAATACACTAATGATTGAAGACCTGCGTTATCACCTGTGAACCGTTTGGGATGATTTAATCTTTAAATAAGTAAAACTATTTTAAACTAAATTCTTCAGAGAGACACTAGGTATTAAGTTAGCTTGAACTTTTTTTATTGGATCAAGTCGACAAACAAGCATACAGACGATCGTAATATCACAAGGTTATCACTAGAGCGTGGCTAACCTTGTAACTTGAAGATACTATGTCACATTACCCAGTAATTTCACTGCCTCTCTCACCTTTCAAACCAGAACACAATGCGAACTCTGATAATTGGCGGTGGAAATAGGTGAGAGTGAGTTACCAACGCAGACGACCTATGTTTGAGGTCTACCTCATGTGTTTAAAGAAATGAACTTTGAAAGAATACAGTAGATTCCACTAAACACAAGGTCGGGTGCAACATAATAATAACTTGCTCTGTCATTTGTTATCAACAAACACTATCAACAATTCTTATCGAGTTATCATAATCAAACATCTAGTCAAATTCACTTACGATAGCAAACATCCGACGAACTATGGACCTTATATATAAAGGGGTAAGGGCTATCACGTTGCATCAAGACATTTTATTATTATTTCTAATCTTATCACTAGATATCAAAACAGATAGACAAATAACGATTATTTGTACAAGTCACTGTATCAACGCATGGAAATATATTTTTTCCTTGTCAATTTTATCGCAGCCATGTTTAGGTTTGCTACCAGTTTTAACTTTATTGCAAGTACTTTGAAAGTAAATACATTATACTATTATATGTTCCTAATGTTATTATTATTAGGCTCGTTTTTCACTTTTTACGTGTTATAGGTAGAACAATGTCAATTAAAATGTCTGAGATTGTAATTGTTGTAATTCAGTTTTTTTGTTTAATATGGCAACCCAACATATATATTATTATTATCATTAAAAAAATTAAAATTAAGTTTAATTTTAATTAAGTACTTTTAAGTGTTACAATAAAAACGTAAATCTCTTGCTTGAAAATATATTAAATATATAATATCTAATTAAATATCAATAAACGATTGATCTAATTATATTATTTTGATTACAATCTTTGTATTAATTATGATATATCATTTCCTTTTCCATTGCTGATTCACTTTAGGTACGTGTTCAATTAATTCTCTATCACTTTAACTGGCAACTATATAAAACAATTGAAAAATAGGTAATAACAAGCAGGTAATACTAGAAGTAGACCTATTACTATGGTCGTCTACCGCTTAGTACCTCATTCTCACCAATTTCTACCGCCAAATGCATAGCTGTTTTCCGGTTTGAAAGGTGAGAAAGGCACTTAAATTACCGAGTAAATGTGAAATTGCGTATTCATTCAAGATTGACGGCGCGCTAGTTATGACATTGTGATGACATGAGTGAACAACTATTCTCGTACGCCGGCTTACTAAAAAGTTTGCCATTACTAAAAATATAAAAATAATATACAAACAATTCTCGATATAGTTATTGCTCTACTAAGTTCCGAAAAACCAATTACATTTAAAACATACAATATAACTTACAATCTCATGTAAAATTATCAGTCATAAGTACACATAGGCACTCAAATCATATAGTGCAGTGCTTTTAGTAGATTTTTTAAGTACTTGTTAATTTATATTTTGTTAGAATCTAGTAAACTTCACATATTGAAAAATGATAACGGCTGTGTATGTGTAAGTTTTACAACAATTTCTTGTTAATAGTTAAAGCAAATAAAGGCGTGCTTGATTGCGCATATAGTAGTGATTCTATCTTGTGTGCTAAAAGACGTGGATTCGATTCGTTGCTCTGTGTCTGGGTGTTAAATTTATGTATTCAAGTAGTATATTTGAGATTCTTCTGCTATCTGAACATCACAAGTGCTTTGAGTGACGTACCACTGTACAAAATGTATGAGATGACGTGGATATTTATTATATATGGCCTCTGAACTGTCAAAACAAGAATTTCGACGTTTCTTAAAATCGCTCCCGCTTGTATCTTGGCCGCGACCAAACCCAAAGACAGTCATTGCAACTAATACGCTTTAGATGCACTTCTAATTAAACTGTTATGTTAGTTTGTGTCTAATGTTGCGAGAATGTCGCGGAATGTCGCGCAAATGTTGCCGTACGTGCGATAAGGTTGTCGCGTCGGTCGATACTCGTCGTTCCGCGCAACTGTGGATTTTGTTATTGTTATTGTTTCTTGTGATCTTAATGCTGATGTGTTAATGTTTGCTTGGTGTTTCAAATGTTTGATGACGAGGTTGCGTGACGTCTTACTTTTATATTTTGTTGCGTTAGGTTTATGAAAGTCTCCTTTAAGAGTAAACTCTTACTGGTGACACCTAAAAATAACTTGTATTTTTATTTATGTGTTAATTGGTATGTAATTTTAATATTATTTATATATATTATATATATTATTATATATTATATATATTATTATATATTATATATATTAGTATTTAATTTACTTTATTTTATTTCCATGAAATAGTAGTACAAACGAACAGCCTTATCACATTTTCTTCATTTATGTCCATCCAAAGGTTAGGAACGATAAGGTCGCCAATTGTATTCATCATACCAGCCATTGGAAGTCCACTGTTGGACATAGGCCTCTCCAAAAAAGGTGGTTTTTTGCCCATAATTGCCGCGCTGGGTAAGCGTGTTAGCAATCGCAGAGCGCAGCTATCGCGACGGGGATGCTGCTGCCGATCCCGCCCTGTGTATTTTAGCTGCACTGTTTCAGATTGAAATACCGCTATCTGTCGGTTCTGGTACCTCTTACGCCACCTGGTGCAGTAGGAGGTACTATTCTATTCTGCCAGTACCTCACGGCACGGCCAATTGTTTTATATGGATATAATTTATATAATTTATTTTTCTTTATATAACTTACTGTGTATAATAAAGAGTGCAACGTTATTATTATTATTACCTAAATCTACCAGTTCTAGGTATAATTTCATCATGTCAGAAATCTAAGCACGTCATAGTTCCCTCGAAATATTCCCAATATTTTACTATCCCATAATTGCTTCGTTAAGCATGTGGTAGAAATAGTGGAGTGTACCTTCGAAGCGGGCATCATCATCATCATAGCAGCCGTACGTCCACTGCTGGACTTAAGCTTCCCAAAGGAGGGGGTATTTGCCTATAATTACTGCGTTTGGCAACGTGGTCGAAATCGCAGTGTAGCTTCGTGATGAGAATACTGCTGCACATACCCGCCTTATTCCAACTGCTTTAGGTGGATATATCTTACGACACCTGGTACAGGGGAGATACTATTTACTCTGTCGGTGCCACCCAACTTGAAACGGTTATATTTCTGTCCATTTGCACCCTGTTACATTAAAGTTACAATGTCTGTAGTTGTAAATGAAGCTTGGACAGGTTTCGCTACTCGACGTCTTTCAAGCACCTTTTTCCGTTTCTCTAGACTGTTGACTATATTCTTGCCGGCCCAGTTCTTCTAGGCAGCAATATTTGCTTGTTTCTTACCGAAGTGACCTTGGAGATCTATTACTTATAATTATTACGATTTTATCGGATGGATGTACTGCCATCTGTCGGTTCCGGTACCTAGTGCAAAGTACGTTTATGTTCTACTCCATTTAAAAAGTCGACTGCATTTTTCGCAAAAACTAATTGATTATTGTAATCAGTGACGAAGTTTATCTTTTATCTATATGTGCAAAATTAACCCAAAATAACCGTTTCAAAAGATATGACAAGTACTTCGATATGCGGAGAGAATGCACCTAATTATCTAATTTAAAATGTCAAGTCTGTCATTGGGCAATGGTACAATAACCAATCGTTGTAGCTACCACCAGGCGAGGCTTAACCCCAAAAAGGTTCCATCGCTTCCTCATATAGGCGTCCCCAAGAAAACGAGAATTTTGCCCATAATTGCTGATGGATATACCGCCATCTGTCGGTTCTGGTACCTTAGTCGCCTCTTAAGACACCTGGTACAGAAGGAGGTACTATCCAACTCTGCCGGTACCTCATGGCTTAAGTCTAGAACTGAGAAATATTTATGCAAAACCAAACTATTACAAATGAGCAAACATCTAGTGTGTTGTGTGTTGTGAATACAGGAATGCTACAAGTTAATTACGCACACATCCATAACAGCTAATGGCTGCATGTTTATCTACAATTCTGGGTTTACACGGCAACATTAATTCTAACCCATCCGGAGATATCGATAAGCTAAAAACATTGGATAACTGACCAGTATCTCGCTCGGCGGGTTTGGCGACGTTGCTATAGGTACGGGTACTTAGGTGACCAGGTGCCCAATGAGGGATGGAAGACCAAACTATAAAATCATTTGTGAAATAGTATGTAGCCAGTTGTCCAATAGTTTTTGTCCATAATTGCCTCGCTGGATATGTCTGAGGGAAAAGTCGAGTGCTTGCCAAATTGAATGTTGCTACTTAGTCTGTCGTGCGCGATGATGTAGATGGTAGTGATCATATTTCATGCACCAAGGGTCGTGGTTTCGATCGTAGGGATCGACATCAAGGACAAATATTTTTTCTGTGTCTGGACGTTAAATATATATGTATTTAAGTATAATATTTAAGTAGTATTTAAGTATTTTATCGAATAGATATACCGCCATCTCTCGGATTCTTCTTACTAAATCTGGAGAGGTTGTATTTTACGCTGTCGTTATTCCATGGTTTGCTCACAAGCTTACGATCATTGATTTGATAAACCTTCGGGTCGTATCCAATAGTGGGTAGAGGTCTTATGGTGCATTTGCCAGTCCATTATATCCATTCCTTTGGTTTTGAACCCTACCCATTAGCACTTTAAGTGTATGACCAGCTGAGTCTTAGTTCTTCTTAAAATCTACATTTATATCACGCAAAGAGTTTTCGACAATTTGCCTCTCCTATAAAGACTATAGTGAGTGATATGCGTACAATATTTGTTTTCATCATAACAACAGAAACGTCCACTGCTAGTCATGGTCCTCTCAAGAAGGGGGGAATTTGTCGATAATTGCGCTGGGAAAGCGTGACGGCAATCGCAATTTTAGCTATACTTCTATGGGTGGATATGTCGCTATCTGTCGGTTTTCAGTCGCCTCTTACAGTACCTGGTACAAGGGGGTGTAGTTTTCTGCTATGCTGGAACCACAGGCTCTTGTGTAATATAAGCGAAGGTAAACAATCTATTGTTAAAAAAAGTTTGAGTATATGAATAAATAATAGATACTCAATACTCATACCAAGAAAACATCAAGCGATTCCCTCATCAGAAGGACCATTAAAACCCCGGCGTCAAGCTTATATCTCTGGGCAGTGCAGTGTGTGGCGCCCTCTACATTATATGTCAGATCGCGTCTCGGCTGATAAGACAGAGTGCTTTTGCTGATAAAGGCTTGCGCGAACGAAATCGGCGTATGATTTAAATTGCGATCTGTGATGGACCTTATCTTGGGACGTCGGGTATCCATTTGAGAAAAAAGATTTGATGATAATGCCGACTGGTTTTTTAATGTGCCCGGATAACTTATCTTGCTGGTTTGGGAATTTCGGTTTTTAGATTGTCTCGTTTGATGATTTCAACGCCCTTAGAGATTGTACGTGCGAATGTGGGTCCGTTGGTATTTCCTGCTTTGATTCAGTAGCGAAGAAATTTTTACAGCATACTTTGACCATGTTGGGTAACTTTGGACTGCTTGAAAACGTACAATAATACTTCTTCTACTCGTTTACAAATTTGTGCGTGTTCATAACTAAAATAAAAAATATGTAAAAAGTATAGACGTGTAATACTATCTATACAAATAATTTAACTCTTGTAGGTTTACAGTTTGTCAAAGTTACCACCGCAAAGGGGCAAAGTTATCCAGCATTTGCGGTATTACTTTATGAAAAACGATAATTTCAAAGTTCTTTATTATATTTAAAAATGAGTTCTATTGCTAAATTTAAAGGCACTCGAGTAAGTATTCTACTTTTATGTAATAAATTATTAAAATATTAATAATTCACACAACATCTAATACATTGCCCCAACTCTGAGATAAGTCGCTTACAGAACTTGTGTTACGGGCATCAAAGGAATCACAAATATAATACTTAAATATATATATTTAATTTGTGTAAAATATATATAATTAATGTCTGGGTGTTATATATATATATATATATATCCCTGGCACAGAACAAACACAAATATCATCATATAAATATTTGTCCTAGTTGGGGATCGAACCTCTGACCTTTGGCGCACAAGATAGAATCACTACTATCTGCGTCGTCAATAACATTGAACAATAATCAATTTTGATTAACTTTGACATTAAAATTTGACGTAAAATTTTGCAAATTCCCTCACCAAATTTATTGAAGATTCTTTTTGACATTCAACAAAGAGTACGTCAAAAATTGGTGTCAAAGTGACCTGACTATACTATAGTTATGGACGTTCAATCGTATGTAATGAAGCATATGTTATCAGGATTCAGAAGTGTAAGTTATTACAATTATTTACATACACATTACTTCTACGCATACATTGACGAGCCCAATGGCGTAAATGGTCCCATCGTTGGTTCAATCCCATGATATAGACATTTATATGATAAATTTATGTGCTTTTTCTATGTCTAGGTATTAAATAAGTATTTAAGTATTACATTTGTAATTTTTAAAAATGAGAAATTTATAAAATGTTGTGTGAATTTACCAATATTATTATTTTACTTGTAGGGCGGGCGGTACCCATGCGCTCTATTTCTAATGTTAGTAACAAATATTGGCCCGCAACACAGTAGTGTCAAAGTCGATCTTGTCGCAACAGTCAGGTGCTATCACGGGCCGGCAGCGCGGGCTATCGGTCTATACATCACGACGCGTTATCGCCGCCCGCCCAGCCGCACTCGTTTATTTTGCACAGCCCGCCCTGTGCGTTCGCGATATGTTATCTAGAATCGGGATCAATCGGTACTCAATAGTTAAATATTCTTCGAACAATCAATAATAAAACTAGCCTTTACTGATTCAAACTCATTCTATTATGGATGTACAGCGAATGATTTTATTAGTGACGCAGTGTAGCGGTTCTTAGAAAGACACACTAACATTTTTTTACTAGCTGTGGGGTAGGTAATAATGGAGTAAAATAGTTACTTTCCTTGTACCAGGTATCGTAAGAGGCGACTGGTGTACCAAACCTGACAGATCGGTATTACTATCTAAAACAACGAAGCTCGAATGGAGGTCGAGCTAGGCATCAGCATTTCCGGCGTGACACAAGGCTGCGCTCTACGATTGCCACTCTGCCCAGCGCGGCAATTATGACCAAAATTTCCTTTTCGTAAATTACCTAGAAAAATTATAATATGATAACCGATCTGTATATTCAATCCATCGTTTCGTTATAATGTACTGGTTGGGCGGGCGGGACGATGAAAACACACATGGGTTTTAGAAACAATTTTCGCTCTACAGTAGCGTCGGAGTCAATCTTGCCGGTGCAGGCAGGTGGTATCGCGCGCCGGCAGCGCGGGCTATCGGTCTATACATCACAGTGCGTTATCGCCGCCCGCCCAGCCGCACTCGTTTATTTTGCACACGCCGCCCTGAGCGTCCGTGATACGTGTGTGCTTTTGACGAGACGAGAGTCCTTGATGGAATAATTGAGTGAACTAATTGTTATCTTTGTGTGTGTCATTGTAACGTAATATATATATTTAATTATTTGTTTGCCATTTAAAGATATAGTAACTAAACACGTTCGTATGATAAGCATTTATTGTGTGAGATTCTAGTGCTAGAAACTCATTCAAAAAGTAGTTTTATAGTAGTACAATATAAATAATAAATTCCCATAACACTTCAAACTTCACTTAAAGCACTTGTGTCAAGGACGTCAGACAAGATAGGAACACAAATATACTAATTAACCTAGACACAGAATAAACAGAAATATCATCATATAAATGTTTGCTCCGGGTGGGAATCGAACCCACGACCTTTGACGCACAAGATAGGATCACTACCATCTGCGCCATTGGGCCCGTTATATCAGGCTTAATCTTTTCATTCTTGTATCACAAGTAAAAACAAACTGGTATTCTAAATGCATTTTGTTATATTACTGCATCGTTTTACTTTAAAAAGACTTGATACTATTACTATGTATTTGCTGAGCCGAAGATATTTTGACAACATATGTGTAATATATCAATCACCATAAAATGTACCTATCAATTAACAATCTACCAAACTTCAAGCCGGTGGAACATAAAAACACAAATCCCAAATAAACAGTAACCCCGATCATAACTTTATGTTCCAAAATGACAAACAGGTGCAATGTCAAAGTGCAGGCTACTGGCCCCCACTGTGGGGGCGGCAGGGGCCCGGGCGCTGCGGGGCCGGGGGCCAGGGGGCGAGGACTGCGTCTGTAAGATAACCGGCGATCTACGTGCCCGACGGCGGCGGACCGGGACGGATGATTCCGAAGATTGTTGCTGACTGTGTACATGGAAATGTTTTATATCGTGTTTGGTATTATATCAAAATGTCATCTATACAATTATGTTATATAGCTGTGCCCGCGACTTCGTCCGCGTGGAATAGTTTTTTTGGGTACCATACCTATTAACCTTAACTTATATAAACGTTGAATATCATGTTTATTTATATCGAATCAATGGCCTGAACAATAAGTTTCAAGTTTCTAGCTCTAAAAATAGCGATACTTTCTTACAATTTTTCATCCCCCTTTTTGACCCCTTACAACCCTTATTTCGAATTTAAAATAGCCTATGTCCTTTCTCAGGGTCTAAAGATTGTCTGTGCCAAATTTTATCAAAATCAGTTGAGAGGTTTAAGCGGGAAAGCGTTACAGACAGACAGACAGAGTTACTTTCGCATTTATAATATTAGTAGGGATGATACATTTACTTTTATTTTTTTAAGTATGAATGGTGTGAGTTTGAGAGATAGATTAAAGAATAGTGTGTAATAAGAGGTCGATATTGTGTATATGATGATATAGTGACAACAATAGAGAAAGGAATGTTAGATGGTTTGGACATGTAGAAAGGATGGATGAAAATAGAATGACTGCACAAATATATAGAGCGAAAGTAAATGGAAGGGTTGGTATAGCACGACCGAGGCGAACAATCTTAAGCAGGTAAAAGAAGTATTAAGGAAGGGCCAATAATAAACGAGCATACATGAAAAGACTAATGAGAGTAAGGGAAGCAAGAGAGGTTTGTCAAGATCGTAACAAGTGGAGATTCATAGTCTCTGCCTACCCCGATGAAATCCAAGCGTGATGTATGTATGTATATACTTTTATTTCCTAAATAAATACATATATTACCTCAAATGCGCAATAACCGTTAACTATTTACAATTTTTTTGTTATGCTCGCGATATTTCACAGTTTTTAAATCAGTAAGACGACGAATGTAAATACCTTCTGCAAAAAAGTACACTAATTTTTTTTCAATTTTCTTAACTAATAATATTATTTGCCATAAAGGACCATGAATACATGGTATATTTGAATAAACCTATAAAAAAATACTTCCTGTTTATTATGTAATCATTATGTCATTGGTTTCATTTTATACACTTAAAAAAGGCGATAAGTGATATTTTTGTTGTACACAAAATTTAGTTTAATTTTTGTCAAAATTTTTCGTTTAAACCAATACGATAATTAATAATAATATTTAAAAAATATATTCATTAGAATTCTAGAACTATTTTTAGTTTAAAAAAATGCGGTTATAAAGTTAATAATAAATAACTGCACTTTTCAGTACTTAGCTATAAAATATCGTAAAATGCTTTTGCAGTTATAAAATGACAGCGAGTGCACCAAAGCGATAAGGCAATAGATGCAACGCAAGCCTTCAAATAACGCAGTCTTTTTCTTTTTCCGCTGTTCACTGGTGTGGCCGTATATAGAGGGGAGGTCGGGTGCTATGCCCACCCCAGGATGGTCTAGAGCCCTCTCCAGGATGTTGGGGTACCGACTCCAAAAGTTGTACATTGAGTGTGGACTGCTTGAGTGCAACGTTGCATCAGACATGGCATGTCAGGGGCCAGCACCACCCTTCCTGAAATTAACCGTAGATACAGTTACCGCGATGGTTTCGAGACGATCTTGAAAACAGTTGATGTCTGAACGTCCTATTTTAATTACTATCAAAATGTCAATAATTGAATAGAGTTGATTTTCGGAGCGACAAAAAAAAAGAACTGCGTATGTGTATATGTAATTTATCCGTTGTTTATGGTTTTTATAACAGATTAAAGTCTGAGATTTGGAGGTATATTATTCCGTAACATTGTGAGGTTCAAGCTGGACAGATTCGTTTTTGTTTGGTGGTGGTGGTCAACATTAATTTGGCAGGTCCGTCCGATGGCGCAAATGATAATTATCCTATCTTATGATAAGTTTTGTGTTTGTCCTGTGTCTGGGTGTAAAAAATATGTTATTAAGTATTATATGTGTTATGAGAGTATGAGACGTTATGTGAATATTACGAATATTATATTATTCTCGCATTTGAGGCTGTAAGTTCTTACAATGAACGGGAGACGCCGCAGGCAGTAGCTAGTCAACGATAAACGGCGTAGATACATACTGAGTTGCTTTAAAAAATCATAAAGAGCTGTAGGGGTAATAAAGGAGACAGACGCGAGTGCGGCGTCGAGATAACACCACCATAATGGATGCACCGCGATGATAACACCCAACCAACCGCCGCGTTCTCTACCAATTAAAATATTAGAGACTAGCAGCACTCCGCGGGTTCACGTTAACTTGTACAACTTTCATACTAACGTTGCAACCCCCCTTTTACCCCAGTAAGGGATGTTTTTTGAATATTTTACACTTGTTTCATGACTTTCGATGAACAACATATTATACAGTATTCATTTGAATATTACTCCTTTAGGGGGTGAATTTTTCAGTCCTTTCTTAGTGCGCCCCCACTTTAAAAGAGACAATAGGCCTTGGCCTAGGCCTTGCGTTGATATGTCAGTAAGTCTGATTCATTCTTTTATATAGATAGATGTACTTCAGAAACTGTAGGACAACATATGTATTTGTCTAACTTATATACCTAACTCAGACAGTAAACTTATAACGGTCCCGATGGCGCAAATGTTAGAGATCATATATTGTGCGTCAAAGGTCGTAGGTTCAATCCTAGTACAAATATGTGTATGATGAATTTGTGTTTGATCTGTGTCTGGGTGTTAAATGAATATTTAAGTACAATATTTGAGATTCTTCTATTCTTTAATGTCCGTAACACAAGTGCTTTAAGCGATTTATCAAGGAGTCAGATCAATGATGCTGTAAGAATTTATATATATATATATGTATTCACATACGAAGTATGATTATAAAGTAAGGTTACTTTCTAAATTTCTTGCCCTCTCTACACTCTAACTTTTAAGTATTTTTTGTTGTGTTGGTACACTCTTCACGATCATATGTTCATCCTACTATAAAGTCACATCCCGCTGTCTGTCTGCCTCTAAATATGCTAAGATCTTTAAAACAACGGAACGGATTTTGATGCATTTTTATAGATAGAGTGACTTAAGATGAAAATGTATAATACATGCAAAATGTAATAGAGAAACACATTTTTTTGTTTTTTTTTAGCAACAAAGCATTTTAGAGATTTCTAATGTGATGTCGTAAAAATATGTATTTTTTAAATACAAACGCTGGCTAAATCCGAACAGATAAAACCAGATAATATACTGCAGTATTGTTCACTTTATATCCCACTCTTAGTGATTCCCACAATAACCATTTCATATCCTCATTGCACCCGAGTGAGGCGAGGGCGGGTCGCTAGTATAATATCACAAAGTGATTAAGAACAAATATTGTAAATGTATCTCTCAATTTTTCATTACAAAATTCGACATCACTAATTAGCCATATATCTCAGCATACTAAGACTGTATTATTAGTACATAATAAAAAACTATCTAATGGCAGATCTGCATCGTTAAAAGCTCAACAAAAAACAACCTTAATGCCGTGGCTTATCGAGTGTTCGAACCATCCATTACCATTAAAATGGAACTTTATCTCGGACCATAAAACGCGCAGATATACGTTATTAATAATAATAAATAAAAACAATAATGAAATTAGGCAATAAATAAGAAGAGTGATACACTGATACAGAAAAAATGAGTACTGAGACTCACTTCTATGCTAAAAGTGGACGCGTTTCCATTGTTAACGGTAACGATACATCTTAAAAATTTATATTCACTAGAAACAAATCAACTTGCCCCAGGTTTTTTACCTAAGCGTAGGGGCTTCACTATTATGCTATCGAGACCTTAAAAGACACGACGATTTTTTGCTAGTGTTATTACGATGGTTAGTATCGGTTTTAAAAGTCCATATCTTTATATATAACAATGTCGTATCACGTTGTTTTACCGGGATAAACTCCTAAAGTAATAAACAAATTCGAATAAAATCAAGCGCAAAAAAAAGACGTGGGTTTGTGGAAACCTACCCTAGCTACATTTACATCAAGCTATATAAGCACTATTTTTAGAAAACGCAACCGGCTGGTCTATAAAACTTGCCAATAACCTTGTTGATATAACGCTTACTAAGAAACTTTATTACTTGTTGTAAGAACAAAATGCAATTAGTTAATACTTGTTCCAGGTTGTCGCACTCCTATGTCGTCCGGTTAATTGTAAAATTTTAACCCTGTTGATCCCGACACTGTGGGATTTTTTTTTCCGCTCTTTGGTCATGATGTAGACATGCAAACAAACTTTAAGTAATATCTTTCTATACAAATTCACTATTAATTGATTGTATAGACCTTGCACTAACAATTAGAAATACATCATCATCATACCAGCCATTAAAAGTTCACTGATGGACAATAGGCCTCTCAAAGACAGAAGATTTTTCCCAATAATTGCCGCGCTGGGCATGCGTGTTGGCTATCGCAGTGTGCAGCTTTTGCAACGGGGATGCTGCTGTCCATCCCCGCCCTATGCATTTGAGCTGCACTGTTTCGGATGGATATACCGCTATCTATCGGTTCTGGTACCTTAGTCGCATTCTTTCATTTCTTGGGGAAGCCTATTTACAGCAGTAGACTTCCTATGGTTGTTATGGTGGTAATGATAAATATATAATTAATTCCCCCAACATCTCATACATTGACCTGTATCCATGGTAAATCGCTTCAAGCACTTGTGTTACGGACACCAGACAACAGAGAAATCACAAATACACTACTTAAATAAATACATTTAACACCCAGACACAGAACATATACAAATACCATCATATTAATATTTTCTCTGGGTGGGAATCGAACCCACGACCCTTGGCACACAAGATAGGATCACTATCATCTGCGCCATCGGGCCGGTCGATAAAAAATATTAAAAGCCGTCAAGATATTGTTGTCCAGCCTGTCGTTGCAAATCTGCGCCAAAAGAAGGACCCTTGTTATTAAAATATAAGCAAACTTTCATACATTTTATCAGATATACCATATGGTGTGTTATTTACGAGTGTGTAGCCGTCAATATCTCGGGACCACAGCACCGGTATCGGATATGCGCATCTGAAAATATGACAACACGCGCATTTTCATCAGACGCGTGGGCTGAATCGCGCGGTATCATTGCGCCGGCTATCGACGCGCCGGCTGTCGCGTGGGTGGCCCGGGTATACGGATGGCCTCCGAATATCGCTTGACTCGTTCCACGGTTTCTTGGAATGCTGGATTACAATGCGGGGAAGTCGCGGCTGTGTGCTTTTCACTAGGATTGCAAATAGCCGCGAACATTAATAATGCGTCGCTTATTTCAGAGTCTGTGGTGTGTTGTCGTATTCTTAGTACTAGTGGTCGCTAGGTGGTCGAAATTCGACCATAATTTACGAATACTTAGATGACGATGTGACAAATATGATATTAAAGACCAAAGTATATATTAAATTGTGAAATTAATTGCCTCATGGGCATGAGCCATTGCCTGGACATGTTTGGGGTAAATGTCGAGAGTTGAGCTTTGACGGACCCGATGGCGCAGATGGTAGTGATCCTATCTTGTACGTCCAGGATCGTGACTTCGGTCCCCTACCAGGACAAATACTTATATGATGATATTTGTGTTTGTTCTGTGTCTGGAAGTTATATATATGTATTTATGTAATATATTTGTGATTCCTGTGTTGTCTGATGTTCATAATACAAGTGCTTTAAGCGACTTATCTCGGAGTCAGATCAATATATGAAATGTTGTGGTAATTTGATGAAACAAACTCACATAATAAACCGTACAATTTACCATTATTTTTGCAATAATTTAGCCCCACGCACTTCCCGATACTATCAGAAAGCATGGATATAATATACCTTGTATTACATAATGATAATGTAACTCTCCGTTAGTAAATTAGTTTTTGTAATCAATTAACTAAAATTCGTGTTTATTCATCACAAACGTAAGGTTATATAAATCGCTGCACTGCACCAGGTGTCGTGTGAAACGACTAAGGTACCAGAACCGACAGATGGCGGTATATCCATACGAAACAGTGCAGCTCAAATGCACAGGGTGAGTATGGGCAGCAGCATCCCCGTCGCGAAAACTGCGCTCTGCCATTGCCAACACAGTTGCTCAGCGCGGCCTTAATGGCCAAAAACCTTACTTTCTTGAAGCAGCCTATGTCCAGCAGTGGACTTGCCAGCTGGTATGATGATGATGATGAAAAAATAATATAGCCTATTAATCGGTGAAGAAGTGTCATTCTAATAAAATAATTAATTAAATTGGTCGTGTAGATATTGAATTTATTCGTACCAAAGAAATAAACAATTAAATTTCACCTCTTCATAATAAATAATATATACGCAAATCTTCCTCGACCTCAAATCGTTTTGCTTCAAATAGCGCAAAATATAAACGACATTTAGAAAACAAATCCCACATTGCACCTCACAGCGACTATCTCTTCGCTGTCCCGTTATCAGAACCGCGAA
This sequence comes from Heortia vitessoides, assembly GCA_020976665.1. Classification (NCBI taxonomy): domain Eukaryota; kingdom Metazoa; phylum Arthropoda; class Insecta; order Lepidoptera; family Crambidae; genus Heortia; species Heortia vitessoides. The sequence continues at coordinate 19,771,815 of JACJUM010003174.1, read as the reverse complement.
AGCGAAGGAGCCCCGAGACCAGAATGCCCTATTGTTCAGTCTCAAACACAAATTGATAGCTGATATTCTGTATTAACGATTCGTTAATGTCCCATTGCAAAGTCTGTTAAGACAAAATAAATGTTGTAACATCGTTTAGTCAGGAAATCAATCTTCATAAAAACAAATAACTCTCTTATCCTTTAAAACCTATTTTTAGACTTTCCAGTGTCTTTAAAAGTCTAGTAACTTATAGACTCAAAATACTACTAACATAGGCAACAAAGTTAGTAATGTGCGGATGTTTGTCACTCCGGAACAGCTGCACAGATCTAAATGTAATTTGGCACTTGTTAATATTGATAATATGCAATAACACTGCTCTATAAAAACTGCATGTTTTGCACAGTTTTGCTGTCAGAGATCAACATAGACTTCTTTTTGGAATAACAAGAGTTCTTCTGGGATGATTTAAAAAGTGGCTAGCAGAAAGCTAGTGTCTTTTTTTTATTAGACCAGATCGACAAACAAGCATACAGTCCGCGTGATAGTAAGCGTCACTGCAGCCTACAGACGCTCATAATTTCACAAGGATATCACTAACGCGCTGCCAAGCTTGTGACTTGAGGATAATCTGCCACGTTTCCCAGTAAATTTACTTCCTCTCTCACCCTTCAGACCGGAACACAGCTATTTGGCGGTAGAAATAGGTGAGAGGGAGGTACCAGTGCAGACGACCTTTTTTATAAGGTCTACCTCATGTAATAAAATATATTATTCGCATCAAATTACCGAAGAACACTTGAAATATTTCTCTGTACGTTTATATTTAAATAATTTTAGTTGAGTCTTCCTGAAAATCTATCGAAGTATATAAATAACGAGGAATGTACCAGTTTTGCCTAAAACATAACTGGGATCTATTCAATGTTGTTCCATCGAGATCAAAGCGAGTTATCTGAAGCAAAAGCATGCTATCGACGCATCTGCTGCCACGTGGTGCGATAACAGAGGACTTCACTATCTGTTACAAGTGTTCGAATAAAAGATGGCGCCAGTGAGCACAAGTGGTTTAATAGTCTCCTTTGCCGTGTTACGATGCGCTTTAGTCAATGTTCGTTTTATTTTAACGTACTAGCAACATACGGCGCTTTTACCTGCGTGGTTCCTATCTCGTAAGAATGTGGGGATGAAAAATAGTTTATTGTTTTTATTGAATAATGTTACATTCCATTGATGATAGAGTTTTTGAAATCGGTGTAATAATTTTCGAGGTTATTTGATGTAAACGTACGAAATTTAAAACTTGCTTACATAGTTCTATGTATTTTAGATAGAGATCTATATTTTTGTATGATAATTATAATTGGTGAAGACTGCAATTTGAAATGGTGAAGAGTTTTTGAATTGAGTTTTCGTTATGTATATACAAATCTTTCCTCTTTTTAATTATAATGTAGATATGTTGCATAAGCGTTGAAAAGTACGGACTTTTGTATCGAACATAACATTTACTAGAAAAAAAAAACAACTAGTCTCAAACTTCAGATAGAACTCGACCCTGCATCTTTTCCTTTCTCACTATTTTTGTACCTTAGCTTTTACTTTATTAGTTTGAAGAACGTTTTATTGGGTTAAGAATAAGAAATACAATTAATGACAAGACAATTAACACAATCAAACAATTAAAGTACGAACGATTTAAATTGTCCGTTTAAAAATTTTGGTACAAACACTCACTAAGAAATGAAACGGAATTTAAAAAAATCCGTAGAATGTCAAAGCTGGACGTAGGTCTACCCTAGAAAGGCGAAATTTGCCCATAATTGGAACGCCATGTTGCATTTCGAGCAGATATACCGACATCTGTCGGTTCCGGTGCCTCATTCTCTTCTGGCGACACCTCATATAGATAGAGGTACGATTCTACACTGCCAGAACCCCACAGTGATTTGACTAGATCGATAAGTATACAGTTTGCGTGATCGTAAGCGTCCTATAGATGCTCGTATTATCGTAACCGTTGCCAACCCTTCAAACTAGAACACAGCAATGCGAACACTGCTATACCTTATAACTAGAGATAACTTAAAAGGACATGATAAACCTTTCTTAGTTGCAAAACACCACTAAACACGGCGCCTACGCCGGGAGCTTTCACTAAATGCAAAACCATGACTTAACGACCCCCATAAAATACTCCCAAATCTAGTTAGCCGTACAAAAAGCTATCTGAAGGTAGTACAACAAAGTCTGTCTGTCGCTAAATTAAGTCGGCACTGATACGGACCATAAATCGTTGTATCGGCCAATAGGCGATCGGAATCTGCCCCCACCGCTCCCCCCCGCCTGCACCCCAGCGCCCCCCTAGTGCACCGCTTAAGTTTGTCCCCGTCTTCTGCAATGTTGTTTGAATCATTGAACTTGCTTGTTTTGTGCGCGATAAATATGCAATGCAACCTATGTTTGGGTGTGCTTTTTTATGATTTGCTGTTAAATCTTGAAATATATATGTATATATTCGTATATATATGTATATATGTGTGTATATGTAAATATGTGTGTATATATGTATATAATAAATAATAATAATAAATTCCCACAACACCTCATACATTGACCTGACTCCGTGGTAAGTCGCTTAAAGCATTTGTTTTACGGACGCCAGACAACATAGAAATCACAAATATACTACTTAAATATATATATTTAACACCCAGACATAGAACAAATATAAATATCATCATATAAATAATTGCTATGGGTGGGAATCGAACTCACGACCTTAATATGTTATAGCCATAGTAATGTATCTGGATATTATAAATGCTGTTGAAATGAGAGCACTTCGAAGGAATGTTTCCGTAAAACAGATATGGATTATTAATTTTCTCTATAGAATCAGCACGACTTTTTACACAGTTTAGCAGTCGGGAAGCGACATTGACTTCTTCCCACTTCCCGGAATCACTAGCGATCCTAAGGTATCGGACAAAGTTATTGGTGTAAAACTAGTAAATTTTTTTTTATTTATTAAACCAAGTCAACAAACAAGCATACAGCCGCGTGTTAATAAGCTTCACTGCAGCCTACAGACGCTTGTTATGTTACAAATATATCACTAACGTGTTGCCAACCTTGTAATTTGAACGTCACATTACCCAGTAATTTCACTGCCTCTCACGCCCTTCAAACCAATTATTATTATAAATGCTAAATCTAAATATTCTTTAAGATTTTTTTATTTATTTACATCGTGCTCGATTCTTGTGAACGTGAGCTTTATGAAGCACAGCAGATTAAAGCGGTACAAGCTTTAAGATGTTCCAAAAGCACACGTATCCGATACGCTCCCAAAGAAGCGCGTGGGTGCCGATATGAATCCAGACATTGTCCGGCACTGAACAGGGGTCGTGATTAGGCTATCGGACTTTGTTACTACCTAACCTAATGTGGACGTAAGGATTTATTATTGATACTTGTAAGTTACCTACTTTTGAATACAGTAACTGTTTCTTTTCCATGCTTTTGTTTATCAATATTTTCTGGTTGGACTTGAACCCGCATCGATTCCCGTCCGTAGGTATACACAACCATTTATGCTCCCGAATGTAGACACGCCAAATTTTTATACACAACTCTTATGCTTATCTCGATTAATTCTCGATGTTTGTACGTATGTCTAAAGATAACAAATTAAGAACACTAGTTTATTTATTTTGTATCTTTGTTTGGTTTTAGAATGAGAGTTTAGAATGAGATTGAAAATATTTTATCATATCAGCTATCTAAATACCATTGTGGACATGGGCCTTCCTAAGATAGGGGGATTTCTGCCCATAATGACAAGCCGGGTAGGCTATCACAAAACGTACCCTTGGTATATAAGCTGCGCTGTTTACAGAGAGAGGTACTATTCTACTTCGTTAGTGCCCTACGCTTTATTCGAGCTCAATAAGAGCATCACAAATTTCAAATTTGTCTAAACAGATATTTTAGCACTGTGGCGCCAACTGCCTTTAGTAATAGATTCTAATAACAGAAGAAAGCAACTGTTACGCTCATTATACAACTATGCTTATCTTTTAGTAAAAAAATTATAATCATAGATATAGTGTCGCAATATAATGGGTCATTTTAATTAATCGCGTCTGCTGATAGGCACGATATTTACAGGTGAGGCCCACACACCCTGTAGCGCCCCCTCGGCCCACCCTCAACCCCGCACCATTACCGCTGATAATTAAGGCTTTATACTAAACATACAATCCTTAGTAAAAGTTATGTATGAATTAAACAATTGATATAAGGAAAATTTTTAGTTAATAGAAGTAGGAAAAAAATTACTTGGTTAAAAATATTGTTCTTAAAATTTTCTTAAAGCAATATTTCTGCTTCAAAAGCTCTCAAAAGGAAATCACTGATCTTTCGAGCTGTATACTAAAATCGACAAACAACAACTTTTTAGTACATATCAGACCTGACCAGAAGATATACTATAAAGTAACTCGATCACAGCCGAGTGCCGAGCGGCGACGGATCGACCCGCAAATCAAACGATCGTGCGCCGTAGATTAAAACTGGCAACACTAAACTCGGGACTAATCGGATTTTATAGGGTGGCAACATTCACACGGTTATCTCAATATCTTATATTCGTTTCGCAGGCTTTTCTACCACTATGAACTATCGCAAATACAAATGCATAAGTTCCTACTCCAGGTTCTCCTAAGGGTAGAAGAGTGACATATTTTACAAAGTCCTTAGCACTATAGACGTACGTGAATAATGAATAAATCATCATCAGTAACAGGATATCAGCCATTGGAAGTCTACTGGACATAGGCCTCCGCAAGAAAGAGGTAATTTTGCCCATAATTGCCGCCTTGGCACGCGTGTTGGCAATCGCAGAGCGCAGCTTTCGCAACGAGGATGCTGCTGCCCATCACCGCCCTGTGCATTTGAGCTACACTGCATCGGATGGATATACCACCATCTGTCGGTTCCGGTATCTTAGTCGCCTTTTACGACACTGCCTTTACGCCTTTTACGAGTATAGATTTAAGTAGACCTCTGTATGACTGAGATACTAGACCCCCCTGCCCCTTCCCAACCGTTTCGCTTAAAGAAACAGTATTTAGGTGGGCAGCGGTATCCCTGATTCAAAGCTACGATATTGGAAAGGCAATTATGTACAAAACTACCCTTCATTCGAGAGGACTATGTCCAACTGTGGCCGTTCTATGGCTACTACGATGACAAACGAGGTATTAATTTATTTAAAATAGCTCCGTAATAATTATCAAATACTAACTGACAGTTAGTAACTGTCCGCGACTTTGTGTCCATACTTCCTGAAGCCAAATCTATCTCAAGATTACATCTTTTCGGGATAAAAAGTATATAACTACATGTTATTGTGGATTTTTAATCACCTCTGTGCCAAATTTTAGACATATAAATTTATAATATTAGTAAGAAAGTAAGGATAGTGAAGGTGAGAGGTAAAAAAAATATTTATAATTTGTATTTTATTTTTTATTTATTTATAATTCACAGCTCTTATATTCTTATTAAAAAAGGATTGTCTAAACTTATACAAATAAATGATGTTACATATGTATATATATAGTTTTATAATACACCGATGCACCTTGAACCTTTCTATCTCTAGTATTGCCATTAGAAAGCCAATAAACATCACCATATTTAATTCTGGCAATAATAACAAAGGCAACTGAAGTGCGTCGACACATGCCACCGCGAGTCACGCACGTGATATGCGACGTGATGCGCGATCACGCGATAAAATATCACGTCACGCTATCCCCACCTCGTACGACGTCGGAGACACCTTGCTTCAAGGGTTTAGTGTTTGCGGGTCTTCTTGGTACTGGATGTGATTCTAAGATTGGTTTATTGTAAGAGAGTAGGCGATTGTGGAGAAACGTTTTTTTTCGAACGAACCTATTGCTGGACAACTCAGACGTCAATTCTAGTGCCCCTGCGTGCCTCACGGCGACTACTACGCAAATAAAAACTTCAAGTGTCACCAAATCACTACATAGTTATAAAACAAAGTCGCTTTCCGCTGTTTGTCTGCCTCTATCTATGCTCTAATACCAGCCTCTGAAAGTCCACTGCTGGACATAGGCCTCCCCAAGATAGGGGCAAGTTGCCCATAATTGCCGCGCTGGGCAAGCGTGTGAGCAATCGCAGAGCGCAGCTTTCGCCATGGGGATGCTGCTGCCTATCTTAGCCCCGCGCATTTGAGCCGCAATATTTTGGATGGATATACCGCCATCTGTCGGTTCTGGTACCTCAGTCGCCTCTTACGACACCTGGTACAGCGGAAAGTACTATTCTACTGTGCCGGTATATATATATATATTCTATTCTCTCAGATCTTTAAAACTACGCAACAGATTTTGATGCGGCTTTTAATAATAGATAGTTACTTTTAATAATAATAGATAAAAGGAAGGTTTGTATGTATAAATACATACATAATATAGTATAAATAATTTTTGCGGTTCCATTACAAACACTGTCTGAACCCGATAAGATAGATGAAAATAATGTACTACCGTATTGTATACCTTAAAAAGGCCAACGAAAAATTCCGCGGTGAAAATATGACCATCTGTTAGGGATAAGCCACAATAACTATTTTATATTCTCATTGCACCCGTGCAAAGTCGGGGCGAGTTGCTAGTCATAAATAAAAAATCTTGACAGGCATTTGGTATTGCCTATCTTGTGCGCTAAGGGTCGTGGGTTCGATCAATTTATATTGTTTCCTTGTGAGGTATACATATTTCAATATTATATTTGTTTTCTTGTTTTATTCATATCTCTGTAGGGAAATATCTTTGAGTATCCTAATAGATATACTTCCAATGTATTATATATCCAACTAAATAAAGCAGAAAAAGAATGCTACGAACAAATTCTGATTCTCGCAGAAAACGCTTCATCGCATCTCTTATACAACACTGTGAACTATGAAATACACAGCACACTGTCGCACACTGTCAGTATTTTCCCAATTTCTTTATTTAATTCCTTATTTTATTGTTTAAGATAGTCCAATTTACTACATATGTATTGTCTAGAATAATAACACACATGTTTCTTACAATTTTTTTCTTTACATAATGGGAAATGGCATATTAGTTTTTAAATTGTAACCGTTTAAAATAAATTAATAAAGGGCAATACTATGGTTAATACTGGAAAAGCCGAATAGTATTTTGACTTGACCAAACCTGAACCAATTCCTCTGTTGTCTGATGTCAGTGACACAAGTGCTCTAAGTGACTTCTCTTGGAGTCAGGTCAATATATATAGCGAGATGTTGTGTGAATTTTTTATTATTGTACCACAGTGAGAGAGGCTATAGCGTAGTGTGTGAGTGTGTTCAAAGAGGAGACCATTGATATTCTGTGGCTACCTCAGGAATGAGACGCAAGGAACTCGCTGTCAGTAATACAACTAAATAAAACTTAAGACACATGCCGTGAGGTACCGGCAGAGTATAATAGAACCTGAACTAGGTGTCGTAAGAGGCGACTAAGGTACCAAAACCGACATAAGGCGCTATCCAACCAAAACAGGGCACGCCCGTCGCAAAAAATGCGCTCTGCGATTGCTAACACGCTTGCACAGCGCGGCAATTATGGGCAATAAACTTCATTTCCAGGAGAGGCCTATTTCTAGCAGTGGACTTTTCAACGGCTGAAATGATCATGTTGAAGACAACTTGTTTTCCACTCCGACACCGGGAACCATACTCCTTACTTTTCAATGAGTGACCTCGTCCGTCCTTCCGGTGGCGCTAGAATTGAGGTCTAAAAAGTTCAGCATTCGTTTGGTCAAAAATAAACCTTTTGGGGGCCCATTTTAGGGTTATTTAAAGCTTTGTTATTTATTATTATTTATTGATTATAATAATAATAATACATTCCCACAACACAACAATACCTACGTTGACCTGACTCCGTGATAAGTCACTTAAAGCACTTGTTTTACAGAAGCCAGACAACAGAGGAATCACAAATATACTACTTAATTACATATATTTAACACCCAGGCACAGAACAAACACAAATATTATCATATAAATATTTGCTCTGGGTGGGAATTGAACCCACGACCCTGGCGCACAAGATAGATCACTATTATCTGCGCCATCGCCCCGTCATTATTGGAGCTTATTCATGAAACTTTAAATATCTCTTATATCCGTTTTTAAAAACAGATACACTACAAATCGTTACTCTTTATAATTAATACTTTAAAAAGTCTACATACAAAATTAATCATAGCACTTCAAAAGATAAAGTACTTGAAAACAAATCTCTCTCTATCTCGAAAACCATCATAACTAAAAGCTTTTTTTTACTATAAAGTCAGCAAACAAGCTTATGGTCTGCTTGATAGTAGACGAGGCCGCAGGTCTTCAGCCTATACGCTTGCATTATCACAAAGACATCACTATCGTGTTGCCAGTCTTGTGAACTGAAGATACTGTCATATTTACCTAGTCATTTCACTGCCTTTCTCAAACTTCATACCAGAACACAGCAATGCGAACACCTTACCAATGCATACGAACTTTTTAAGAGGTCTATCTCTAGTAAACATTCGCAGTAATTTAAGTCTTTTTTTTTAATTATCTCAGCCATTGGAAGTCGACTGCTGGTCAGACCTCCCCAAAAAGGGGAATTTTCCCCATAAATGCCGCGCGGGACAAAACTAGAGTCAATCGCAGAGTTGTATATTGCTGCTGCCCTGCGTATTTGAGTTATGCTAATTCTGATTTTCTGCCTCGGACCACTGATCTATGGGTAAAATTCACTGCGTCGGTATTCCCAAACCTTCAACTTAACATTAGTATGGATACATCTATACCTATGGTAAAAAAAAGGTCTGTATGTACGGTACAACTTACGTACCTTCAAGAACAAAATCTATTCTCATCTTAAAGGCCGACAACGCGCCTATGATTCCTTTGGTGTTGCAGGTGTCCAAGAGTGACGCTGATCACTTACCATCAGGTCGTTGGCTCGTATGCCCTTTACAATAGAATATAATATATATATACCGCCACCTGTCGGCTCCAGTACCTCAGTATCTATTTGTAACACCTGGTACCCCAAACATGCATAACCTTAAACTAAATAGTGATAGTTACAATTCCTTTCAAATGATAATCATTATACATATTCATGGAGTTACCAGAATTTGCCCTAGTCAGCTAAACGGAATGGGTTGAAAAATGGGTTAGTCTGTAATATATTCAGGGTGTCGTGGGGAGCGGTTGACAAGAGCGTATTGACTCGGGCGCGGCGTGCGTGCGATACACATCTGTTTGTACGTCACAAGTTGATAAGTTCACAAACTATGCTCGCTATGCGGTGTTCTAAATTTCGTCACGCAATATATTTGAGTGAGTTATTTATTTTTGCAATAGTTTATTCGTCATGTGATATTAATCTTTGTATACCAAGTGGAGCCGATTGATGATAGTATACCCAGCTGTAATATCGTAAGTGGAATACGACAGGTACCGCCAAAGTAGAATGGTACAGATACTAGGTGCCGTAAGAAGCGACTAAGGTACCAGAACCGACAGATGGCGGTATATCCAGAAAGTGTAGCTCCAATGCACAGAATGGAGATGGGCAACGTCATCCCTGTCGCAAAAGCTGCGCTCTGCGATTGCCAACACGCTTGCCCAGTGCCACAATTATGGGAAAAAATCCCTCTTTCTTGTGGGGGCTTGTGTCCTGGACTTTCTTTACGGATTAACACAAATGTCAATGTATGATGTCGTGTGAATTTGTTTATTAATCAATAAGAATTTCTGAGATGCCACAACTCGATCTATTTAGGACACCTAAACAGCGATGCCCTTTCATCGGCTCCAATATGCACGTGGCAACTAGATCAACACGAACAAAGGCCAACTCAATCCGATATGAACGATAGACGCAAATCGAAACTGGCAAAAGGCCTGTATAATATAAAGCTATACCTTCCACCTACCAGGTCGTTATAGGCGACTTAGTTACCACATCCAACAGATCGCGGTATATCCAAATAGTGGTGCTTAAATAAAACATGGATGGGCAGTAGCATTTCCCTTCCTACGCTCTGCGATTGCCACTACGCCTGCACGTTGCGGCAATTATGGGCATCATTTCCCCTTTTTATAAGCCTATGTCCAGCATTGGACGTTTGACGGCTGCTGTGATGACGATAAATATAATATAAACGTTGTATTAAAAATTAAACAGTTGAAATTCTGACACTGCTAAAATATCAGAGTTCGTTAGATGTAAAAAGTATTTTATATAATAAATTAAGGCTGTATCACGTATATTCTATTGCCTTCTAAAAAAATATTTCGTTTTATAGAACTCTATGTGGTTAAGATATTTCGCCTCGTTCGTCCTATACCAACCCTTCCATTCACTTCCGCTCTATATATATGTGTTTATGTTTGTGTTATGTACTCAGAATCAACGAAGATCGCAACACAAACTTCCAGAGCCTACACAAAATGTAACAGGAATCAAACCCGCAACCCCAGCATTACAGCCGAGGTTCTTAACCACTGCTATAAATAAGTCGTGCAATAAATACACGACCTCTATTGATTTTCCATTTAAATCTAAATGTAAATTTTGTTTCTTTTCAGGTAAGTTTCAGCAAGGCGCCCACAGCACTGGTAATGTGACTCGCAAACATTCAAAACACATTTCAAGCATGCACTACACTTCAAAACGTCGCTAACGACCGCTAAACGAACGAAGAATACGCCATTAATCCGAGAGAGGCATTCAATTTTAACGTAAAACATAAAATGCGCATAAAAACACCGATACAAGACATCCGAAATAAATATCGATTCATAACACAATGCAATCTATAATCGAGCAAAAAGTAAGGGTGGCCACACATCCGAGCGGTATCGCGCCGCGAATCGGCGCTGTCCGGTTATTGTCATTCGCGCGCAATCGCGCGCGGCGATCGCGCCGCGCCGATCCGCGATCCGAAGACAGCGAAAGGACACGCTGCTACGATAACATCTGTCAAAATACTTCTGAATTAACTATTCGGTTTGCGGTCTAACGCACAATGGCGCCGCTCGACGCATCGGCCATGAATAATTCTGCGGTTTGCAGAACAAGATTGCAGCGTTACTTCACTTTATGATTATTTCAAGAAACACTGACACGTTTTTAATTTTAATTATTCGAATATGATCTGCCGTGATTTCTGTCCTGGCTGCATTTTTGATACCAACCCATACCTATTCGGATGGTATCCGTCTTCATGTATCCGTTATGAAGATCAGTAGTGTTGGAACATTAAAAAATGACTTATGATTATAATGACAGTACGTTAAATACTTCTCTTTATACGATAAGAACGTGCTGTTAAACTTCGCCCGCTACGAGCGCCATCGCCGAAGGAAATATATGTAATTAAACATAATACATCCGCGAACGACGCGTGAGGTGCGTATCAATTCGCGAACAATGCCGTCCACGCGTCGATATATTCGCTTTCGATATCTCTTACCTATTAATTCAACATGGACGCGCTCCTAATTGCCCCTGCGAAATATCGTTGACATTTCTACACCAATACCGCAATCACACTTAAAAACGATGCACTCAAAATATGAACCTTACACCAACGTAATAAAGGCGGTGACAGACGCACCGGCGAGCTTGCAAGTCGGTATTTACGCGGCGTTTGTGCAGATTTATAAGCTGGCCCGTTGTATGGACGCGTGCTAAGATATTTATGTGAGGAATGTACGCTTTTGTAGGGAATTTGTAGTCGATTTGCGGACATATGCTTCGGCTGAACGCTGACACTCGCATATTTATTTCAAAGCACATTAACCGCTCGAACGGTTTGAATTTTTACGATATACGTTTGTATACCGTAAAAACGATCGGGACGTTTAATCCGTATTTTCGACGTGTCTCCTATTTGGTAGTAATAACGTATTTGCCGCGCTAACTTTAGTTGTTTTAATGATAAATCTTTTTCATAATCTCTCCGTTTCTGTAATTGTGTACGATCGTGCGATAGGAATGCACAACCATTATCTTGCACAGGTAGAGTGGAGCGCATCGTGCAATCGATCGATTACAAATCACCGGGATCGATTCATTCGATTCCCGCGGAATTGCACAATTTCCCGAGTCGCGAGCGCGTATCTCGACAAGGCTAGCTAATGAGAGCGTGGATACCCGTGCCATTGTTTACAGATGCGATCAGCCGTTATCTGCAGTATTTTTGCCCAGTAGCCATGTTTTACTTATCTTTGTGCATTCGAATACGTTTGTCGATTGTTTCCTTTGTGCCCGGTTTTCGTCATCGCCATCTTGTTATTGTTTTTGAACGGCGCGATGTTTTGATACGCGGACTGATCAACGCGATACGCCATTGCGATTGTTTCAAAAACACACAACCATACAGTAGCCCGCCATGATATCTGCCTCCAGTTTGTAATTAAATCTCTATTTGCATACATTTCTGTTGATGATGACGCTAGATATGGTGAACGGTAAGATGTATTATTTGACTGTGAAGTAATATATCGTACACATCAAACTGAACGTTCTCATGCGTAGTTGAATACCGATGAATTTATAATGTAAAAACACTGGCTGAAGTCCACCTTGACTACAGCCAGACAGATAAAAAAAACCTAAATCATAAACAGTCCAAGAACAGGTGCTGAATAAAGCGCGAAGCAAATTAGAGTTGCGAGATGAGGCGATAGCGCGACAGCGACGCGTCAGCGCGACGCAGCGCGCGTCGTCGCGCGTCAATCGCGTCCCGTAACGAACCGCATTGTATGCAAAGTGGCAGCAATTCCACTCGAATTATAACCCGAACTAGCCTTGTTTATTCGCACATTGTGATATGATAAGGAAACTAGATTCTATGTGGACCCAGTCATTTGTTAAAACTGAACCGTAAAAAGATAAAGGGATGTTAAACGAAAATATGAAATTATTGTTAAGGCAAACATAAAATCTTTGCACCTATTTTTCCGCAATCACCCATATTATAAGTTCCATTGTGCGGCGGCGATAGCCTGGAGCTTTGGCTCAAACTGATCCTTTCCAAAACCGTCCCCGAAGCCTTACTATCCTAAACAAACAATTCAAAATCAACCCTACCACGATCTATCGTGCGCTCATAATCGCTCGCCCCGCTCCAACTTATATGACATTCTGTCATTACACAGGAATAGATATACTTGCGTAAACGCCACCTTTATCTCCATGAAACTGGGTCTTGCAGTGTTTTTCTAAAGTTGAATTTTGAATGGACGGCTGGAGGGATATACGACGTTTATGCAGCGCCGCGGCTGGCGCTATCGGCATCACCTTAATGATGTCTCGATGGTGGATAGCCATTGTGTTGGATGTAAATTTGTAGCCGTCGGCGCGGGTAATGATGTGAGAACAAACTGAGATCCCGATAGCCTGATCTGGATCGCTTTCGGCCCACTGTGCGGGATTGTATTCAGCTTTCGGCTTCAGGCCGCGCTCATTGTACTACTTTTATTTTGGATTGTGAACGCGCATTGTTTTCTGTCTTGTAAATCATAAACAGATGAGATATTGTATCCTTTATTTATTCAAGACTCACGTAGCAAATTTGGCACATTATATTTTACCGCTCATTACGAAGGTTTCACCGCACAAAAACTATTCCGCTTTAACGGACCAACCCTGAACCTTTTCGTATTATATCACAGGACAAACAAAACTTTACAAAATTCAAAATGGGCGCGAACAAAATGGCGCTCGTGATGGCGTCATTAACACACCAGTTATCGCACTATTTTGTCGAATAGACAAAATTTCCAGTCTTTCAGCGTACGTCGGCGTAATGAAAGCGATGTAAACGACGTTTTGACGAACGCGATAAATAATAAGCCACTAAAATGAGACTGATGAAAAACGACGCACGATGCGGGCGTTTTGGAGGGAAATTAGCGCCGTGTAACCGTTTTGTTGGGTTGGAAGTCAGTCAAGTGGAAAAGTTAGTTTCACTTTGTTTATGTCAACTATTTGCTTTTAAGACCTACAGCACTTTATTAAATTATATTTTGATATTAAAAATACTTGTATTGTCTAAGTATCACTTGATCGAAACAAAAGCTTAATCACTTGAAACCTTTTAACTAAAAAATCACAAGTCTTCGTATATCAAACGAAACAAAATTTATTGCTTTACATAAATATCTAAATAACATTGAAATCTACAATTAAGTCACTTAACTACGACAACAAGCCATAACATCTTTATCTGGAAGAATCGATTCTTTTTCTTTTAAATCGAGTGAGTACAATCTGAATCGAGTATGGCGCCGGCCGATCTGTTTTATCGTTGTATTATCGAAGACTAATGCACTGCGCGAGATAACGCGGACATAAGAGCGGGGGCAGATAAACCCGGTGTGGCCATGTTAAAAATAGTTTACACGCATAGTTGTCTGCAGCGGCACAAAAACAACCTGTTGGATTTTGAATGTAAATAAGAATGATTTCCACGGATCTTTCTCATTCAATATATAATTGAAAACACAAAGAACCTCTGTAGTTTCTCGTCTATTCTATATTATAAAAAGATTGAATCCCGTCGATCTTGTCTCCGTTAAATAAGGATCTATATCTATAATTATTATTATAAGATGCGTATATACGCATATTATAAAAAATAATTGTTTAAAAAACATTTCGAAGGTTTCATGTTGGTATTATTAGGATGATTAGTGATGATGTTATCTAATGACTAGGTTTACATATATACATATTTAAAATCTATTGACACATTACCACGGTACTTTTACGCAAAAAAGAGGAATTAGTAAGCGACAAGAAAATAATCGGTAATTCGATTTAAATCACGCTATGCGCAATCATAACATTGTTAAACCCAAATTCCTTTTTCGAATTCCTTCGAAATTCAAATTTAAACTTATCGACGTTCGAAACGAATACGTCTTCCTTATTTAAATCGTCATTACGAACTCTTTCGTCGGTTATCGGCCGCGGCCGGCACCGAAGAGATGGCAATAATAAAAATTATCTATACAAATGGGTCCGGATTACTCGGCGACATAAATTCGGCTCTCGGCCAATGAGTGCGCTCTGGGCGACAAGATAAAGGGTCAACGGTTTTGAGAACGCTCTCGCTTTTTGCTAGTTCGTTGATGGTTAACAATTTTTCAAAGATTAAGCCGATTGGGTAAACTAATTTGGGTTCTTTGGGCTTTTAGCGCTGTTCGCTATCAATTAATATGATAGCATTTTGTGGTCGACATGCACTATGTTTGTTTGCGGTTAGGTACTCGCTGAAACTGTTTCGTTTATACTTGTCGTGCTATAGCAAAAGTTACTTGTTTTATGACTTCCTTCCAATCCTGATAACGTAAACGCTTGTTAAGTACAAGTTTTAATAAAACTGCCATAAACTGTTGCTATAACATTTTCATCATACTAAGAATAATGAAATTATTTAGTGCAGTATATTAATTTATTTCCAATCATTAGATCACAAGTGATTTTGTGTATATTTCCTATAAAAGAGAAAATATTAATGTCCAATTTCGCGAAAACAAGAAAATCCCGTGTACTTCGGCCGTCGGTGGGTATCGGCGCCAAGCGAGACACCGCAGAGTTATTCGACAAAAATGCTAATTTTCAAATCTCGAGCTCCCTGCCCGCCCGCAATCGGTACCACCGCGCTCTTTTATTTGCGACAATCCTTCTTCCATCCCTCCGCTCCTTATACTGATTTATAAAAGCATCGATAAACATAAAGTATCGATAAACCGTCACGCGCACTCGATCGCAATCGCAACGGTCCTCTTTAATTACATGATTTAAGTTAAGAACACGTGTACCAACCGGCCAGTATCCATAAGTAATTTCTGAGATACCGTAAATCGATTACTTGCGAGTTTATGAAAAAATAAACAGCACTACCCGAGCTTTCTTACTAGCGCGATACAACTGTAAAAAATATCATGTCGCGTTGATAACGGGCCGATGTATGCGATTTATTCATGAATTCAATTGATTTCTTTTGCTTTATCAGCGTGATCTGTTATTGCCGTCCGGCGAGACAGCCTCCACTCCTAACTCGTATATTACGAGGGTGTCGGGTAATAAAGAGCAATAAAACAATTTGTGCTTCATGAAAATTGTAACAGTGTAGGTACATCATATTAGATGGCCACTCGATCCATCAAAGGCTCGTTAACACGTTAACATGCCGGCCGGCGACGTTTTTTACTTTTTAAACCAGTCTCCGCTAGTGTTGGCTCGTTTTTGTGCCCGTAACAGAGTCGATCGATTGTCGGTAGTAATTGGTATGGGAGTAGCTGATGTTAAACATGATGTTTGACGGTGAACCGAGTTAATTATTTTCATGTCGTAGGCGTACTGCGACCGTTTGGGAGATGCTATCTACGATCGAGATTGGGCTGTAATACAAAAAGGGAATGGATCATTCCGCCGCGATTGTTTGATTGTAACAATACGCTGTTAGTTTAAATTTAATTCGACGTCATTACAAAAGTTTAATCTCATATTGAGAGTCCAATAGGTGTAGCTGAAAGTATTTTGTCAGATAAGATCGCACGCAAGAAAAAGGAAAGGACCGTTGAATGCAAATATACTTTATTTGAAATCAAGATCATTCCGACTACACTGATGGTACGAGTATAATAAATCGTGGCTTTATTTTTCTCGGTTGAAATAAATAAATATCTACGATCTTTTACGGAAGACCGTTATCGCGACATCAGTTTCGAGGAATGTCGCGAGTTCCGCAAATCAAATTACGCATTCGAAATTCGAACGGCGGACGAATCAAAGAGCTAGTGCTGCTATCGCGGCATTCGCAATCGACATATTAATATTCGATCTAGAGGCGTCTCGATGTTCTCGATTCGTATAATTAAAATCGAGATCGATCCGATTGGATGCCGGATTCCGTCACGTTATTCATCATAAGTACCGCCTACTTTTGACGCCTCCAGCGGTGCGTGTACGCAACTTTTAAGCTGTTTATTTATTATATAAGATGGTATCGCTTAATCGCGCCATCGTTAATATCGTGCTGTATCCGCCATTTTGACGAAACTATTACGGCAATTAAAGACTCGTAAGTGTATTCAAATTATATTTTAATCGCGTCCTTCGCAATCCGGGTGATTAATCAAAAGTGGCACACACGGAGTTATGGGGGGTGTATTATGAAATCGCATGTGTTTTACTGAAGGTGCGGTAGCGGGTGGTACTCGTGAGCCCGTGCAACGTATCGTCGCGTTTTGCATAGATTTAAAAACTCGATAGTTATGCAAATGTCCGCTTGCCGTGTTTACTTGTTCTGAGTTACGGCCGGGCCCGGTAATAGACCCCCGCGCCTATCACAATTAGACTTTTTAGAACATTCGCTCTTTTTGCTGCAGCGTGCGGTGCAGGACATTGCGGGATTGCATGTTCGGACAACATACGAATCAAATTTCAAAAATTAAAATGAGTCGCACACGAACTCAAGTTATATTTTATTGCGCTTTCGTTACGAGCCGTATTTTAATCTTGATATGTTTTTTGAAATTTTATACAAATTATAATATTAATGCGCTCAAGGAGTTATAGAGTTGAACGCCTATGCTTTTTGTAAAAAAAGCACATAGTGCACGTTTGCGCGGCAAAAATTATAATGTCACACGTGTTTCGCTCACGAGAGGGGTGTGGTCGAATTTGCATAGCAACTTCTAATTACTCCACACAAATCATATCGCCCTGGTATTTCGTTTTACTTCTTTTAGTATTGACGTCATTTTTACATATTGTAATAAGCTCCACACGCATAGAGGCAACCATAAGGAAAGTAATCAACGTAAAGATGACCGCAAACGCTAAGCTCATCTTAAAATTAATTATGTTTAAAGTCGATCGGTAATGTAACATAATCTTGTATATTTCCAAATTATAATTGATTTAAACCAGAAACAATGGATGTACCACAGACAAAAACATGAATGTAACACATTAACATTTGTTTTGTGATCCTACAAATTAGCTACAATATAATGAATTCTGTGAAACTAACAACTAACGTATTTTAAATCATTTGAATGGTCTTAATTTAAAATTGATTTAATATATAATTAATAGGTAAAACATTTGTAATATAAACAATAGATATTAATAACAAATGACGTACAATCCTATATTGCCGTTGGCGGCAATCGCAGAGCGCAGCTTTCGCGACGGGGTTGCTGCTGCCCCACCCTTTGCATTCGAGCTACACTGATTCGGACGTCTATACCGTCATCTGTCGGTTCCGGTACCTCAGTTGCCTCTAACGACACCTGGTACAGGGCTAGGTACTATTTTACCATGCGACAAATCGCAAGTCTATACTTACCTATATATTTAAGGGAAATATATAATTGTTTGTTTCTTTGGTATGATTTAACTCGACAAGCTGATGTAGCTTTCTGATAGTAGAAGTTTAATAAAAATTTATAATAATTCACCTTAATATAGACTATTTTGTATATTTATAAAAAACAAACTAAAAACTTCTAAAATGAAATGTAACGAAGCAAGATTGATATTATTGTGCGTAACGGATAAACTCAAAAACTTTTTGACTGTTTTCGATAATTATTTCACTATTAAAAAGTTAAATTATCATCAAAATATTTCAGCTATGTTTTATCCCTGATTTTTGGATTTTTTTTACTATGCCAAGTCAACATACATGCATAGAACCCGCGTGATAATAAGCGTTACTGCAGCCTAAGACGCTCGTAATATCACAAGGATATCACTAACGCGTTGCCAGTCTTGTAACTTGAGGGTATTATGCCATATTACCCAGCAAATTCACAGCCTCTCTCACTCTTCAGACCGATACACAACTTTATTTGGCGGTAGAAATAGGTGGGAGTGAGGTACCAATGCAGACGACCTTTTGTATGAGGTCTACGAGGTATCGGGAATCCCGCAGTGCGCTGCTAGTCTATTATGAGGGTACATAGCCACTTTAACCGCTTCAAAGCTATTGTCGCTAATGTATAAGTTAGAAAAGTAATTATACAAGAGTGTTTTAATTTCCCGCCGCTATCGTGGCGATCGCACGTGTGTTTTCTTTACATTTATCGTGGCACTACCTAATACGCATTATTGTGGCATTACTTGGAGCGGATATCTTTCGTGGATGCGGCAATCTGCTTTATTCTTTTTTACTAGAACAGGTAGATAGTAAGCGTCACCGCAGCATATAGACGCTCGTGGGCGACCTTGTGACTTGAAGATATTATTTCACATTGCCCGGGAATTTTACTGCCTTGGTCTCCCTTCAAACGGGAACACAGCAATGAGAATACTGCTGTTTGCTGGTAGAAATAGGTGAGAGTAAGGTAACAATGCACACGACCGTTGTATGAGGTCTCATGTAAAATCGAATTCAGTTTCCCAATTATTAGGTCTTTCGCATTATATTACTATAAATAATGATATTTTCTATTTTAATGTAAATATATGCGAATATACGATACTACTAATATTTATTTTTGTTTTTTAAAGTTATTAAAGTATATAATGCAATATTTAAGTACAACTTAATATACCTACTTTTATATATATCAAACCCTCTTGGCCTGAAATATAGAGCGAGATATTAACTAACAAGAAAAGGGGAATTATACCCATAAATGCCGCGCTAGGTAAGCGTGGTATTTATCGTAAAACGTAGCTGCCTGTGCATTTAAACTACGTTGGATATGTTATCAAGTATGAGCAATTTTTTTCTTACAATATCCACTAAATGCCACGTCCACCGAAGCCGGCGTCCACGCACGATGCATGTGGCAACACCTCATGAATATTAACTTACATTTAACATCAATCATATAGCGGCGAGATCATCCGATACCGCACTCGTTGCCGTACGAGCCCTAAGTAGGCTAATGAGAGGGTTAATGGATCACACCTCCTTACCCGTTTCGGTATGCTAATACACCTTTGAGCAATGTTCGTATTATACCGAGATATATTGTAAAACCTGCGATAAATGTTACGTATGATATTTTGTATATTATCGCGTTCGGTACTCATAGTACAGTCGTGGGGTACCGGTAGAATAGTACCTCCCCCTATACCAGGTGCCGTAAGACGCGACTGAGGCACCATAACCGACAGATGGTATATCCTTTCGAAACAGTGTAGCTCAAATGTATAGGACGGGGAGGCGGCGGCAGCATGCCCGTTGCGAATGCTACGCTCTGCGATTGCCAACACGCTTGCCCAGCGCGGCAATTATGGGTAAAATTCCCCCTTTTTCGTGGGGAGGCCTATGTCCAACAGTGGACTTCTAATGGCTGTTATGATGACTCATAGTAAATAATTATGCTGTTTAACGGCTTGAAGTTTCAATTTCGGCCGTTTATTCAATTTGTAAATTTTTTGGTCGACGTTTTCGCGATGCGCGTTTTATGTCTGTTAGTTTTATACATTCGTATTTGAACCGGAGTTTTTTTCAACATTTTTATCATCGTTATAGACATTTGAAGTCCATTGCTCGACATAGGCCTCCCCAAGAAAGGGAGAATTTTGGACACTATAGGGATGCTGCTGCCCATCCCCACCTTGTGCATTTGAGCTACAGCTGTTTCGGATGGATATACCACCATCTGTCGGTTCTGGTACCTTAGTCGCCTGTTACGACACCTAGTGCAGGGGGTGAAAATATTTTACACGTGTTTCATGACTTTCTTTGAAAATTCTTCACATTGAAATGATTATATAAACATCAAAGTTTTATACTAACTCTTTACCTGCGTTTTACCCCCTTCTGGGGTGTACACGTTCACATATTCATTTTAATCAGAACAGAATACATTCACATCTGCTTTGAAAAAAGTAGTTAACAGAAATATGAAATTATACTTAATTGTATTTGATTACTAACCCAATACCGATGGCATAGAACTGTGTTCTGTTAGAAACTAATTTATACAAGTAACAACACCCAGCGACACAACCTCAAATCTGCATACAACGCTTATCACGGATGTCTCATACCATCGCACCACCACAGTCTAGACAACGGTGGCAGACCCCCCATTGGCGATGACGATTGCGCACAGACCTACCATGAGTTAAATATGAAACATTCATTGCTATAATATACTGGCCAGTAATAAAAATACTAGCTGTGTAGCAACGGGGTAGAATAATCACACTTGATACCAAGTAGCGGCGGAGACTAAGGTACCGAAACCCACATATGGCGGTATATCTATCCGAAACAACGCAGCTTAAATACTGCATCGTGAGGATGGGTAGCAGCATCCTCATCGCGAAGTTGCGCTCTGCGATTGCCACCACACCTGCCCAGTGCAGCAATTATGGCCAACAATCGCCTCATCTTTGCGAATTGGGCCCATAATTGCCGCGTTGGATTAGCGTGTTAGCAATCCGCTCTCGCGACAGGGGTGCTACTGCCTATCCCCGCCCTGTACAATGAGCTACACTGTTTCGGATGGATATACCGCCATCTATCGGTTCCGGTACCTCAAACGCCTCTTGCGAAACCTCCTTATACCAAGGTCGACTGTATTGGTACCTCCCTCTCACTTCTATCACCAAATAGCAGTGTTCGCATTGCTGTGTGTGTGTTCTCACCCTTCAGTGAGAAAGACAAGGAGATACTGGGTAATGTGACATAATGTCTTCAAGTGACGAGGTTGGCAATGGCTGGTGCAGTGCTGCAGTGACGCTTGTTTCGACCTGGTTGTGATAAAAAAGAGTAATCATAATGACCACGTTGTGTGTGGGTGAGCTGGAACTCTTCAATATGTGACTAGACTGTGTCCCCTCCGGTATCGCAAGCGCGAAGACATCAAGATTTATTCGTCATGAGCTGGACGTGGTCGCTATAAGGAAATGTTTATCTACGTACTTCGCTTTTTGCCTCTTTTATCTATGGTTACACGATTGTTAGCTTTTTGCTGTTTGTATTAAGTCCACGCCGTTTAAAAACAAATTCAACGGTTTTTGTGGTGTTTTTGAAGCGTGATTTAGTAATGACTTATTGTGAATCGGATAGTGATTGAATTCCAGTACATTTTTGAGTTTAATTGTAGTGTTAATTTAACTTTTAATGTGATAATGAATATTTATTTAACCTTAACATTTTATCTTCGAATTTTTAGTTCTGTCTGCGTGATAAGTAGCTTAAAGTACCTGTATTTTGTATATTTGTCAGTCCATTAAACTAGTCTAATAAAATTGGAGCACAATCCTCAAAGTTAACTTTAAGGACTTTAAGCCGTCCCGCTACCCCACGAAAGACCTTTATTCGTTGACTGATGTCTTGAGTGTTCGTTAATTGTTTATTGTTAACAGCATTCCATAACTAATTATGATCCTTCTCATAGTTTTTTATGATTCTATGTAAGAGAAGAAAATTAAGAAATTATTGTTTATTATTATTATTATTATATATTTGGGGATAGCGAATTGAAGTATTCAAAGTCAAATATACTTTGACTTTGAAAATCAGTCAAATACTAATAAAAATATTAATATTTCCAATAAGTGTATATGCATAAAAATATAGTACATATATTTATTACAAAAGTCGAATGTTTGTCTTGGCTGAAGATTGAACCCACGACTTTTATTAAAAAAAATCATTTTAAGAAATTTGGGATGTAGTTTGGACCTAAGGGTCTTAGGGTCTAAGCTGGTTTTGATCTTGAGAAATGTCCCGCGAGCGATAAGATAATTCCGAACAGACGGAAAGCCAGTGATTATATATTATGGATTTATAATCAAGATGCAATTGTAAAGCTCTTTATATCTAAGAGATGTTCTCGACGCTCGCATCAAAAGCATGCATTTAACTAGTCTGAGTTCGATAGAAACATCTAGTCTGAGTTTAGGATCTTCTGCTTTGATATTTAAAAACCTAATCAATAAATTTAGATCCTTAATAACGTATCTTTCTAGTTTTCTTTGGAAACTGAGATTACCTAAATTATTCCATTGTAACATCTATATCCCTACTATCCCTACTAATATTATAAATGCGAAAGTAACTCTGTCTGTCTGTTACGCTTTCCCGCTGTCTTACTTCTCAACCGATTTTAATAAAATTTCGCATAGACAATCTTTAGACAAAGTACATAGGCTATTTTTCAATTCGAAATAAGGGTTGTAAGAGGTCGAAAGGGGGGATGAAATGTTGTATGGAAGTATCGCTATTTTTAGAGCTAGAAACTTGAAACTTATTTTCAAGCTATTGATTTGATATAAATAAACATGACATTCAAAGTTTACATAAGTTGAGGTAAAAAGGTTTGGTACCCAAAAAAAACTATTCCACGCGGACGAAGTCGCGGGCACAGCTAGTGACAGATAAAATCGGCCTCACTGCTCAGGAGATTACAGGGAACCAATGTATGTTTGTTCGAATATATATTATACTTGTATATACACAAAAAAGTTTAAATACGCATTACTGCCACTAATATAAATTTATTTATTTATGGCAAAGGTTAAATATCATCATCACCATAACAGCCATAGAACGTCCACTGCTGTACCTTATACCATCTGTCGGTTTCGGTACCTCGATCACCTCTTACGATATCTGATGCAAGAAGAAATACAATTCTACACTTTCGGGGTATCCCACGCTTAGGATTGAAAACAATTTTTTTTTTATTAAATTACATAATGTCTCAATCATTGATCTCCGAAATAAGTCGCTTCAAACTTGTGTTAATGATATCAGACAACAGAGGAATTACAAATATAATACTGAAAAACATATTTACCACCCCGACACAGAACAAATACAAATTATAATCATATAAATACTTGCCCTGTGTGGAATCGAACCCACGACCCTTGTCGAAAGAATTAAAGCACTGCTATCTGTGCCATCAGACCCGTAAAATCAAGCTAAAGTATACCATTAGCGATAAACAATAAATATATATATGTATATAAGAATGTTTGCCTAAATATGATCAACATCTTCCTATACAAAAGCCATGCAGCTGATAGTTCGCTGAGGGCGTAACACGATACGGGAATCGAACCCGCGATATGTAAATGCGCGTCCGATCGTGACGCACGACGCTCTCCGGACACTTGTGCCTGATGCCTCCGATATGTGCTTCCCCGTATTTTTAAGCTGTGTGTACAGCTTAGGAGATCTGCCAGCGAATATCGAGATGAAGAAATGCGAATGTTAATAATAAATGCACTCTTGAATGTTTTTTTTTAACTTTGGCAATATTTAAACTCAACGTCTCTGATAACTTTCGGTGGAAGAATCAACACAGCGTAAACGATAGTTATTCGATAAATAAATAGATAAAAACTTTTACTGTATACTGTCACCGACAATTAAAAAAATATATCTAATATAGTACCTCGTCCTGTACCATGTGTCGTACGAGGCGACTAAGGTACCAGAACCGATAGATGGCGTTATATCCAACCGGAATAGTGTAGCTCAGATGCACAGAGCGGGAATGGGCAGCAGCGTACCCTTCCGATTGCCAAACATACTTGCCCAGCGCGGCAATTATAGGCAAAATTCCTCATTTCTGGTGTACTTTCAATGGCAGATATAAGGATGATAATATGTTGTCAGGAAAAAGTGATTTATTAACTTCATATAGTGAAATGTCTTTAAAATCGAATTGTTAAGATAAT
This sequence comes from Heortia vitessoides, assembly GCA_020976665.1. Lineage (NCBI taxonomy): Eukaryota > Metazoa > Arthropoda > Insecta > Lepidoptera > Crambidae > Heortia > Heortia vitessoides. The sequence goes on along the minus strand of JACJUM010003174.1, from coordinate 19,747,033 downwards.
TTTAAATCACAATATCGCACCTCCAAATAGAGACTGCAACAATACAATACTATAAACTATATATAAAAGAAAGTCGTGTTAGTTACACTATTTATAATTAAAGAACGGCTGTACTGATTTATTATTCCGTTCGACCGCATTCCCGTGTGACGTGACATAAAACGTCAAAGAGGATTCAAGTTACAATTAAATGTCGTATAACAAAAACGCACCTGACTTGTAATATAAAAACGCAAATTACTTGAACTTATTATAGGTTATAACTATATAGGGTGAAATCGCGGGGCGCCGCTAGTTTTATTTAGAATTTCCCATAATAAATCTACGTTAAACAATATATTTATTTTTTGTATTAAGTACCTCTGACCAAAAACTTTATATTGACATTTAAAAATATTTTTTTGTTATTCTATATATTAAAATATTACATCCGTCTGCAATGTATACGCACAATAAATTCACAACATGTCATACATTGTTACACCTGTCTCAGAGATGAGTCGCTTAAAGCACTTGTGTTACGATCATCAGACGATAGATACATTAAACCCCCAAATACAGAACAAATACAAATATTTATCGTATCGAACTCATAAACCTTGTGCCATAGAGTCTGTCAAATATATTATTATTGATTTGTGAACAATCCGATTTGAATTAACTTCACACATGCGAACTGCATATCGTTCTCCTAAATTAACTATCAAAATTTAGTTTAAATAATTACCACACAGATTGTGGCAGAGCCACCTGCTAAAGAAAATACGACACGATGTCCAACATTAATTGAGAGGAAAGATTACCTCCAATAGACATTGCCCGATTAATAAAAAATAATTAAAATAGTAATTTATACCTAGCTATAAGCGTCATGTAATATCGCTCACGAACAAGCATTAGGCATCTCTATTTGCAAACAGGTATCCGAACTTGTTTCTGCTATGGCTGGTTTATTAATATGATAAATTAACGGATAATTGATCAATACCTGGATTAACTTAATTAAGAAAACATTCTTATATTGTACTAATCCAACTGAAGAATCCGGCCGTGGCCGAAATGAGCCAATTTTTACTGAAGTTTTAAAGTATACTATCGAATTAAATAGAACAAGTGCTGATGGCAACATTCATCTACTTGATTAGTTTTTAGAGATGTTCATAATTGCTTTTTTATATCATATATTTATTATACAGGTAATCCTAAATAATAAAGTTTAAAAATTATTTATGTTCGATGCGCCGGTGGCGGAGTTTGTAGTGTCTCTATCTTATACGTTATAGGCCGTGGGTTCGATTCTCACCCAGAATAAACATTTGTATTTGTTCAATGCTTAGGTATTTTAATATATAAAAATATATATATTTAAGTATTATTCTTGTAATGACTCTTTTGACTAATTATATGTATTGATATATGTCACCAAGTGCTTTGAGATACTTATCACGGAGTGGGTCAATGTACAATGTATGTAATGTGAGACGTCATTGTGTAAATCTATTCGACAATCACCGTGACGCACAAATGGCCTATATATATTGACCTAAAAATTTGTTTTCTATCCAAATTTTTCCGTTTTTAATAGGTATCAACATTTAGTTTACCATTCAGAATTACCCTCAGATATTTTACAATTAAGGAAATATAATATTCTTATATTTTTTAAATTAACTAAACAATCATCTTCGTCTACGAAATTTTTTCAGGTACCTATATTTAAAGTTAACAAAAAACAAATTCAAATTACAGTACGACAGTTCGATCACCAATTTTAAAATATCCTCCATTAAAACTCCCAAAATATCAGAGCAACATAATTCAAATTCTGAATCTAGACTATTCATCGACATTTCAGGTCCAGTTCTTTTGAAACCATTATTGTCACGTTACAACAGATACAACACACATGCAACATCAATCGCAACTTCGTCTGATTATAAACCTAATCCCGAAGACACAAAGCTGAAAATCAAACGACTATCCATCATGCATGACACGGTGTCGAATTATATGATAGATGAAGAGAACCTTAGGCAGAACCAACTAAAATAAATCAAGATGTTAAGCTTTGATAATACCGACGTTTTTGTCATTGGACTCTTTATTCGTTTGTGTTTCTTTAGTAGTTTATTTTTTCTTGTGGCTGGCAACACTGCGCTAATGGCGCCCTTAAGCGTGACGTTAAGTCGACAGTACGGATAGTAAGTACGTAGATAGAGATGTTTGTTGTTGATTCAAGATACCGGTTAATCGAGCCAATATTTATTATTGTGATAAAATAAAAAAGATAATGCTCTGAAGGAGAAATTGTATAATGTTACTATTTTGGTAGTTACAATGCGTATTTCTGATCAATCTAAAAATCTAAAAATAGCTAACTTGACTTTCTATAAATACGAAGATACCTTCATATATTTTTCATAATAGATATTGATTAAAAAGAAAGGTTCGCACATACACATAGGCGTATCTTAAATTTATTCAGGGGAAGGCTTGGCCAATAACAAGCCATGGACGTTACGATGACACACTTACGCATTCGACACTCAATATAGGTACAACTTTCGAGTCGGTAGCCCAACATCCTGGGATGAGCACTAGACCATCCTGGGGCCCACCTGGCCCTCCTATGTATACACCTATACACACACATACACTATAGACCCTAATACAACAAAAGCGATTGGCCAGTAAAAGCCCTTTAAAACTTGTTCATAAGTCCTGTGTTGGTCCTGTTAGTAGTAAAAAAATTAAAGTCTATCCGATGTCTTGATTTGTTTAAACAGATTATACATATATTTAATATTTTCTTTGGTTATTAAGTTCTTATCAGACGGTTATACTTGTGACTAAGTTTTCTAACCAATAAATCTAATGTTGTTCAACACTCAGCTTCTTTTTATAAGTCAACTAACCTGTCAAACGTTGTCCTATCTTAACTGTACTTATATGTTTAACGTATAAAATTATTACGACTACATTTTGAATATAAACTTTTATGATTCTCAAGTTGAATGAAACTGTGCACGGTAAGCAAAAATTGATAAATAAAAACGGCTCAGTAATTTAGAAGTTCTTCCCAGACAAACACCGTAATGACGTGAACACGAAATTTTGATATATAAAGATTGTTATTTAGTAGTACCTACCTCTTTACCACAGTATCACTAATGTTCATTTTAAATGCAAAAAGCGCGGGATCGACAGCTGACTTAAAAAAAGAACTTAAATTACCTTCTGGGTAATTATATGTATTCCTTACATATGTTTAGACTAGAGATACAGGATATTCTAATAGCAAAATACTATAAAGGTTGCCATAAAAGGTTCATTAAAAAACATTTACGGCAGGTGGCTGCATAAAATAAATCCTTTGCTCTCTCACATTAAAAATTACAAAAACAACATATGTTTCGTGACAGAACGCGCGTTTTATTATCTCGTATCAACATAACATGACCTTAGGTACACCACATGCAATGCGCTTGCATATTGCGGCAATCCAAAAAATTGCCAAGATTGTATCTAGCTAAACATGACAGGGTTCCTTACCGTGGTTCCCACTAATTTTAAAGTACTCGAGGCAAAATTACTATGATTAAGTACTGACTTTTTTCTGTAACATAAACAGAGCTGTAGAACATTTTTCTTCGAAATGAAGGAAACTTTGTTTCTTATCTTCTATATCACTTATATTATTAATATTTGACCTAAACAATAAATTATATAGATATACTAAAACTGAAAAGTATAGATATTAGAAATAGCATTGTTAGCTGAACTACGATGCCGGTAGAAGTCAGAAGACATACTATTTTTAAAGTTCTTACATTTCTTTTTCTATTTCACAAGCTGAACCTGGCTGACCCGTGTAATTATACTTACCTGCTAGCTTACCGACCGTGGCTATGTCTGTGTGAGGTTTTATTTATTTACCTGAGTAGGATGTCCCCTGTGTCCTTCCATTGTGTTTATTCTTATTAACATACCTAATTTCACTAAAATCTGATGAGCCATTTTGTCCTGAAGATGTAACAAAGATAGACAGACAGACATAGACATACCGACAAGCATTTACAATACTAGTGTGTATAATTCGAGCCTGAAAACATTCGTCTTTCAAAATGATCGATTTAACGGTGTCAGAGTTCATTGACCTCTCTCATATTGTCATATATTTTTTTATAAAAAATATAGATTTTACCAATTTCGCAAGGAACCCTAAGAATAACTTGTAAATATCTAACTTTAACTTCTTACCTTCAGCCGATGACATCTCTAGTTCAACAATAAAAATAATACAACACAACGAGCTCGCCGTTTCTAGGCGGTATCTGGGGGAATTGCTACTAGAATAAACTAGAATAATCTAGTTATTTGCATAAACCCTGATTACATTTAATGGGCCGTTTAGAAATAAGTTTATTTTTAATGCAGCCGTGTTTGATAGAGCCACAATACCGTAGATATGTTACCGATGGTATTGTATGTGCATACACACGCAGCAGTATAAATAATGAATAGAAGAGGTACGCTCTGGAACTGCAGTAAAACTGCTTATATATATATTTTTAGACCCAATGATAATACGATATTACATTTCTAACGCTGCAGTAAACGTTTTATACCGTGTATTGTTTAAACGAGATCTATTTTGCAACAACAAATGCACAAGCATATATATATCGTGAGGTGAAGATATCTCTGCCGTATTCTCAGCAGCCAGCAGCCTTCCTAGGAACCTCCCCAAGAAAGGGGGAATTTTGTTGGGAATGCTGCTTCCCATTTCCACTCAGGATATGGTATCATCATTATACCAGCCATTAAAAGTTGGAAGTAGGCCTCCCCAAGAAAAGGGGTATGTTGCCCATAATTGCGGCGCTTGGCAAGCGTGTTGGCAATCGGAGAGCTACATTTGAGCTGGCTTTTTTGCATGGATATACCGCCATCTGTCGGTTCTGATACCTTAGTCGCCTCTTACGACACCTGGTACAGGGGGAGGTACTATTCTACTCTATCGGTACCTCACGGCTATAGGATATGGTATACAATATCATAATTTCTAGTCAATGATGCTAATAAATCAATGAAAATATGTAGACCTAGAAGGTGTATTTGCCTCAGTCCCCGTAACAACAGTGCGAGCATGTAAACGGAATGCCAATTAGATGTATATTCTCAATGATTGAATTCATTTCCTATCGGCCGAATATATCGAATGATCATTTCGGACCAAGGTGCACCTTGGCATTTGGACAACCCCTACCATGTGGTAACAATACGAGTTTAACATTTTTCTTTTTCTTAAACCATGAATGAATCGTATATTTGTATCAGATTTTAACTTTCTGCATTTATTTTCTACATTGAAAAATATCATATAGGGGGTAAGTAAGTAGGGTTTTTCCTTGTTTAACAGTTTGCTTGATTGTAGAGTCAGTTTAAGAAAAAGGTATTTTTTCAATTTAATTTATGTAACATTTCAATTATAATTTATCATGATATATTGAATTAGATTGTAACATGACATTGCAACTTCTATAGCTACTGTAATTTCAAAGTATTAAAAAAGAGACAGAAACTTTCTTCTTAAATGCAAACGTCCTCATCACATCAGCTATAAAAAGTCCACTATTGGACATAGGCCTTCGCTAGAAAGGGGGTTTTCTTTCACAGAGCGCAATTTCATGACGTGGATGCTGCTGCCCATCCTCACCCTACCGTGTAGTATTTAATTTGTTGGATATACCGCCATTTGTCGGATCCGGTACCTCAGTCGCCTCTTACGACACCTGGTACAGAGAAAGGTACTATTTTACTTCTCTACGTCATCATCCTCAGTTAAATATAATGATATTCGACAAGTGTCGAGTCATCTATCGAGTGATTTGCAGTCCGAAATCCGTGGTAGTGGTCAACCCCATGTGATCGCTCACGGGCGTCACCGTCACAGATTGGTATCAGCGATTGTGTGACGCGCCCGATGCACGACTATTTTAATTGGGCCCGATCCCCCATCTGATACCGGCGAGATGCCAGCATCGTTTTTTACAACCTTCCAGGCACGTGTTTGAGAATCATCGTCATCAGCCTTTCAGCTTCCCCAACACTATTTGAATCGGCAAAAACAAATCTACAAATCTACAGTCACAACACTAGTCACCCTTATTATATTACACAAGCTTCAGTTCTTGGCTTATCTATGCTTATTCTGACATAACAAACAATTTACCTCGCCTTCTGTGCGTTTGTTTCACTTACATTCAAATAGGAACCAGAGTTTACAACCGTTGCAAATGTATTCTCTTTGTACTCAAAGGCTGGCAAAATATACAAGCGCAGTCTAATTCCTAAATAATACGGGCTCTGACTTAACTGCGGCAGACCATGTAAACAGCGTGTAGCTTTACGTACGTACGAGCGCCATTGTTAGACATGTTTATAAAGACAAAAGCCACTGATTTATATCATTTAACGAATCGAAGTTGAGTTTCGAGAGTGCCGCATAAACGACACCCAGTCACGCCATCTATCTGATCGCGCACTAAACCTTCCCGCAGGCCAGCAATCACAAGCTTATAACTTATTTAGCGAAAAACAGAAGCTGGAACGACTAACGAACGACGATAAGAGCGCCTTCGGTATGACGCTAACATTAAGCTGCCAGATAAAGCCGCATTAGCCTGACCAATCGCGCGTCACCGCAGAATCGTAATGACCAATCGAAACGCGCGGACACTAGGATAGCGTGACCCGAACGCAATCCGATTCAAGTGGTATTCGTTACCGCGAGATGGCGGTCGGCGCGCGCGCGCCAATCGTCGCGTCCATCTCGCTGTCGTGCCCATATAATGATCTTCACAGGGCCAGGAGAATGAAGTTGAGCCTCTCATTAATTGGCGTTTTGAGTCGAGATCGTTGCGCGAAAGATAGGTTAATTCCTCGCTCGGTAGAGATCGTTGTCGCTCAAAAAGGAAGGTGAGCGAACGTTTTCTGGAAATCAGATCCAATTACATGAGTGCCCGTTAAGTTTTTGTTCTGTTTGCCCGCGGGCCGGCTCACGTTTGCGATATTGATGGACGAGTATTGTTGCGACCGGTTCGTATTGAAGGACGGACGGCCGAATTTCTGAAATTTGTTAAACACGTAGACTCGCCGGGCCGCATTTCTCGCATTTCGTTAAGGCGACGCCGGGGCCCCACCCATGCGGCGACATTTACATAGCGCGGGCACGTCTCAATTAGGAGCGCTAATGTATGCCTCGACTCGCGAAGGCCCGATCTGACTGACGTCGACAGATAGCGGGCGAAACGTGACGAGTGACGACTATCGCGGGAAAACCCTGCCAACTTAGCATCGCTCCACTATTAACAACACTAATAGGGAGATATCGACTACCGATTCTTTTCGCTTAACAACTCCATTCCAGTTGTGAAATCGATTTGCTATTGATGTCTTAACGAGTACGTTTTGTTTTTACAGGTGAGGACGAGGAATGGGGAAACGAGAGCGAAGCCATGAAGGGAGAACCTCGTACGCCGAGCTCTGGAGGCGATCCGGCGGCTTCGAGCGGGGGCGCTTCACCTGTGTCGGAGGAGTCGCCCGAAGCCTCTCCGCCTCGCCTGCGGCTTAACACGAGTCTGGCCACAGATCCCGCGCTGGCTCCACAAGCGGCGCCTTTGAAGCATGAACCTCCTTCGCCGTCGCCTCCTCCGCCGCCGGTGCCCCAGCCAAGGGATTTCTTAGCGTTATCGGCCACCTTCCCGGCACTATTTCCCGCGGCCACTGCGCCGGGATACGTGTGCAAGCCCTGCGGCATCCGCTACTCTTCTTTGAGTACATTACAGGCGCACCAAGAGCACTATTGCTCCAATAGGAGGCCTAAACCAACGGAAGGAACAGAATCTGCGGCAGACCCCGCCGCTGATGAATCAAGCAGTGATGCGAAAACTCCGCGCCCGGCCGGCAGGCAATACGCCTGCACTTATTGCTCGTACAGCGCAGACAGGAAAGTCAGCTTAAACCGTCACATGCGCATGCACAACAACAATTCTCCTGTAAGCAGTGGAACGCCAGTGCCAGCGCCCAGTTCCAATGGAGAAGTCACGGAAGGCCCTCCAGCTCAAGATCGTTACTGTGCAGATTGCGATATTCGCTTTACTTCAATTAAAACTTACAGAGCTCATAAGTCACATTATTGCAGCACTAGACAAGTCGTTAAACAGGCTTTGGCAGCTGCTCGAGGCGGCTCAGCAACCTCGGGATCTGCACCCCCGTCTCCGGGAGCCACACCTCCGGCCCAAGCGCAGTATGCGCTTGCTCTACCGACAAACCCAATTCTCATAGTACCATATTCATTGTTACGGAGTGCCAGCACATTACCAGGTACGACGCTACCCGATCCTGATACGCCCTGCTTCTTGTTACCAAACGGAACATTCCAGCCACTAAGCCGCGCAATACCAAATATGAACGCAGATTCCAAGGAAACTGAGGTTTTAAAATCTGCAAATAGGGCCCGAGAACCATCGAGAGACGGCGCTACGCCTCTCGATTTAAGCGTGCGTCGTTCGCCTGAATCGGCCACGACCGATGAACATGAGAAAGAAAACCGGATAAGGTCAACAACACCAGAACAGATTGTATGTGCTCCATCCCTGCCGGGGTCACCCGGGACTCCGTCTCCTTCACGACGGTCTTCTTCTCCAAGTGGAGAAAGTTCTCCCAAACGACGACGAGTGAATTCCAGAGGGCCGACTCCGAAGCCGCCAAGCGTACCTTCGCCCCCAGAAGAGAAGTTCACTCCTGTAGTTCCACCAGCACTGATACCCCCCGCTTTAGCGTTGCGACTCGCAACAGAGCTGCCCGTGACTGTGACTTCGCCACAAGTTTTAGTAAAGCAAGGCGTTTCGAAATGCAAAGAATGCAACATAGTCTTCTGCAAGTACGAAAACTATCGTATCCATAAAAGACACTACTGTTCTGCTGGCGGCGGCGAAGAGAGAGCTAGTCCCGCTCCTCCAGAGCCCGGGCCGCCCCCGCAATATCGCCAGCTGATTTGCTTAGCGTGTGGAATTCATTTCACATCACTGGATAATCTGACGACCCACCAGGCGTACTATTGTACGAAGAGAGAGACGAGATCTCCACGGACCGTACCGGAGACCCCGCGTCCGTCGTCGGGATCGGACGGTGGGTGGAAGTGCCCATGTTGTGACGTGGTGTCGCCTACAGCAGCGGCGGCACAACGCCACATGGAAGCCCATGCAGGGGTCAAGGCTTTTCGTTGCACCATCTGCCGGTACAGAGGAAATACGCTGCGAGGCATGCGGACTCACATCAGAATGCATTTCAACAATAAGAAGCCTGCTGATTTGCAGGTGAGATCCTACATCCTTTTAGAATAACCTTGGTACATACTAAACACACCTGGGGTACAGTTACTCCAAAGGCTACAATTTATAAGAAACTGGCTAACCATAAGCACAATTAAGTGATAAAATATCCCGAAATGTATTTGAATAAAAACCTTTTATTAAAAATAGAATTCAGAGAAAATTCAGAGCGGTTTCTATGAGAAAATTACTAAAAGAATATTGGTCAAATATTTTGCGAAACGAAAGAGTTTGTACGTTGATACATAAGATGATTAAAGGCAGTGATAAAAAATCTGCTAACCAACTTGTATCTCCATTACAGGAGGAGAGCTACATAGCTTGCGTGCTGGAAGAGGATAACCGCGAGGTGACATCGCCTAGCCCCGCTGTGGGTGGAGAACGTGTCCATCGCTGTGGGAGCTGCGCTTACACCTCCACTTACCGTGGGAACGTCGCCAGACACGCTCGTCTCGTTCACGCCACTGACGAGCCAGAACCAGAAGCAGAACAGACCTCTCCAATCCCCGCCGTGGACATCAAGAAAGAACCCGACACGGAGACAGAGGAAACCCCCAACTACTGCAAGTCCTGTGACATATCCTTTAAATACCCGAACACTTACAAGGCTCACAAGCAATTCTACTGCACAGCAAACAATCAGGATGCTGCTGCAAACAACAACTTGCCAGCCCCTCCAGCTGTTAGGGTCACTGACACGCCGGTGCTATGAACTGAACTTGGAAAACGAATGAATCGCGACCTGATGGTATCACACGTTAAGCGTATGCTCAAAGAACATGTTTTGTGTAAATGGTTCAAGACGCAGACATTTACTGCTAAATAAAAAGAAAACTGCGTTTTCTTTTCTCGTCAAATGGAGGGATTATTAGTCCAGGAATGCAGTCTATCAAAGGCTGGTAGATTGTACATACTGTGGTCGGGTCGTGAAATGGATTTATTGAATCTTATGGTTATATTTTGAAATATCGCTGGCAAACTAACTTGCTTCCGTTCGCTTGAAATGTTTCCCTTGTAATTATTATAATTAGAATAGTGAAAAACGTATCCACTCGTTCTGGATTATATTCAAATTGTGTGCAATATCTGAATGAATATATAATTGGATTGTATCGCATATCAAAGCCAAATTGATGTCTTAAAATTACACAGTGTGATTGTGTGAGTGAATGTGATCGTTTGTCGTGTGCGTGCATGCGATGCTACATTTATTAATAGATTTTTGTTACAAACTTGTTATGTACATTAACTAATAGTTAAAGAAGTTAACCTCCTTCGTCTTTGTATTAGTATACGTTAAAAATTACCAAATTGTAAATATGTGTAAAGATATTATTACATTGTAACTAAATTTTATTACCATTTGTTCTAAGTAATTGTTCTTTCTTTGTTGTTAATTTTGTTTAATATTAATTATTATTCTTAGGTGAATTTACTATTTTAGAAAGCGGTTGAATGCTCATTCCAGAAACAATTTTGTTTACCTACCAGTGGTTTCCTCAATATTTCTCAGTAAAAATGAATAGGCTAGACTATGCTGTTTATGTCGAAGAATAATTACAACAGTCTTTTTGAGCAGTGGTCCGACATTTTGGGTGTAACATAAGTCCCCACCAACTTCCCACTAGGACCAGAGACTACGAGACTATTGGTTTCATTTGCTTTGATCCTGTCATACTCTCATTGGTTCCTCCAAGATATTTATCTCTCCATACACCAGCACCGGCTGCGTGTAGACCGGCCCAGACCTTTTTCCAGGATGAACCTTCTTTGAGGACCATCTCTATCTGTTCTGTCTGACCAAACCGACCGCTGTTCTAAAGGACATATATAAAATTTGTTAGAATCCTTCCGTGTTTTTAAAATTCAATTTCAACATTTTCAATTGAAATTAAAGAAAATATCGTAATTATTCGTAAAAGTATCCTTTATATACATTGGTATCGCGCAATCAGAAACAGGACTATATAAAAAAAACGTGTAAGCAAAATACCATGTTTTGTCTATGCCAAAGCATTGCTAGAATAATCGTAATATGCATTTATAGGTATCTCACTAATTATAGTTATAGGATTAAGTGAATACAAGACTTATTTCGTAGGTACCTACGTGTAATTTTTGTGTATTCATTTGTGTTTGTCTATGTAGAAATTTTGGAATGAGTCTCGAATTGATAGCGGTGCGACTAATGTCGTCCTACTGTTTTTAATTGGGCTATGTCATCGGTGCACTAGCTGTGAGCAACTGACCGACTCATTCGTTCATAAACCGGACGTGGATCAATTGGTAGGTCATTCAAACGGGAAGCGGATCGTCACAGCGGTACTGTTCGCGGACTGCTGGACATAGGCCTTCCCAAGAAAGGGGATTTTTTGTCCATAATTTATGGCGGAGCTTTTAATTTGGAATACTGCTACCAATCCCCCCCCTTAGTATTTAAGTACCTTACCGGTTCTGGTACCTCAGTAGCTTCTTACGACACCTGGTATAGAGGGAGGTACTGTTCTAATCTGCCGGTACCTCACAGCTATGAATACGCTATGTATACTTATTAATCGAGGGTTGGTAGGAAGACTTTCAGCTGCTCACTGCTGGACTAGAAGATATAGCCTTACTGTGACATAACAATTGCAGTTTTTGACATTAATAAAAAAATCTGACACTATTGTGAGCAACTGCACGTGTGAACGTAACTCAACATGACATTATTTATAATAACTGTTAACACAGCATCTGATGCAAGTGCCATAAGTTCTTGTTCTCAAAGTTGTATGTCAAATTTTGTGAAATATATTTTCTCGAATATCGCCGCACGACATAACATAGCTTCGTATGGAATCAACTGGAATTCATTGAAACAGGTTCCATTAAATAACCTGTCACAATATTTAAAAAGATTCATGGATTTGATTATCGGAATTTATTATGGGCTTCACATTGAACTATACAGCTTTCCTAAGGCTGCAATGACGTTATAATTAAATACTAAGTACCTATACTCCATTAAATATATCTTCTCAAGAAAGAGGGATTTTTGCGTATAATTGCCACGCTGGGCAGCCGTGGTGGCAATCCCAAAGCGTAGCTTCGCGGCGGTGATGCTGCTGCCTAGCTCCACCCTGTTGTATTGGTACCATAGGATGGATATATGGTCAACTGTCGGTTTCGATACGTCAGTTGCCTTTTACGACACCTGGTACAGAGCGAAGTACTATTGTACTCTGCCGATACTCCACGGCAGTATATAAACCATTATTTCATTAGTGACCCAATGGTTTATATTGAGCTGTCGTTCTAATCAAGCTATATTTTAAAAACATGATTTTTAAAAGTAATATCGTATTGCATGCAGCTTATCTAAAGCCGCCTTGTATTTTTTCGCCAGATCAGCTGAGTGTCATAGATCTATACATGGTAGATTTTTTTTTGTGGAACATAACAATTCCTTTTGTATTTTTGTTTATATTCCAGTTGTTTCTTATACATAATATAATATATAGATATAATTTTAGACGTTTTCAGCAATTCCAACAAATCAGAAGTTTATCAAACATTATTTATTACCACCGTCAAAATTGTCTATGGTCACAATGATTTGGCTATAATAACTTCATGGTTTATTGGAAAGTTAATTATAATAGAGGAATAAAGTGATAATACATGTAAAAGTTATTCATTAACTGAGGTAGGCATACGATGATATTGTAAAAAATACGCCAGACAATAAATTATTTATCACATATTACATGCTGATTTCATTTTTATCTGACCTTACTTCCTTGTGATAAAAGATATTTCAAATTAAATTTGTTGCTCTCAAGGTATGACCACGTGATCGCAATCATAGGCCACACCTGCGCACGCGCACGTCCCATTCCAATTCATGTATATCTACGGATATACTACATAATAACCAAAAAAGGCCCCGATGGTGGTAATCCTATCTAATGCACCTGAGGTTATGGGTTCGATCCCCACAAAGAAAAATATTTATATGAAGATATTTGAGTTGGTCCTGTGTCCGGGTGTTAAAAATATGTAATTAAGTATTTTTGATTAGTCTGTTGTCTGAAGTACAAGTGCTTAAAGCGAATTGACACGGATTCAGGTCAATCGTACGAGATGTTGTGTAAATATTAGTATTAAAAAAGAACAAAATAATTCGTTCGCAGAATGTGTCCATACATTATAGATGGCCGGGATGGCCAGCATTTGTAGACGTACTTTTCATAAAAGCGCCAATAAATTGTACTCTAAATCTAAATCACACAACTTTAACACTGTCCTGATTCTGAGATAAGTAATTTAAACCACTTGTGTTACGGATACCAGACAACAGAGAAATCACAAATGTAACAATTAAATACATATATAACACCCAGGCACAGAACAAACACGAATATCATAAAATAAATTAAAGTTGAAATACATTAAAAATTAACCCAAAATTGATTTTAATCAATTGATTATTTTTATTCATCATTATCATTTATCGTTATTTTGGCCTCCTTGTCGCCTTACGTACACCTGGTACAGAGGGAGGTATTATTCTACTCTGCCGGTATCTCCCGGCACTGCCAGATAAAGCAATAGATTAATGTTATATCAAATATTGTTTTTTAAAACGGTTCTACCCTACAACCCAAATTACAAAGAAGCAGGAATTCTCAGCGACCGTCCATAAAAAAAACGTATGAGTATAAAATTATGGCGATAAAATAGGTTCCGAAATTACCATTGCCAGTTATTAGGACTTCTTTTGCGAAGCGTTTCGATCCCTTTGTGTCCCGCTTTCTGTTTAACAAAAATTACTAAGCGTGTAATCATTCGAATTGCTCTGTTCCGGCAAATGTCAAACAAAAGATCTTCGAATGGTTATTTCAAGTGACCTATGATGAAACTGAAAAAAATATTGTCTAATTCTTTTTTACGTTCTGAAGTGCTCACTAAAATCTCTCCGAAGTTATTTAATTTTTAAGTATGTATTATACATATTAAGTTAAACCTGGCTTAAAAATTTAATTTTTAGAAAAATATCTTAATTGTTCAAGTGCAATTGTTTTTGTGTATAAATCTACGTATTAAACACGTATTGATTGAGATCATCGTTGGAAGGAGGGGTAAAATCAGTGACCCTAATTAATTCATAAGGGTAACAGACCTCAAAAGCTTAGGAACTACTGCTCCCTAGGGAGGTCAATCCACAACCTTAGTGAGGAAGGAAATTCCCCCAAAATAGTTCAGTGCGTGACCATTTTGGGTATAAGGTGTGTGGGTGAACAACCTGTCTTTTGAACTTGTTAACATTTGTATTTGAAAGCAACGAATATAGAGATCGTATTTTTTATTGATTCAATTACACTTACAACTACTTAGGTCATCACATAATACATAATATCAATATAATTCATCTGCTTTATAATCTACAAGTACCACGTGTACATCTTAGACTTAGGTTACACATCAAACAAATGACTAGCAGCATATCACAAAGGATGAAAGAAGTGCAGTGTACAAATATCCTCTTAAATTAAAGGTAAACGAAAAATATTGTATACAAAATTACAGTCACAATGTTTTTTCGTTACTCAAAGATGTATAGATACCTACCTACATAGACCTTTCATAATATAATAGCCATGCTCATTTTCTAGCATAAAAACAGTCTTCCCAATTTCAAACACTATCACTCACTCTGAACCAAAATATAACATATCTGCTATATGTTTTAATGCTTGGTTTCCCTTATTTGTTTAGAAGGAATTGGTCATATGTAAACTGTTACATTTCTGGTGAACTCCCTAGATAAGGAATCTTCCTCATCTAGTGAATTTAGCTGACTGTTCTAAAATATTATTAAAAAATATTCTTAGTTCACATCCTTGCTTCAAATTGTGTAGCTACACTCTAGACAGGTTTCATTCATTTAATTAACTTGAAGTTATTATATAAATTATGCAGAATAGTAGTATACCTAATTATAAGAATACATTTGATATGACATTACTTGTTAAAAGTATAGGATTTTCACTTAGGATTATAATTGAAACAGAATGATTAAGAGGGAATAGTAATAAAACCTGTGTAAGTTGATTTCAAAGAGCTCCCATTGCAAATAACATTAGTATATACTAATTTTGAACGAAAGTGTATTGTTATCAATAACTATATTAATTTGTAATATAACATTAACATAATGCAACATATGCAATTGCATATATGAGGTGACAAAGGTGTCATCAATCAAAAGAAGAGAATGAAGTGTATGCAAACATATTGACACATCAGTTTAGTTTACATAATCCATAACTGCTTTTCTATAGAGTGATGTTTTTAAATTACACTGTAAATATAGAAGAATTTGTAACATAACTTGAGGCCTAATAATAATTTATACACAACAAATTGTTTCATCAATTTCACTTGTTGTATCAAATTATAAAAATGTTAAAATATTCTTAAGAACAGCTTTAACTACTAATTTTATAGTTTACATTGAAACTACAATAATCACAAATGTACATAAATAATGATACAACAAATTTATGCAATTTTTCAACTCACTTAATCAGGGCCATCCGATGCACTATCAGCATATTGCTCCCTGAACTGTTCTGTATCTTCTTCCTGTCCGTAGTAGAATATATCTTCACTATCACCATCCTTATACCCTGTACTTGTATCGGAGGCATCGTCTCCCTTTGTCATAACAAAATATTTTGATTGTGCTGCATGAGGTTGTTCTGATAAAACTTTGGCTTTGTATTTGGCATAAGCAATCCCATAGTTTCGAGAATCTTCAGCGAATGTGTCTATTTTTGATTCATATTGTCTGCAATCACTTGAATCGCTAGACAGATCTTCTACAATAATAAGAAAAAAATATCAATGTACAACAAATTTTAAAAGCACCTGTTTATAGGTTGAACAAAAAAAAAAAATTAAAGCTTACCAACAATATAATAATTAACAACAAAAACCTGTTACAAAAAAAGTTAAAATAAGACTTACCTAAAGCACACTGTTCCATCGCTCTAGACATAAAATCCTCCTCAGTGCTACTTGCATATGAATCAGGGTAATCATTTCTCCAATTGTTTTCATCATTAGAATCATCATCCTCAGAATCTCCAACTTCTTCGTCTGAATTTATTTCAAACATCAGGTTGTCATTGAGATGCTCAATGCTAAAAAAGAATTACGTATTTAGGGTATTTTAAGGTTTTAATTTTAAGGTATTAATTGACAGTACATGTGATGCACTTAATGTTTAACTTCATACAACCTATTCAAGAATGACATCAAACACAAATATTGTTTATACTAAAAAATCTCATAATGTAAAAATAGTTTTCATGATCACTAACCTTACAAGATTATCCAACATGGAAACATCAAATTCATCTTTAACAGGAACATACAGATCATATTCATATTGAACATCCGTCTTTGGATCAGTGGGTTTCTCTAAATCAACTAGATCAAAAATATCACCATTGTTATCAGTTGTGTCTTTCAAACCCCTGCTGCAGTTCACAACTTCGTAACGGTTTTCCGCTGATGCTTCTTTCCTTTCGCTCCTAATTTTAGTGATAATACTGTCGCTAATGTTTTCCCGGTCTAACAAATTCTTGTTCCTTGCAATAGCATTTTTCAATTCAACACTCGTAGCGTTCTAAAATATACGAGGTTAATCAATAAAATAGATAATAAACCCTATTCATATCTCGAAAAACATGATAGTTATTTCTCAGTTTTATTCAAAATAGGACCTACCTGGTCATTAACAGTGCCTTTAAAAACGAAAAGAGCCGGAGCAACCTCTTCTTCAAAGCCTGTTTTAACACGCTTGCACGTAACTACTAAGGCATCTTGAGGGTTTTCTTCAATTTTACGCTTTACACGCAGAACTGTAGACGATGCCATCATAAATTTGCTTGGAAAAAGCTACGTAGTATAATTTTGAAGTGAAAACTATCCCTCAAGCTCTTGACAATAAGCTTGAAATGAACAGGTGTCAGTAAGAATAATTCAATAGACGCTATAGAGGGCGTCATAAAGATAAACAGTGTTGCTATTGCTAATCTACAACTTTCTACGATAAAAGAAAAACAAACATGAGAGATGCAAATCGGCGCATAAGTTCTAACACCTCGTATGTCAAAGTTGGCAACAACAGTTAAGCCCAATGATAACACGATATTACATTTCTAACGCTGCAGTAAACGTTTTATACCGTGTATTGTTTAAACGAAATCTATTTTGCATCAACTAAATGTACAAGCAATTAGTTTTAAAATGATTTTATGAAACGTGAGCAATGTTTTCCCAATTGTTACAAAGTGTCAACATTTTGACTTACGCGGTGATAGAATTTCAACGACGAAATATCAATTCCATATTATTTAAATAGAAAAGTTATTTACTGATAATTTTTTATTTCCTACAATATATTTTTTTAATTGTTTTCGAAAATATATAATTGTAAATAAAAGTAGTAAAATGTTTAGTTTGTGTCACTAAAATAAACTTCAATTCGATTAAATAATTTATATAAAGCAAACAATATGTTTATAAGATTTTCAGTTTGTTTGGATGAGGAATCGCATATGTATTTTTAAATATTAGTGTATTCCATATTTTGTTTCGTCAAAATATATAATTCGTTTATTAATTGAATAAAAAATATTTAAAATAAGTATTATAATACTTATATAAATATTTAAGAGTTAATTAAATATAAAGTTTAATATTGCCACTTGGTAGAATCTACTTCTCGATAGCGGCAACATTAGTATTAGTAACTTTCCATTCGATGTAAGGTGTGAGTGGGCATTTGTTTTCATGGTGCTTTTAGTCATTCATTGATAAATTATTGTTATCTTCAAAAAAAATAATGGATAACCTCAAACAATTCAATACAATGGCTTGCGATGATTGGCGATCGCCCGGAATTCGTCAGACAATGGTTTCTAAGATGTAAGTGATTATCTTAGGGAAAATTTTGACAATTAGTTCATGTATTGAAATTATTTATGCATATAGGTACTATTTACCTTACTTATCTCTGATGATTAATTCTTGCTTCTCTGTCTTACCCTTAAATGCATGGTTTTTTATTGCGGCCCGGAAAATATGTTTCCTGGTAGGTATTTACGTACATATAACATAAAAATTGAGAAAAGAAGAGATAGATAAAAAAATTAGTTCTATCCTAGTGCATCCTTTTTGTGGCCTAAGCTATCAGTCTGCGCGTCTCTAGGAGAAACAGGCTTTATTGGAAATTAGGGTCTTTTTGCTTCCATCTTCCGATATATATTACTGCTTGAAGGCCTTCCTCTTTTGGGCTTAGTATTTTTTTTATAATTGCACAATGTCTCCATAAGATGTTTGGGTGGTGTTTTTTATAAAGTGCCCAAGAATTTATTACCGCCATGTCGATCATGTGATAAAATAATCGAATGTACCATTTATTTATTTTATTTATT